>VMBQ01000012.1:37665-316674 GCA_007657795.1 Dreissena rostriformis | reverse complement strand
CTGCAGCAGTATTGCAGTTTTATCATACACACCTCTGTGGTCCTTTATTTATGGCAAGGAACCAATTGCCAAAACGGTACAGTACGGCACAAAACGAAACAACATATACACATAGTAGAATAAAGCTGGGGTCACCGCCTTGGAACGGTCAATGCTAAGCATTGGGGGTTTAAACCAGTTAATGAGCGCTCAACCTCACACTTGGCCCAGCAATATTCATGATACATATAAGTGTAAATAAAATTTAACCTCATAGCATTGCAACTCAAATTAAACAGTAATAAAAGGGAATTAAAACGCATTCAATTTAATTACTATTTAATTACTCAATGGTAGGAAGGAGACCAGAGCAACAGAGTTACAACTTTTTGAGGCACGATGAAATGAAATTACTAACACGCATCAACTACATCCCTTCTTTTTACAAAAAGATTTAAGAATATAGCATAATATAGTTATAATTTGAGATCATCATCGCGCACCTACAGGAAGAAGCAGCAATATTGGGTGTAAAAGATCCAAATTACCTACTTAATTGTTTATGTGACTGATAAACTAAAATGATTGTAATACCTAAAAAGAATAACCGTATAGACTGAGGCGATAATTTATCGTAATGAAAATTACAATGATCAAAAAATGGGCACTGCGTGATATATACACGCGTATATTATTAAAAATAAAGTTGACAGATATAAACTCGGCTACATGTACCTATCATGTAGCTAAAACTGTGTAAGTTGTTCGGAGCGATGACGTATTTAGGAGCGAAGACATGATGATGTCACCAGTAACAAAATTAAGCATTTTTAAAGCGACAAGTCACTGCAACTGTGACGTCCCCACCATCACCGTCAAGGATTGAAAAGCACGATGATCACGATGCAGCACCATCTCTCACATCTAGCGCTTTTAAGGAACCTACTTTAGAACCCAGGCCCGTCAATATTCCGAACATTGATGTTCATTCTTTCCCCACCCACTCGAAACAGAATCACGTGTCCGTCTCAAATTCTATGAATGTCCTTCAGACACACTCTCAGTTTTATGGAGCAGTCTTCAATGTGAACAATTTCAACTTTTACACCAGATAAATCCAACGATCTGTGTAATTCGCGTGATATTTGTTTAATGGTGTGTTCCAGTTCCATTCGTTGTGTAGTAACACTGCCACATGTGCTATACACGATTCATTTATGATTGCATATGGCGACCTTTACCTTTTTTGACTGAAAATTACTTGTTATTCTCATTTAATACTTTATATTCAATAATATTATTGTGTATTGCAATACATTGAATACATTTGAACCGAGGTATATGATGTTTAATCCCTTTATTTTTTCAGCAATCGAACGTTTAACTATTTCGCGTTCATGCGCAAGAAGATCGAGATGTTTTTATATTAATAAGCGAGTAAAAATAGGTTAAAATCTTAAAGGTACAACCCCCGAATTTGTTTACATTATCGTTTCGTATAGATTCGTAATATATTTTTTATTTTTATTTTGTAGGATAAATATAATACAATGTAGGTGTGATTGCGTACTTGAATTTATCCCATTCGTCTCAGAATGGCTTACAAGGCTCGGCAAGCCTCGCCATGTAAAACTTTCTTCACTCGTGGGATAAATTTAAGTAAAAAATCACACTAACATATTATTCTCTATTACTCTGCTGATTAACAATTGCTAAAAATAATATCCAGGAGAGAAAATTCACATGTTATTAAAAGTTTCAAAACTGTAGCAAACACCGTTTTACATAACCAACGAAACAAGTTTGAAAATGTCAAAACGACATGGGTCACATCCGATGAACAGACGAAAGAACGGACGGACCATGGACAAAAAATAAATTCCCCACTTAAAGATCATCATGTAGATACATGAAGTTGGTTTTGCTTAAGAAAGTAAATGAATTGGTCTCATGTCGGACAAATAGTTCTCAAAACTTAGGAGTAGAATATATGACAAATTGCCTTTGATTTTTGATGACTTTTTTACTAATATAATCACGAATCAAAGCAGTTACCAACGTTGGACGTGCTTTCATCACGATCGTCATAAAGAGCCAGCCAAATTAGATTGTATTAGAGGAGTACACGCCACAAATTAGACAAGACTATCTGATATTTACATTTATTATATTAATTGTNACACAATTACAGGGTTAGTTATTGATTGTATATGACATTAGCATCCTCAGTGAGTTCACACTAATCGAGAACAAATCTCGAGTATGGTATGCTGATGTTATCCCGAAAGATGCCGAGCTACGACGCATTTAATAACTAACAAATTAACGATTGTATTTCAACGATTATTTTCTGTTATCTTATCTACTTACATGTAAAATAGAAATTTGGCAAAAATTATGATCTGATATAAAAAAAATCTAGAAGCTTTAACAAAGTTTATTTATTTTGTATTGACATTGTGTGTTTCAAATTTATGTTAGCATTTTTCGAATGTCATTTTAATCAAAAGTGACCCTTTATAAATTGGAACTGACTGTAAGCATTAATGATCAATAGTTCAATACCATAACCATTCGATCATTTACGTTACGTTACCTCGATATAAAAGAAAAACAACTTGAGTTCCAAACAATGTTAGTATACACATTGTATATCTTTATAACATATGAACCAAACACATGGTCGTAGATCGACAGTAGAAAACAAATATGCACACGTGCACATGTGTCCGATACTATTTCCGGAATGATAAATAACAAAGCAAACCAAAAGCACATAAGTATATGGTTGATGAACTCTAGAACGTTTCTTTCACAGTATTTCACAGTTTTACGACAATCAGTATAATGTTCAAAACCGTAAGACTAAGCCGTACAATGTCATGCGGATATAACTCAATATGACATAGCGCAACACAATGTATCCAGCTGACGGCATTTATTTTGACTTTCGTTTAAATACTGAGGCGTTCGTTAACGTTATATAATAAACGATGACTAGAGCAATACCTCCGTTAGACTGGTGTTTGTATTTACAACTAAATTAAAGAGACTACACAAAAGTAATGTGGCCGTATTCCAACTAACCGGATGGCTTTATTTATGAAGAATTGTAGATACTATTATTATATCCAATGCAGGTGGACTTTAAAAAAATAATTGTTATTTAACCAATACATGCATACAGAGTTCGAAACTCGAAACCTATATGCGCAGAACTAAAACTATATGAATTTACACCTGTTACAGTTGATTAATGATAATGAAAATTAATCAATAACCTTTAAACATACGTCAAACAAATACAGAAACAGTGAACTTTCCTGAAGTGTTTGTAAACGCATTTTCACAAACTGTTCTTGTACAACAATCCACTTCCGTTCTTAAATAGGCGGATTCCCTAAAGGCGAACGAATATTTACATTGATATCAATCAAATGCATCCAAATCTACATAATTAAACCAAGCGTATTGTTTGTTGGCGAAGACAATCCTGGTTTCTTGAGAATAACGTCATACACATTAAGATTCATTTGATATGCCATTTTGTAATTAAAATCGCAACCTTACAAAACATCTTTGTACAAAAGAACATGATTTGTCTTGACACTTATGCTTTAACGATACATGTATGGAGACATTCGAATCGACCAACCAGAGGTTTGGCTTATACATAAAATATCATCTTTTTATAAAGTCAATAATGTTCTAAATTACATATAGGCCACAAAGACACAATATTTGTTTTAAGCTACTATTCCTTTAACTACATTCTAGACATAAAGCTTTGAACGTTTGAAAACGTTTTCACTTATCAGTAAAAGAGGAATTATGTCCAAATTTATTTTGGGTGCAATATATTACAGAGTGAAAACAAACGTCAAAGGGCCTTAGTTCTGCCAACACTGGTCGCAGCCAAAGGTTTTCTCTTAACGATCATCTTAAAATGTAGGTCATTCAGCTGTGCAAGTTTGAGAGAAATCCGTAAAAGATAATAAAGAAAAGCTGATACAAAAATGATGTACTATGTATTCTAGAGAAGACGAAAAATGACAAAATGCCATCATTGTGCTTACACTGGTCGCAGCCAAATTTTCATTCATAACGATCACCTATCTTCACAGCATGGTCCCTAAGTTCTACAAATATGAACATAATCCCCAAACCGGTAAATGGGGAGTCGAGAACACAAACTTCTGTATCTCTGAATACAAAGTAAACACGGTGTGTATATTTTGGTTTTGCTACACATCTCACTGTTTAATGATCTCAAGACTGCTCATGTGTTTATCATTATTTACAGTTACTTAATCCAGATTGTTTGGCTCTACTCACCAGTATATTTATCTTGAAGTGATTTTCCATCTACAATTGCTGTTTATGAACAGTTTCAATGCCAGTAAACAAAACCGAAATGCGATGATGAACAATGAATTGTTCAAGTCATGCCAAGTTCAATAAAGAATTTGGTAGAATGTTTTTCACATACTATCGGATTATTTAAATGCAATTATGCGAAGTGAGGTTTTTGGACTTTTGTTTCAATTTAAACAAGGATACATTTGTGTTGTTGGGTAATTAATGTTGTGGCTTGATATATATTTGGCATAGAAAAGATACAATCACACTGATATCTAAATACACACTTTTCATTAAGTTATGATACAATTTGCGTATTGTGTATATTTTCAAATGAATAAAAGAACTAATTAAAGCGTGCAAGGTCAATCAGATTACCCAACCCACGTATGTTCGTTTCAATAAGTAATGAATTGAACATTTCAATACAGTATTCAATTTAGTGATGTAGCATTGCTACCGTTATGAAAGCAAAAAACCTTATTAATTGTTTGTTTTCGTTTTTTTTTTTCAAATGATTGTGATTACTTTGGACACATGATTGTCAAATATGCGAGTTTTTGTATCATTTAAATCTCACACATTTAAGACTGTTGTTCAGTTTATAAACAAGAAACATTGCCATTTCGCAAAACCAGATAGTCGACGTCTCACCAATTAATGTACTTTAATTTAATTGTACTGTGTGTTCCAAAGTTTTGAATGCATATATGCTACTTCATTCACACAGCATTCCAGCGAAATAACTCAATCAAAAGTACAGATATTGAACGGAAACAGTTTTGTCGTGGCTGAAATAACCCTCCCCATTCTCTCTTTATCATGTGGTTTTGTCAGAGGACAACAGCTTGCAGGTTTTAATTTAAACTGTTTTCGCAACAATACGATCGTTCTTCCTCGTTTAGCTTGACATTTCTTATTATAGTAAAGATATTCCAAAGACACTATTTTAAGATGAAACTTCACAGGGGCAATTACAGTGAAAATATGAAAGTAAGAGTTACATATATGTATACAAATAAACGAAGGGCAATAACTCGAAACAATATTAGAACATGACGTATGGCTCTTATGCACTGCAGATTCCATAATACGATTTATTTACCAGCAAGTTCAAAGTTGATACTTATTTTGGTGTTCAAGATATGCACCTGACACAATTGAAGGACACACCTTCAAAGGACAATACGTATATAAATATGGGAGTAAGAATTATGGTTTTGTGCACTGCAGTTTTCCAAGTTTATAAACAAAAAATATAAATATAAACAACTAGAAGCAATAGCTCGTACAATAGCAAAGCAAGAGTTATGTTTTCTGCTTTAACCGTATGTCTGTTTTTAATTGCACTTTCTCTCAATGAGATCTATTTAGTATGTTGTTTTATCCCTGTTAAGTCCGGGTCATTGTCAAGAACATTTTATTAGTAGACAATAGGCGAAAACTAACGTTGAAGAAGGTAAACTGTCAATTCTGATGTATTCAGATGATATATTTTTTTTAAATATGTGTACCTTAACATGTTTACAGCTTATTTGATTCGTTACATTTACTATCAAACGTGTTTTGATAGATACTTATTGCACATCTTCGTACAAAATGCATTAATTTAATTGACGCTTATAGCATTAAAGCTTTGTGTTTTGCTTCTTGTCGGTTAATTCTTAAATAAATACAATATACCGTATCACACATTGAAAGAAACAAAAATCATGTCTCGTGTTCTACTTGCTATCGTACTTTTTATTTCATTATGATTCTTCAAAGGTGCTGTAATCATTTTTATACAGTTATGATATCCTGCGGGAAACTCGTGACAAAACCAGTCAATTTAGAGATTCGTATTAAGAATATCGATCAATTAAGTTGTCATAAACATAGTTTCAGTGGTATTGTATATCATCTATGATTAAGACGCTACCACAAGAAGGTCAGTTTACTTATGACGTCAACTGTAATATATTGAGGTTATTGCGTAATCGAAGATATTTTCTCGACGGGATCTTAGCAATCCATTTTTAATGCCAGCAAATTGTCGATTACGACAGATGTTAACTAGGATTAATTATTGTATGTAGATAAATTGTAATAAATACAACATGTATGAATGCTAGATAAACAGTTTCGGCTTTATATGTGGTCTTTGAGTGAACTTGTAACGACCTGCGACGTGCTTTTCGTAAGCAGCATGTATGCGCTTTTGAGAATAAAAGTAATGTATATTAGCGTTATACTTGTCGTTTTAAGCTAATAGCACTATCTATTATTAGTACAGTATTGGCGGATGAGGGCAAGAGTACAAACAAGCCATTATCTCAGTCAATTGTTTAATACAGAGAAATCCATACTTAAGCTAACGAATATGATACGCAGATGGCTTTGATCGTAACCTCGGCATAACCTTTTTATCCAAATGCAATATAGAAGAAATTATTGTTCGTGGCTGTGTTGAACGCTCATGCAAATGCTGATACAGATAAAACCATAATTTTATGGAGATGCTAAAGAGAGACTGTACGATTTTGTCAAATATTTATGATTTTTTTTTAAATGTATGAACAACTTATTATACATATATTTCAATATAAATTAAAATAAACGTTAAGAAGAACATGTGTCGAAAAATACGAAATAAGCCAGATATTTAAATCTGAAATTGAAAATGGCTTCCAGCCGAATTTGCCAACATATATATAATGCATGTACACTGTGAATCTAAATTTAGTTTTAGTGCAGATTCGTTCATTGACACAAAGACACAATTTAGTTTCCTAACAAATACGAGTTAAAGTGTCTGCATCGGCTTTAACCAGCGCTAGCTTGTCTTTGCTGCATTTTTTAAAATTCGTATTCAATGTATAATTTGTATTGCCTATTTTGTGTCATCGTTACATAATTTTATTAATATATTAAAATTTAACACATATAAAAATCGTACAGTCTCCCTTAAACGCTTTAGGCTTATGAACAAATTCGCGAATTAATTAGTTAATATTTTTATCTTTTTAATGGCAGGTATTGTAGTTTGCGGCGATCGGTGCTTTATTAATGGCAAACATTTCAATAACATCAACGCGCAACCTTATTAATGAACCTTACGATGCACCAAACACGAGTGTGTTTAAGATTGTCAAAAACAACTACAACAGCAACAGTTACCATTCATCATACAAATGAACTTGTCATTGTATTTTAATATTAAAAAGAATATTGGGCAAATATAATAATCCAGTTGTATGGAGTTAATATTGTTTATGAACGATAAGTGAAATGTGTTTATGTCTCTGTATAACTTGTCGTTAACGTATGAAGGACGTTCCTCAAATTATCTTATCTTATAGAATACATGAAAATATGAGCGACTGAAGGTTGTTTCTTAAGGAATTAGTTTACTAAATCAGGTAAGTGAAGTATTTTAAGTAATGTTGTAGCACTGGACAGAAACCAATTTCAATTTGATTACGAAAAGTATTTGTATTAACAATTGCAAAACATGCACGAGTCTTGAATTAGAAAACAACGCCTTATACAAAAATGCAATAATTAGAAAAAAGAGACTTAGTACCAAACAGGACTGTAAATTCAACATACATATTTAAAGAAGAACATCGCATGGTATTGATGACTTTGCATGTCATGATATAGCATGACAACGCTTTACATGAGATCCCATTACATTTCTTGAAATATTATTTACATTATGTACTGTATTGAATTGCTTTACAGAAAATATGTATATAATCTTTCTCGATATCGATTGCACGGTCAACTGTTTGTAACTAGAATTGTATCACTGTTATCTGCAATTATAAAACTTTAATAGATAATGTGCAGTAAAAAGGATACTTTATGTGTGTTTTGTACATTACAAGGTGATATCCTTTCCATTTGAACAATTTACACATATAATGGCTTGTACAGTTATTTATAGGATCTCTTAGCAGCGTTGGTAATGCATTTTACACTTTTTTCTGGAAAAGCTCTTACTCGCATTCTTTCGGCCGTTGGCAATAAGTTTCAATTCTTGTATCTATGATCTAAACACACGTGACTCTAACACATAGGTGTCTTGGGTTCCGTTAAATGTTTAATGCTGTTTTAAGTCAAGGACGAAACATCATTGTTTATTCATGCGCTTTTCAGTACACATGTTATTCAAGAATTCAACGAGACAAAGATAATTGATTTTTCAAGAACAATGGTACAAACTGCGTTGATCTACCTCTATGGATATTTACGTGCACGTGGAAATGGTCTAATAAGTTTTAGTCAATGATATAAAGTTATTCAATATATTAAACATGGTATCTTTAAAAAGTCAGGTTAATTATGTTTACTGTTCGAAAGTCAGACGCGTTTATTACTTTTATTGAATTTAATTAGTAAAGTACAGTCCCTTGACGATTCCCACGCGGTATGTTAATTGCTCCAATGGCACACATACGTGCCTAGAAATTGACTTAATTTGTAGAGCAACATAATTATATAGTCTGAACAATTTAAACACGAAGGTTATTAATGTGCGCGACACGTGTTATGGTACACATGTTTCGCTTAACCAAAGCTTATGTTCGCGCGTTGTTTATAACAACTTTTGAAACAAATTAGAAAAACTTTTTCTGTAAATATTTGAGTTCAATATTGAAAAAACGTAAACATGGTTGATGTATAAGTTATTTTTATTTACTTAAAATGTTGTTATAAGATAAAACGAAACGCGAAATGCGTATAATGTGTCGATGTTTGTGTTATATCTTTAGTTACGGGACATTTCATCCGCACATATACACTAATGGTATTGTTCATTCATGTACGAATTAAATAATTGAAAGGATCATCTAACGAATGTTTTGGAATTAAAACCATTTCAGTCGATTGTATAACATTAATTAATACTTATGTTTCTATAAACAGTACCACAATTGACTCGAATGCATATGATAATCGGTCAAAGCAAGGTGATTATCACGTTCGGCCCTGCAGGGCCAAATGTTGATAATCGATAATCGGCCCGGAGCTATTTAAAGCACGTGACGTTAGGGCCAATGCGTTACGAAATAACTGAACAAAATGGCGTCCACATTCAGTCTTATCAAACGGTGATTAATAAAATTAAGCCACAAATCAACAAAATAGAAAATAAAGATAATTAAACGTAACACAAAATTTAAATAATGAAAAAATATCGATTGCAACTGAAAGTTTAACTTTACTGTGGATTAGATTGCTGACACTATTTGAGCTTTAAGTTTAACAGGAGTCATCCAACAATCACAATTTAGTAAACGACACTCTTACCTCAATGACAACTTTAATCCAATGCTTTAATCCAATGCTTATTATAATACAATTACAACTATATGCACTTCCATTTCCTTTTTTCCATCTCTTTATCTAAATTTTTATTTCAAACTACACTTTTTGAAACGTTTTACGAAATCGCATGACTGCTCGGAGTGATTTATTTGATTCCTCTTGAACTTTTAGTTTCCCATTATACATTACAAACACACAATCCAAAATACGTTTTGGATTCGTTCGATGCTTTTTAATTAAATATTTTACTATTAAATAAAACAACATTCGAATTATTGTCCCTAAAATCCAGATTGTCTGGCTTAAAGCGGTTTGTTTCGTCACATAAATTACGTCGCACGAGATACGTCAAAAATGTCGAAATCAGATGAATGAAAATAAAAGTAAGGAAAGCTGGTTCGGTAATAAATTAAGTGAAGGAACAAAATAAAATGATATGTTATTTAAACGACTTCTATCTTCAGAAGCAACATGTACCGTGGTTAAATAGTAAAGTTAACGGGGATTAAGTATTAAAGACGTATTATCACTTCTGGCCCTCAAGCAACGAGGTATTAACCTCTAATTATTCTATGTATATATGTTCATTATTACAAAAATACCCACGTTCACATTTATATAAAACAAATATAGANTATATATATATTATATCATTTCAAGAGTGGTGCATAGTGATTAACATTGTTCTAGTACCGAATTAACATTTTTTTTTTAATTTTTCCAAATCATCAATCAAATATCGATTTAACCACACCAGTTGTTGCATATGGACATATAAACACAGGGTTTAATCAAACTGCATCTAACAGTATAATGTGGGTAGGTTGAAAACCTACAACTGTTTCATTGCGATGCGAAACGATAATGTTGTCAAACCTTTGCAAAAGATCCGGAGTGATTATTAATGTTTTACAGGGGTAGCATAACACCATTGAGGTATATGTGCATAAGGAAAGTTGTTTATCTCCTGAATAATCTGTTTGGTGTAAATACACACGTGAACAAGGCATTCATTCACCTTTATTAGTTTAATTTAGCTTTGATAGTCTGCATACTTTGGTGAGGTCAACATGTAAGGACTGTTTAAAAACAAATAAACAGGGTGTGTTCAACACGTCTACATAGAAACAGAAAACTAATTGCAATGTCTTTACTATTTGAAACATAATGGTTCGTTTTATCTTCAGCACGTCAAGTTAAAATACAGCTACTTACTTCTTACTAATATTCGTTATAAGTAATGATGCAAACAAAAGGGATTATAAATACATTTTGCAATTTGTGAATGCATCCTTATCCGATGGTTAGATGTAGCACGTGTGTCTCTCTAGTCAAAACATTATGTATCGTATATCCCAAGAGACTGCAATAGCTGCCTTCCTAGATAATCTGAGACCGATACTGGAATAATTGCAGTGTAAGTTAAAAGACAATCAGTATAGAACAATGATGTTATACTGGCAAAATAGTTTATAACATAAATCGATATATTAAATAAATATCATACTCATGGGAAAATAATAGTATCAATACAAATTACAAGGGTTGTTTAATTAATTCCTGACTACTAACGTATTTATGTGCAAACCTATGAACACTGAGGGCAGATTCGATCCATCCGCCTGTTTAGCGAGTTTATCGTTCAGTCCACATTTGTGAGTTACAAAGCACAGTTCTTTTTCACGTTTTAAAAGTTGTTGGGAAATTATGCTAAAAACAAGTGGCAGGCGAGCCTTTTTTCCTTGTAAATAATTGACATGGTCTATACAATACGAATATTACAGATGAAGGAGGATGTTTGCATGACACATACCGTTGACCGTATCTGTTTTGCTTCGAGACATGTTCTTGAAAAAAAGTATTTAATTTGAACGTCAAATAGTGTCGTAAGTCTTATTGTATTTGCTATCATTAAACGTGTTTTGTAAATTGTATTAATTCACTATTATTAATCCGTGTGTATCTAAAAAATAAAACGTTTGTCATTACTGGATAATCTTTTATGGCAATAATTCAATTCGTCAAATGAATACTCAAATAACAAAAGCATGTTTCATAAGAAAAAGTCACTAAGGCAATATTGGTCAGCTAACTTGAAATAATTTGTGTCAATAAGTAGTTATATGTACATGACTAAACTGATGTTAATCAATCGGTTAATACTGAACCATATGTGTACGAATGCTGAAAACATACGAATTGGAAACATTCGAGCCTGCTTCCGACGTGGGACAAATGTTTTTATATCGCAATTGATATATAGGAGTTTTGGTAATAGATTGCGGTATTATATGTCGCCTAAACAAATGCAGTTTGATTAAAATAAAAGTTGTAAGTTCCATCGAATTAACTTAGATATGGCAGATGGTGTTATTAGATTCCAAATGGTAACATGAAGTCGAATATAAAGGACAAGCAAGTAAAAATAGTTTCTCTGAAATCTGACAGAGTTGTGTGTATAGACATGAACTGTTTATTTATTGAGTGTATGTTGTGTTTCGGAAGGATTTGGAAGGATCGTCCCAATGTCCAGTGTGTATATTGCTAAATAATCATGTATTAAGAAACGCTTCTCCCGACGGATATCTAGCAGAATGAAAGCTAGCATCTTCCCCTGCTCAGAATGGTGTTTTATTCGCTATAAAATATCAATGCTTGATATATTTGTGTGATGTCCTATTTTTTCAACATGGTCATTGATGTTTCAGTGTTCAATATTTTAGCTCTCAGTAGAATAGACTATACGAAACATTCACTTACTAAAGTTAGCGTCTCGAATTTTGTATTATTGTTGTTTAACTTGTATTTATACCCCTGAAAATACCATAGATAATTACACGGAAAAAGTGTCTATGTGCCAGTTATTATATAGTGTAGGTTCGTAAGTATCAAAACAATGTTAACTTAAATATTGGGTTATATGTGCGCAACAAACAAGCATCATACTAAACATAAAAAACAACAGATACAAATTTTAAAAACGCGAAGCAAAAATAGGCGTTTCAATTAATGCACGTATATTTCAACAAGTTCCTGTTTCTTGTGTGGTTGAGAGTTATAAATATGTTTAACATTTCGTTCTTGAAAACATCGTATTCATTTTCTTTGTAGGCAATATACCACTTTCATAATTAAGTGTCCTCAATGCTTTTGTAAATGAAGTATTTACAAATTTGCGTCATTTTGTATTCATGTAAATTAAAGAATGAATGGTATTGAAGATTTTACCGTTTGAATGGCAATTAGCACATGAAAGTCACGAGAAGTGCAGTTTGTCTAATCCATACTATTTTTCCTTTGTGGATGTTATAAGTTACAATTAGTTTTTTTATCTCTTGTTTTGTGCATGATTCATATGTCACATAGTTCCCCGAAAGTTTCTGGTGTCAACAAATGTTAATAATAGTTGGAAAAAATAAAGGACACTAATGTGATCGTGGGTTTGAGACAAAGATGCCCTAACATAAAACTTGCTTCTAAAAACGCCGATAAAGTCTAAAATAGCAAAGGTGTTTCCTAAAATGGGCCGTTATTCAAGTTTTGTCCAAAACACTGTGCAACAAAATATTAATGTTGCTCAAGTCTATATACTGGTGATTATGTTCGTTACGTTTCAGTTCTTTAGTGGCAATACTTTGAGTTATGCTCGGCTCAAGTTTAACAGGATGTTGCGTTCAATGAACGATGATGACCTATCTGGAAACCCGGTCAGGATCGATTTGTTTGGCCCATTTAAGTAAGTCTTAGTCCATAATTAGGAGTGTCAATTGGAGATATAAATGCTTGATACTATGTAGTAATGATATTATGCCAATTATTATTTTAAACATCTTATTGAACATACTTACTATCGCGTTATAAATTAAACAGTATTTCTGAATATGCAATATTGCTAACTAGCCATAAGATATTTATTAATTGAGTAGTTAATGCAAGACTAGTAAACCACCTACTAAACTTAATCTAACAGTATACAGATAGTGCAATGACATTTGAGGACAGTCATATTGTTTTCCCGATCTAAAGAGGTTAATATGTTGAACTGTTGCACTAAATCTTACTTAAGAAATAGTAGGTCTTGAGTCACACAAAAGCAGCATCGATAAGAATTGTATACTACGTTAATGTGCTATTACAACATTGCCCGTTTCTGATTGGTATCTAACTGTTGACGACATTCTATGACATACGTAGTATGTAATCTATCAGGGAAAGTAGACGCTACCGCCACTAGGGACAATACGATTGAATTTAGTTCTTGTTGGAACAAACTGCTTTACAATGTAATTTGTGCTGTTTTGTGCGTCATATTGATATTGTGGTATAATTGTATCTTTCTATCAACTTCTCCAAAAGAAGTTAATTAATTTGTTTAATGCGGTTTTAACATTTTTGTGCAACTAACAATAAGTTACAGTCGCCATAAAATACAAGTATTAGCACCACGTTACCGCGATATTATAAGAATGATTTACTTGATCTTAGTCGGTTTAATATGCACAAATCGATTTTATTAAACTGATACAATCAAATTGTAAATAAAAGATCCATCTGTTGAATGATTGTTTCGCCTGTTGATTAATAACTTAACATAGAAACGACTTTATTGTGTGTTTTTATTAATACACAATAATCTATATCTGCCTACAGACCATCATGAGCTCATTCCGCAGGGAACGTTATCATAAAGATGAGCACTTCTGTCAGTATCGTCCTTGTTATTCATGTCGCCATTACAAAGGTCAAATAAAATGGTTGTTTCTTTACATTAAATCATAACATTCTGATTATATAATAAAATGAGGAAAATTTAGCAAAGGTATTTGAAGTTTTAAGGAGCACTTGTTTGATACGTTTATTTTACATGATAAATTTGCAACACTGGTGTTAATTATAATCCTAGGAAAGAATGAAACAGTTTCTGGTATCCGTTAAACAACTGCAGTATGGTTGAATTCCGGCGTTGAATGTCGTCTTTACATTACTTACCGCAAGAAATCTATGTCAAATCTTCGCAGAAAAAACACACGTAAAATCCATTAAAAAAACGCTCAAGTTGTTTCAAAGACTATTTTACCTTATGTGTGTTACACCATAGTGAAAAATATATATGATCAAAAAATAACTTTATTTTTTGCACAATAATGTGTTATGACTTTGAGATGCATAAACGCAATAACCAACCAAACAATAGTTACTATAATTTAAATACAAGACCAAATAAAATTAAACGACATATGATAAAATGTAACATAACTGTGGCGTCGTTCATCTGTTACCGTTATTTAACATGTTGTCATTTGCCGATGCAATATTATATTTATTGTCAGCGTATATGTAAAACATGTTTTATTGGTGAATATTAGCGTCGTGAGATTCAAATACATTAAATAGTGGTCATCTTTTATTGATAAAATGGTCATCCTTTATTAAATTCAAATTTCGCCGGTCGACACTTAATATTGTCCATAGTTAAATGCAAAAGGAACACAAACGAATCAACATAGTTTATTATTTCTTAAAACAAATTTACAACAACTATTAAGCCTCAATTTATATATATTTTGATATTTTTTATATACATATATAACATATATTTGTTTTCGAAGCTAATACAAAACGATTTAAAAAAAACCTGATAGTTGTTTTATTGCAATTGATATATTTCTATAGAATTTATTATACATATTGAAGCCAATGTTTTATAATTTATGTTAGTTCTGTTTTCTTAGAAAACATATTTATGTACGAAATATTAAAGTAAAAAAAAACAATAGAATATAAATATTTTAGTTGGATGTATGTTCTACATCCATTTACCGTTTACAATTGTATTGTTTGTAAAGAAATGGAAATGATTGGCATAAGGCTTAATTGGCATGTACACATATATAATACGCCCTTTCACACAGGTTGCAGTTCTGTTCCCAGAGGTTTATCAGAAGAAAACAAACAGCACACCAGCAGGCTCAACATTTTACATCAGATGTCAATGTTAATTTACCTATTTATGTTACTGACGAAATATAACAATATGGTTATTGGTGAGTCTGTGTTTATTGTTTTGAAATCGGATGGATAGAATAAGAAACATACACTTTTACTAAAATGGGACAAAATTCTGAGCTGATATTGATTGTAGATTTTTTTATTGTTATTTACATCCCTTTAACTCTGCACATAAACGAAAAGTGTGTTTGTTAACTGTCAAAATTAAATCGTCATTTTGTAAGCAAATAAATTATTATGATGTATATGTACAAATTCATATCCAGGAATATTTCAACAATAATATACTACCGAATTTGTTTGTAGTTTAAAAACGCTTTACAGTTCAAAAGATGGGAAGTGTTTTGTTACAAGCGTTTTACCATCAGTTGCCATTTCAACTTCAAAGTTATTAAATATATAGAAGATCTAAAGGGTCTTCCATTAGTGTTTTACACTACTATCTGGAAAAGCTCTTAGTTGTTTTGTTACAGAAGTTGGCAATCAGTATCAGTATGTTACACTACTGATCGGAACATAGGCGAATTCAAATCATGGAAGTCTTGAGTTTCCTTTAATGTTCAATGCTATTGTAAATCAAAGATGGAAAACCATAGTTTATGAAAGTGATTTAAAGTGCGCTTACTTTTGAATTGCATACGATTTTGTGCGTGTAAATGCAGTTATGAACAGCAACTAAAAAAGAGGTTTGCAAAAGCCGCCATTAAACATCTTTTTTACGTCTTTCTAAACAACCAACATTACTATAAGTGATAGTCTAGTGTTATGATAATTTGCGTGGCAATGGCCATTGCTTCATGTTTGATGCGCTGTGAATGATAACAAATAGTCGATTGTATTATACATTGCAATTTGAAAGTAAGAAGGTCGCATGTTGAATAAACTATGTTAATAACTGCAAAGACCAGAAGTTATTACTATCTTGGTTAAATGTAATAAGTATATAAATTGCTTGAAAATACACTTATGGGTCGGAACATTTTTTGTAGAGTTACAGTCTTAAAATATGAATGTATAACGTAGACAAATCAAATTGTACACTAATTTTTTATAAATGTTCATGTTACACTTAGTTTGTATTTAAAATAATTTTCAGGTCGTCGACAGTATGTACGTTGTTTTTACATACATTGCTAAAGAAAGTGTACAGGTGTTTAAAATGTCTTATTGATGTTGTTTCTCTTGTTTTGCACCTGTTTTGTTTAACATCTTGTCGAACTTCGCCCGTTGTTAAGACATTTAAGGTCGGTTAGACAAGCAACAACTAAAATAACAGAAGTAAAAAATGAAGATGTTTTTTATAGTAAGATGATACCAAATGCAGTTTTGATATAATGGTTTTTAACGTATACAAACAGAGAAACACATCTTAAAGCAATTGAATGAAAGCAACATCGACGGTGGTTAATTACGCAATGCAAGTCGCAAAAAAACTGGAGGTATTACCGTATCATTACTATTCTTAACAGCGGGTTAAACCATTTTGGCTAAAAACTACTCAAGTGTTTATTTTCATAAGCATGTAACATAAGTATCACTTTCTAAATAAGTATTAGCAAACCACTTATTCGGTAATAAAAGTGAACTAGCATATTCAGTAGTATTAACATTATCAAATATATACAAGTTAGGAATTACATTAATATTTACAGGTGATGATACGACACTTTTATTATTTCTTGCATTGTTTTGGAATGCAACTGTTGTATAGTATAATGTTGGAGACAATACTTTATCCTTACAGACCTAAAATGTCTTAATCATTAACATAAACGCTTAGATATAACACGATCATTTAACAAGCATATGCTTCTAATATATTTTGAATATGTTTGTATTATAGCCGTACAAATATTTGAATATTAGTGTATATTTGTGTAAATTGTTATCATGTTTAAACTGGTGATGGTTCACATCAATCACGTTCCGTCCATATGAAAGATCATGAAATATGGTGCATCAATACACGAAATATTTAACGGCATTTGATTCCTCGGAAAGATAAAAATAATATTTTTCGGTTATTTCAAAATTAGTTTCATTTCTTAATATGGCCTTTTAATCCGAGTAATACGATATAATGCATGGTTTGAAGTTCATCAAGTTCAATTATATATTTATGGGCAGCAAAACGACTTTTGTATTTCTAACGTAATAATTTAACAGTGTATTGATCGAAAACGTTGTGCAAGCTTAATAAGAGCATCAATTAATATCATTAAATAAGTTAAGGATTTTTATAAACAAAACAATATTCTAGTATAGTGTCAGTTAAATGTCAACTCCCGTTCTAAAATACAATACGCGTATACCCTATAGGCAGACGATTAATTATATTGATATCAATCAAATGCATCCTTATCTACATAATTACACCAAGGGTACTGCTTGTTCGCAAAGACTATTCTGTTTTTTTAAGAATAACGTCATTGGCATTTACTAGATTCATTTGATATGCCAGTTTGTTATTTAGATCGGGGCATTACAAAACATCTTCGTACAATAAAATTAGATTTGTCTTGATACTAATGCTTTTACGACACATGTATGGAGACATTCGATTCCAACATTCAGAACTTTGGTCTCTACATAAAATATATTTGTATAACATAAATACATGTACTAATTACACATGGGCCAAAACAACACAATATTTGTTAAGATAAAAAAATCGAGGGCGACGCTCCAGTAAAGACTTGCATCTTAGTTAAAATGTCAACTTCCGTTCTAATGTTCACGTTTTCTCTCTAAGCAGACGACTAATTAGATTGATATCAATCAAATGCATTGAAGTCTGCATACATTACCCAAGGGTATTGGTCGTTCGCGAACACAATGATGTTATCTTAAGACCAGGATGACTGGAATTTTGGTATACTAGATATGCCATTATGTGGTTGACATCATATAGGAGAGGAAAACAAAGCATCCACTAGTTTTTATAATAGAACACCAAATTTAATCATACCATGATCAAAACTGTCGACTTGGAGCAGTTAATACAAAGCATTGTGGTTTTAAGGCGGATTTAGGGCTTGCTGAACATTACACTTACCCCATTATTAATCAGAATCATCACCTTTCAAAACATTTAACACACAGCAATTAACATCTATTGTTATATTACATACAACCAATGAGGAAACAACGCAACACATTTTGTTTTTGTCATGGTACCTTGCCCTGTTTATAGATTGTAATTATTCATAAGTTAACAGTTATGAACTAGTTCATATATTTAGGTGCTTTTTAATAAGTTTTATAGAATGAAGCAGTGTTCCTCTTGAATAATTGTTTCGACAGTTTTCAAGGCTATCAAACAAAACCAAAATGAATACATTTTGTTGTTGGAATTATTCATGTTATGCGAGCTTCCATAAATAATTTGCTCTACTTTTTCGCAGATTTTTAGTTGATTTAATTGCACTGTGTGCGAATATGGCTTAATGGATTGTTTCTAGGTCCGCTGAACATAAACATATCGAGTTTGATTGCTAAACAAATGTGAGGACCATTGGTATCGAGTGGATAAAAGCTCCTTGAAAATCTAGATAAACATATCTTACAATTGAATTTTACATGCCTGTCATATTAAGACTTTCCGTTAAGCCCCTCATGTAATCGAGAATGATTCAATTATTTCAAATGAGTACAATGATTGATTGCAGCCTCTTAGGACAAATACAAGCTCATACAGATAACCAAACCTTGACCAAAAGTTGCAACCGCATTGATGAAACGCACTTAGTCGAGAGTTGCAAATAGATGAGAAAAACTTGCAATTACAACTGCAACTGTGCTGCAACCAAAGATGAAACGACCCCCTGCACTGCAATGGTGATCGTATAATGAATTATATTAAAAGACGTGTATAAAATGAATGTACATGATTTTGCGTAGTGACACTCTCATAACCTTTTAATAGCTAATGACGGTTAAAACTTGTTTGTTTTGGAAAGGTGTCTAAACACACGTTTCTTTAATAAGCGTTAATTTTAGCCGTTCAATTTTTCCATAGTCATCGCAGACAAGGTCAACATCAATGTATATGTTTAACAAAAGAACGAGAAAAGCGTGAAACAACTGCTTATAAATTATTGTAGTTTTATATTCAAATGCACACACACGATTTCAAATGTGTTGAGTTATACGATACAGCATGTTCTGCTATACAATCAATAAAAAATCTGAAAAATCACATCAATTAGAAAACAGAAGACGGATTTCACCAGTTTATTTGTATTATTTCATCGGATGACATAAGTTAGTGTGAAATATGTACATAACTCACACATCAGCCAATGTGTATTAAATACATGTTTAATAATTCAAAGTCAACTAGTAAAATTGAGTCGATAATGCTGTTATCATTACATTAAAAAAGCCTTTTTAACAATACCGCAAAATAGCCTGAGATTATATGTCAATCTTATATATAATATATCAGTAAAGACGATATGATGTTTACACAAACATAATAGTTTTATTTTTTTTCAAAACATACTAGAAGTAACTATTTGAAATGGAAAGCGATTTCAATGTATGACCCAATGACCTATGACAGGGTATTCTGACATTATTCGTCAGACGTCTACATCTTGTTCATGTTGACATCAAAAAGGCTTGTTTCATGTCGCGAAGTTCACACTTATGACATCATTCGTTCGTCAGACGGGTATACCTTGATGAGGTAATATTGGAATGGCTTGTTCACTAGTTCATTTAAGATCATTGTCAATTTCATAACTAAGACTATGGGCGTAAATTGAAAGTTAGAAATTTCAATCGGTCAAACAAGGGTTGCATGGCAATATAATGTAATTATATCATGAAGTTTTAATTACAGATGTATGTGTGCGTGTATTCCATCATTGCATTTACGTCGTTATAACGCAATAACTTAACTAATTGATTGTTTCAAACACGTTTCTGCTCCATGAAATGAATTGCAGTAAGCCGCAAGGATATAACATTAGGATTTATTATTTCTGTTTATTTAATGCTCTCCGGTGGTTTATAGAGAAATATCAGTGAATTAAAACTTCTGAAATTTCACTGTTTCAAACAATGAAAATTATCAGTGAAATTATCGATAATTTTCACTGTTTTCTGTGAAATTACGTCATTATTTTGACGAAATGACTTCATTATCCCAACGACATTCTTTAGTTAAACTCTTTAACAATGTATATTAACTGTGAAAAAATCATGAAATAAAAAGAAAATTTGTCGGATTCGGTGGAATATCGATTTTAATTCACTCGTGATCATAGAAAATATATAGTTGCACTTGTGGCTGCGCCACTCCTTAAAATATTAATTTATATGATCACTCGTGAATTAAAATCGATAATCCACCGAATCAAACAAATATCGTCTATTTCTTCACGTTTGATGGCAAATGTTACGATTAAGACACGTTTCACAATAAATAAATACTTCTTGACATAACACCACGCGTAAATATACATCATAGACATGTTTGTAGAGAACTTGCAAACTAGTTACATCTCCCTTGTATTTGAATAATGCGAATAGTACATACATCATACTTACAGGATTTTCAATAACACGTACGTGTGTAATGCCAGAGTAAGATAATGTGCATATAGCGAGATAGTCTCAAAGAACATGTATTAAATACACGTACATTATCATGGTAAACAATATACATGGCTTTTAAAACGTAAGCATGACCAATAGCATGTATTGAACAGAATCTTCCTTACGTTGTGTGCTTTTTCTCGGCAAAAGTAGATATTGTAAAATATACCTGATTATATTGAAAACTTACGTTAAATTAGTGTAATTAAGTATAATACATATTCGATCAAATTATGGATGCACTTTATACCACTGCGTTTCCAGCAGCTAACTAAAATCTTTGATTCCTATAAATGTGGTAACTTCCAACATAATGCAAGATTTTCGGTATCAAAAACAGTCATACACAAATTGAAATAAATAAAATATGGAAACTGATGTGGTGGTGGCTCACAGCTATTAAACCATGCAATTCTAAAATTATTGCATTTTATTCACGAACGTTAAAGGGTAAAATCAGTTTACACTCTTCAAAGTGTATTTAGACAATAAATAAGGTTAATTCATTATTTAAATCACAACCAAATATCAGATGTGTGTTTTGTTTTAAGATAGATAATATCATGAAAAGCGACTGGTGTTTGGTAGGAGTGGTGCATATTGATGAACAGTGTTATAGTGGGGTACAGAATAAACCGGTTTTGTTGTTAAATTGTCTCAAATCATCAAGTCAAATGTCGATGTAAACATACCAGGTAGTGCATATGAACGCATTAAAACAGGTGTTAATCAAAGTACGTCTAACAGTATTGTGTTGATGAAAAACTGGAAACTTATGATTGCGATGGGAAACGATAATGTTGTTCAAACTTTGCCAAAGATCCGGAGCGGTTATTTTATTAGGTATAGAATAACACACTAACATTATGTGTGCATTTAATAATGTGTTTATCTACTTAATAATCTGTTTGGTGTGAATATTTACGGGAGAAAACGGTATTAGTTTGACACCTTTATTACTTAAGATAAGCTTCGATATTGTGCATAGTTTGGTAAAGTAAACATGTCACTACTTTTTCTACAAAAAACTTAACGGTGTGTTCAACACGTCTACATATATACTGGTCACTTGCTGCTATGTCTGTAATATTATAAACACAATGGTGCATAATTAGCATGTACACATAGACGCCCTTTCCCACAAGTCGCAGTTCCGCTCCCATAGGTTTATCAGAAGAAACAACAGCACATTAGCAGGCTTAAAAATGTTCTGTATTCAACATCAGATGTCAATGCTTATTTATTTATTTATCTTTATGAGGAATTTTACATCATAGTTAGTGGTGAGTGAGTGTTCAGTGTTTTGCAACCGGGTGGAAAGAACAAGAAACATATACTTTTAAAATGTGAACATAACCTTAGCTGATATTGATTGTATTTATGTTTATTTAAAACCCTTTAACTTGAAACATAACAAATAATCGGAAAAATCTGTTTTACAAAATGTCATCATTAAATCGTCATTTTGTCAGTAAAAAATAATGATTATTTATTGGGTTTATAACAGATGTTAGTTGTACATCTTTTATTACAAACAGCCAAACGGCTGTCAGTTATCTATCAACATCAAGTTCAAAGGCAGGGAAATGCTTTGTTACATAATTTTTTCCGTCATGTGCAATTTGAACTTCAATGTATTTAAATATTTAGACTATTGTGGGGGTTTCCATTATAATTGTTAATGTGTTTTACAATTCTATCTGGAAAAGCTCTTAGAAGTTTTGCTTCGGCTGTTGGCAGTTAATATCAGTTTGTTACAATACTGATCGGAACACAGGAAAATTCAAATCATGGTAGTCTTAAGTTTCCTGTAATGTTAAATGCTATTGTAAATCAATTCGGGAAAATAATAGTTTATGCAAGTGATTTTAAGGGCGCTTGCTTTTGAAGTTTAGTAGATTTTCAGAGTTTAAATGCAATAATGAACAGCAACTACAGGTGTGGTTCGCGAAAACTGCCATTTAACATCTCTTAGCGTCTGTCTAAACAACGAACAGTATTATACGTGATAGTCTTGTGGTATTCACATTTGCGTGGCAGTGGCGATTTGGTTCATGTTTTTTGCGCTGTGAATGGCATACAAAAATCGACTGTTTTATAAATAAACTATTTTTTATAACTACAAAGACCAAAAGTAATTTCAATCTTGGTTGAATTTTAACAGTCTATAAATTGCTTCATAATTCCCTGATGGGTCGGTATATCGATCGTATTACAAATAACTTTAGTGATTAAACCTTTGTTTAGAGTAACAATCTTATATTATGATCTCTATAAAGTTTGAAAAATCCAATTGTTTGCATATTTCTTATAAATTGTGGGAATTGTGTTGCTAAAATAGTTAAGCAAAGTTAAGCAGTTCGACAAACATTGCAAAAGAAAGTTTAAAGATGTTTACAATGTCGTATTTATGTGTTATTGACTCTGGTATTGCACCTGTTTTGTCTGAAATCTAAAGTATTGAAATTCACCCGCTGTTAAGACATTCAAAGTCGGTTATAAATGCAACAACTAAAATGACAGAAATAAAATGGAAAGATGGAACCAAAAGAAGTTTTGATTTACTGGTTACTAACGTTTAAGAACCGAAAAACACATCTTAAATAATTTAATGAAAGCAACATCGCCGGTGGTTAATTAAAAAATGCATGTCAATGTCCCTATTGCAAAGAAGAACTTGAGTCATTAACGTATCATTAATAGTCTTAACAGTGGGTAAAACCATTTGGGCTAAACGCTTCTCAAATGTTTTCTTTTTATAATTATGTTACATCAATATCACATTCTTAATAAGTTAGCAATAGATTTATTCGATGATTAAAGAGAAATGGCATATCAGTATAAGTTACATTATCAAAGATATACAAGTTACGCATTATTATTGTTTTTCACAATGTGAAAATACGACACTTGTATTATGTTTTGCATTGTTTCGGAATGCAACTGTTGTATAGTATAACGTTAGAGACAATATTTTATCCTTACCGACCTAAAATGTCTTAATCATTTATATTTAAAGCTAAGATATAACCCGATCATTTTACAAGAATATGCTTTTAGTATATTTTGCATATTTTTGTGTTATAGCCGTACAAACATTCGAATACTTGTGTTTATTTGTGTAAACTGTTTTAACTGGATGACTCCCTATTACACAATGACTAGAAATGGTTCACGTTAATCACATTCCGTCGATATGAAGACTCATGAATTATGGTGCATTAATACACGATGTATTTAACGGCATTTGATCGGAAAGGTAAAAATAATATTGTTTCGGTTATTTCAAAATTAGTTTCATCCTTAATATGGCCTTTTTATCCGAATAATACGATATAATGCATTGTTTCTTTATATCTTTATGGACAGCAAACAGACTTTCTGATTACTAACGCCAAAGTCCGTATTAATGTTACAGTGTATTGATCAAAAAGTTGTGCAAGCTTAATAAAAGCATCAATCAATAGCATTAAACACGTTAAGGATTCTCATAAACAAAACAATATTCTAGTATAGTTTCAGTTAAAATGTCCACTCCCGTTCTTAAATACAATAAGCGCATACCCTAAAGGCAGACGATTAAATCTATTGATCAATCAAATGCATACAAATCTACATAATTAAACCAAGGGTACTATCTGTTCGCGAGGACCATCCTGGTTTCTTAAAGGGACTGTAAACCACGAATGAGGAAAAAAAGTTCTAAAATACCGTATTTTTTTACAATTATTAGTTTATATTGATTAAAATATCACGACTGGTATACAAAATTACTTGAACAAAGCTGTTTTTTTTTATTTTTACTTTATTTTTGTATTTATTTATTTTTACTGGGTATGCATACCCAGTAAAAATAAATAAATACAAAAATACATGATTCATCGTAATGTGGTAAACCCATGAATACATGCGTAGTGAATTGTATATATTTTATATATAAAATGATCAATCTACTTGAGTTATATTTAGTGTATATATCGTTATGTCACCTATTTTCGCGATTTCACAACGCGAATTTTTTTTCCGAATATACTGAAAATATGAACTTTTTTCAAGTAATGTAATATACCAGTCGTGATATTTTAACCAATATAAACTAATAATTGTAAAAATACGGTGTTTTAGAACTTTTCTTTTTTCGTCATTCGTGGTTTACAGTCCCTTTAAGAATAACGTCATTGGCATTAAGATTCATTTGATACGCCAGTTTATTTAAATTGCGGCATTACAATACATCTTCCTACAAACAAACTAGATTTGTCTTGATAATAATGCTTTAAATGCGATTCCACCATTCAGAGCTTTTGTCTCTACATAAAATAAAATATTTATTTAATCTAAATAAATGTACTAATTACATATGGGCCAAAAACACACACTATTTGTTTAAGTTAAAATTCGAGGGCGACACTCCAGTAAAGACTTGCATCTTAGTTGAAATGTCAACTTCCGTTTTAATGTTCACGTTTTCTCTTTAAGCAGACGACTAATTAGATTGATATCAATCAAATGCATTGAAGTCTGCATACATTACCCAAGGGTATTGTTCGTTCGCGAACACAATTCTGTTATCTTTAGACCAGGCTGACTAAAATTTTGGTTTATAACATATGCCATTATGTGATTGACATCATATAGAAGAGGAAAACAATAAATCCAATAGTTTTATAATTGAACACCACTTATAATCATAACATGATCAAAACTGTCACCATGGAACGGTCAATGAAAAACATTGTGGTTTAAAAGCGGTTTAAGGGCTTGCTTAACATTACACTTACCCCATTATTAATCAGAATCATCACCTTCCAAAATATTTAACACACAACAATTAACATCTATTGTTTTAATACATACAACTTATAAGGACTCAACGCAACACATTTTGTTTTTGTCATAGAACCTTGCCCTTTTTATAGATTGTAATTATTCATAGGTTAATAGTAATGAACTACTTCATATATTTAGGTGCTTTTTTATACGTTCTACAGAATGAAGCAATGGCACACCGTAGTTCTATCTTCACTGTATGTTCCTCTTGAATAATTGTTTAATGACAGTTTTCAAGGCTATCAAACAAAACCGAAATTCATTCATGTTATCCAAGCTTCCATAAATATTTTGGTAAACTCTTTTCGCAGATTTTTAGTTGATTTAAGTGCACTAAGTGCGAATATGGCTTAATGGATTGTTACCAGGTCCGGTGAACATCAATACATCGGTTTCGATTGCTAAACAAATGTGAGGCCATTGACATTGAGTGGATAAAAGCTCCTTGAAATCTAGATAAACATATCTCACAATTGAATTTAACATGCTTGTCATATTAAGACTTTCCGTTAAGCCCCTCATGTAATCGAGAATTATTCAATAATTTATATTTCGAATGAGTTCAATGATTTTTTGCAGCATCTTATGACAAATACAAGCTCATACAGATTACCAAACCTTTACCAGAAGTTGCAACCGCATTGACGAAACGCACTTAGTCGAGAGTTGCAAATCGATGAGAAAACTTGCAATTAGCAACTGCAACTGCGCTGCAACCAAAGATGAAACGACTCCCTGAACTGCAATGGTCATCTTAGGATGAATTATATTAAAATACGTGTGTAAATTGAATGTTCATGATTTTTACGTAGTGACAATCTTATAGCATATTAATAGCTATTGACGGTTAAAACTTGTTTGCTTTCAAAATGTGTCTAAACAAACGTGTCTTAAATAAGCAAATTGGTTAATTGTAGCCTTTTCATTTTACCATAATAATCGCAGGCATGGTCAACTACATCAAAGTTTATTTTTAACAAAAGAACGTGAAAAGCGTGAAACAACTGCTTATAAATTATTGAAGGTTTATATACAAATGCGCACATACGATGACAAATGTGTTGAGTTATACGATACAGCATATTCTGCTACGAAATCAATAAATAATCTGAAAACTCACAACAACTAGAACACAGAAAACGGACTACACTAGCTCACTTGTATTATACTATCGGATGACATAAGTTAGTATAAAATATGCACATAACTCAAACACCACCTAATGTTTATTGAATTCATGTATATTAATTCAAAGTCAACATGTAAAATTGATATAAATGAAAAATACTCCAGCTGAAAACCTCATATATAAACCTCTAGTATAATTCAACTCGATAATACTGGTATCATAACATTAACATAAAGCCTTTTTAACAAACCCGCAAAATAGCCTGAGATTATATGTCTATCTATTATATAATATATCAGTTTAGACGATATGATGTCTACATAAACAGTTTATGACCCAATGACCTATGACAGGGTATTCTTACATTCTACGTCAGATGTCTACATCTTGTTCATGTTGACATCAAATAGGCTTGTTCTATGTTGCGAATTACACTTATGACAGCATTCGTTTGTCAGACACGTATACCTTGACGTGGTAATATTGGAATGGCTTGTTCACTAGTTCATTAAAGATCAGTGTCAAGTACATTTCATTACTAAGACTATAGGGCGGGAATTACTAATTATAAATGTCAATCGGTCAAACAAGGGTTGCATGGCAATATAATGTAATTATATCATGAAGTTTGAATTGCATATGGATTTGTGCGTATATTCCATCATTGCATTTACGTCGTTATCACGCAATAACTAAACTAATTGCTTGTTTCAAACAAGTGTCTGCACCATGACATGAATTGCAGTAAGCCGCAAGGACATATCATTAGAATTTATTATTTCTGTTTCTACATGTTTTATGGCAAATGTTACGATTTAGACACGTTTCACAATAAATAAATACTTCTTGGCATAACAACACGTGTATGTATACATCATAGACATGTTTGTAGACAACTTCCCAACTAGTTGCATCTCCGCTGGTATTTGTATAATGCGAATTGTACATACATCTTACCAACAGGATTTTCAATAGCACATACGTGTGTAATGCCAGAGCAAGATAATGTGCATATAGCAAAATAGTCTCAAAGAATATGTACTAAATACACGTTCATTATCATGGTAAACAATATACATGGCTTTTAAAACGTAAGCATGACAAATAGCATGTATTGAACAGAATCTTCCTAACATTGTATGCTTTTTCTCAGCAAAAGTAGATCGCGAAACATATACAAGATTATATATATTGAAATATTACGTTAAATTAGTGGAATGAAACAAGAATTAATATAATAATACCTGAAACACACACACATCTACACACGCACACACGCGCCCACACACGCACTTTAAACACATACACATTTTGCACTGCACTAAAATAAACAAATCAACCTTTAAAGGAGAACAATGCTGTGAAAGATTTTTTTTTTGGTTTGAGGTGTTTATAGATGAAATGTCAGCATGTTTTTGTAACAAGTAATATAGTTTTGTGTTTGTAAAAGCCGTAAATGCATTGGACATTATCAGTTTAAATGATGATAATATACTAGAGTAAAGTATGCATGAGCATAGCATGGTATTGCCTGACTTTGCATGTCATGGTAAGGCATGCGGTCGAATGGAATGAGAAGGTATTACATGACTTCACATTTCATTTTTATTGTATTACATTGTATTGCATTGCATTGCATAAAATTGCAAGTCATTTCATTACATAACATTGCATTATATTGCATTGCTAGTATTCCATTGGATTGAACAAAATAGAAAAGAAACAAGTTTCTGTTAACTCAGTTTTTGCTTTGCATATACTGTGTTTTTGAAAGTTATTGTACAACTGAATGTTCACAAGAATGTTTACATGTATCAAATGACTATGTCTAGACGATAGCATATATATTTACCCTTAACCATTAGGGGAAGTGAATAACAGAGTGAAAGCTAACACATAAAAAGGTTTCGAATTTTGTATTTGTTGCTTTCCGTGTTGACTGAACACTAAACAAAACAAAATATCAAATCACGAAGAAATGTGCAGTGTATATGCTTAGTTCATCAGCATAAGCATATTTTGAATGGTATTAGTATTGCATCATTAGTATATGCAATTAAGAAGCTTTACGAAGCTCTGTGAAGTAAAAAGGATAGTATATGTTTGTTATGTACATTACATGGTGCTATCAGCTCCATTGTGAACAATTGACACATGAAATGGCTTGTTTAGTTATTTCGAGGATTTCTTATCAGCGTTGTTAATGTTTTAAAACTTTTTTCTTGAAAAGGTCTTACTCGCATTATTTCGGCCCTTGGCAATAAGTCTCAATTGTTGCGTCTCTGATCTTAACACTAGCGGCTAAAACACATAATTGTATTGGGTTCCGTTTAATGTTTATTGCTCTTTTAACTCAAGGACAACACATCATTGTGCATTCATGTGTTTTTAAGGACACAATTGATTGAAGAATTCTACGTCTGAATGCCGAACGCATATGATTATGGATTTCTTTAGAATAAAAATGCATTAACGTTCAAGTGGGAATTGTCTTATTCGTTTTTGTCATGTCAATGATATAAAGTTATCAAATTTATTAAACATGGTATATTTGCAATAAGATGGTGAAAGTTAGATAACTTATGTAAGCAATTTGAATGGCAGGAGTGTTTATTACTTTTATTGAATTTAATTAGTATAGTACAGTCTCTTGACGATTCCCACGTGGGATGTAAATTGCTCTAATGGCACACATACTTGACCTAATTTGTGGAGCAACATAATTATATAGGCTGAACTATATAACCACGAAGGTTCTCAATGTGCGTGACACGTGCTGAGGTACAATTGTTTCGCTTAAGCAAAGTTTATAAACGCGCTGTGTATATAACAACTTTTAAAAACAAAATTGGCAAAAAAAAAATCCTTTTAATATTCGTGTTCAATATTGAAAAATGTCATCATGGTTGATATATATTTAATCATTATTTACTTAAAATTAAATGAGACGATAATGTATAAAAAAACGTATAATGTGTTGATGTTTGTGTTATATCTTTTCGTACGCAACAATTTCATCCAAAAATATAAAATTGTATTACTTTTATGTCGAGTAAAAAAATAATAATTGGTCAGATCACTTAAAGAATAGTTTTCAATTAGAACAAATTCAGGCAATGTGATTATATTAATTATTCTCTGTGTGCATGGCCATCATAACAAAAGCGAAAGAAACACAACGATCAAGAAAACAATATATAAGTTCGATATTGTTTTCTTTTCAGACTTGAAATAGACTTGATATTTTATAACCACGAAATATTCTTAGTGGTTTTGACGTTTTTAAAGATTATAACTTTACCTGACCTGAACGAGCTTTCAGATTACAAAAGTGAACATTAAAATCACAGTGAAAGTATCTTGTTTACAATCCTGTATTTTGTGTTGTGGAGGTTGTTTTTAAATATATGTATTTAATCAAAAGTATATGTAATAGCATACATGGTTAATTCGACAAAAAATACTAATTTCATATATCGAAACGACATTATGAACTAATCAAAATGACTAAATGAATTAACATTTCGAAGATGCTTAAAATAATATCTCGTTGTATGGAGTTTGACAGAATTTAGACGAGCACATTTGACCCGCGAAAATGACTCTCAAGACATATGCGCCCAGTGTAGACCCAAACAACACTGTGAATCCGCGCGGTCATGTCAGGAGCGACATTTATGAAAACACGAAAAGGCTAAATAAAAATATCCAAAAAAAGTCAATTCGTTTTTTATTTGAACGAAACAGACGAGGGGGGGGGGGGCTTATTGCATTTCGTCCTCGGGTTTGACAAATGTTTGGAACGATGCTGTTTTATTGATTTCTATATATTGACTGTATATTTTAAACTAATGTATAGGTTTCATGTGGCAAATCATCAGTAGTATATCATGTTTAAAAATACATCAAAGAAGCTTTTGCTATAGAATATCACTCTTGAATACTACTGTTTGTTTAGATACGTTTCCTTATCGCTTTTACATATCTATAATGTTTGCAAGCGAGTGTGTTTGTTTGTATTCTTATATGACTATTTCATTTTGTATAATTTATGCAGTTATAACAAGTCACGTGAAAGACATAATACGACATTGTTCTATGTAAAAAGTAAAGAAAATAAAATAGATGTGATTTAAATTTAGAATCGCAAGAAAAAACATTATCAGGAAATATATTCTTGCAATATTGCCTTTTATTTAAGTAAAATGACCAAATGCTTGTATAGAACACGACAATACATATACTATAACATTTAACCTAAAAGGAGTATTACAGCTAGTGTAACCTTTTCTAAACGGTTAATGCAAAGTATCGGATTTTAAACCGATTGATAGCATGCCATGCCCAGAAGTTACCTCAAAACACACACTCGTGTAAATGAACGTTAACCTCATACTTTCGCCGTTCACATTACAAAGTGATACAGTTTAATACATATTCGATTCAATTATGTGTGCAATGTTTACAACTTCGTTCCCAGCAGCTAAATAAAGTCATTGATTCCTATAAATGTGGTAACAACATAATGCAAGATTTTCGGTGTCAAATACAATCATGCAAGAATTGAAATAAATAAAAAATGGACACTGATGTGGTGGTGGGTTCACAGCTACTAAACCATGCAATTCTAAAATTATTGCATTTTTATCACGAACGTTTAAGGGTCAAATCAGTTTACACTCTACGAAGTGTCTTTAGACAATAAATACGGTTAATTCATTACTAAATTCACAACCAAATATCAGATGTGTATTTCGTTTCAAGATAGATAATATCATGAAAAGCGACTATTGTGTGGTAGGAGTTGTGCATATTGATGAACAGTGTTCTAGAGCGGGTACCGAATAAACCTGTTTTGTTGTTAAAGTGTCTCAAATCATCAAGTAAAATATCGATGTAAACACACCAGTTAGTGCATATGAACGTACTAAAACAGTGCACTATCTACAACTTCGTTCCCAGCAGCTAAATAAAGTCATTGATTCCTATAAATGTGGTAACTTCCAACATAATGCAACATTTTCGGTGTCAAATACAGTCATGCAAGAATTGAAATAAATAAAAAATGGACACTGATGTGGTGGTGGGTTCACAGCTATTAAACCATGCAATTCTAAAATTATTGCATTTTATCACGAACGTTTAAGAGTCAAATCAGTTTACACTCTTCAAAGTGTCTTTAGACAATAAATACGGTTAATTCATTATTAAATTCACAATCAAATATCAGATGTGTATTTCGTTTTCAGATAGATAATATCATGAAAAGCGACTGGTGTGTGGTTGAAGTGGTACATATTGATGAACACTGTTCTAGTGGGGTACCGAATAACCTGTTGTGTTGTTAAACTGTCTCAAATCAGCTAGTGCATATGAACGTATTAAAACAGGTGTTAATCAAACTACGTCTAACTGTATAGTTTTGATGATTCGCAAAACTGGAACCTTATGATTGCGATTGGAAACGATAATGTTGTTCAAACTTTGCCAAAGATCCGGGGCGATTATATATTTTAATAGGTGTAGCATAACATCATAAAATTATGTGTTCATTTAATAAGGTGTTAATCTAATGAATAATCTGTTTGGTGTGAAAATACAGGTGAACGCGGTATTATTTTGACACCTTCATACCTTAAGATGAGCTTCGATATTGTGCATAGTTTGGTAAAGAAATAGAGTGTATTTGTTCATGTCAGTGTAAGATCGTTTGTTATTTCACGAGTGATCATAGAAAATATATGTTCACGAGTGGCGCAGCCACGAGTGTTTTTTTTTTCTTTGATCACGAGTTGTGTGCAGACTTATGTACACTGAGGGACAGATTCGGTCCATCCGCCTGTTTATCTTGTTCATTGTTTGGTCCACATTTTTTGGTTTAACAGCACAATACTGTTTCACTTGTTTAAAGTTCTCTATGAACTTATTGAACATAAACGTGACAGGCGAGCCTTATTGATTAGCAAATAATTGACATGGTCTTTGCAATACGAATACGACATATGAAGGCGGATTTGTATATGGCACATACCGTTGACCGTATGTGTTTTGCTTTCGAGACATGTCCTTAAAAAGTATGTCATATGCACGTCAAAGAGTGTCGTAATTCCTAGTTTCTTTGCTATCATTATAAGGGTTTTCAAAATGTAATTCACTATGAGTGTACCCTTTACCATAATTAAATTCATATCAAAATAGTTAGGTTACTCTTAATTATGATCCAATTCGTGTATGCAAGATAGTTCTAAACAATAAAACCTTTGCCATTAGTGGATACTCTTTGGTGGCAATAATACAATGGTCTGAATACTCAAATAACAAAAGCATGTTCCAGCAAAAACAGGCATTGATGGAAATATTGGTCAGCGTATTTGCAATAATGTGTGTCAATAATTATGTATATGTATATGACTAAACTGATTTTAATCGATTTGGTAAATGCTTAACCATATTTGTACGAAAGCTGCACACATAAGGCTTTGGAAACATTCGTTCGTGCTTCCTGCTTGGGACACATGTCTTAATAACGTTACTGATATAAAGAAGTTGTGTAATGGATTGCAGTATTATATGTCGCTGAAAAAGTGCATGTTGATTAAAAGTTATGTTGTTAATTCTATTAAATTAACTTAGAAATGTCAGATGTTGTTATAAAGTTTACAATGGTAATAGAAAGACGAAGATGTAGGACAAGTAGATTAAAACAGTTTCTCTGAATCTGACTTGACAGAGGTGTTATTGTAGATATGAACTGTTTATTGTATTGAGTGTATGTTGTGTTTCGCAAGGATTTGAATGGATCGGCCCAATGTCCGTTAAGAATATTGCTACGTAGACATTTTTCTCAGTATTTAACACTCTCCACCGGATGTCTGGTGCTAAACTTGTTCATAATGGTGTTTTATTCGCTATCAAATATCAATGCTTGATATATTTGTGTGATGTCCAATTTTACAACATGGTTATTTATGTTTCCGTGTTCATTATTTAGCACTTAGTAGAATAGAATATTAGAAAAATTCCACTTACTGAATTAGGCGTCCCAGATTCTCACTTGTAGTTGTGTAACTTATATTTTATACTGTATTTACTACCCTTGAAAATACCATAGATAATTACTCGGCAAAAAGTGCCAATACGCTGGTAATAATCAAGTGTAAGTATCAAAACATTGTTAATTTAGATTAGTTATATGTGCGCAACAAGCATAATACTTGTTATATTAAACGGGACAACAACCAACACTAGTTTAAAAATACGAAAGCAAAAAAGGCGTGTCAATATATGCATGTTTATATCAACATTTAGCTGTTTTTTGTGGTTTTGAGTTGTTAATATGTCTTACACTTCTTTCTTAAAAATATCTTATTAGTTGTGTGTGTTGGCAATATACTATTTACAGGAAGACAGTATTTAGTTTCCTTTATTGTTTTTGCAAATTAAGGATAACACGTCATTGTGTATTCCTGTGAATTAAAGTAAGAATTGTATTGAAGATTTTACCGCTTGAGTGCCCATTAGATGAAATTAACGAGAAGTGCAGTTTGTAAAAGCCTCAATATATTTTCTTTGCGGCTGTCATTACTAGTAATTAGTTTTTATCTCTGGTTTTGTACATTGTGCATATGTCCCATAATTCCCCGAACAATTATGGTGTCAAAGAATGTAAACAACATTTGGTAAACAATGAGGGACACCATTGTGATCGTGGGTTTGGGACAAAGATGCCCTAACATCAAACCCGTGTCTAAACACGCTCCTAAAGTGTTAACTATTAGAGGTGTTTCCTAAAAAAGGCCGTTACGCAAGTTTTGTCCAAAACATTGTACAACAAAAGATTAATGTTGCTCAAGTTTATATACTGGTGGTTATGTTCGTAACGTTTCAGCCCTATAGTGGCAATACTTTGAGTTATGTTTGGCACACGTTTAACAAGATGTTGCGTTAAATAAACGATGATGACCTATCTGGAAACCTTGGATCAAGATTGATTTGTTGGCCCATTTAAATAAGTCTTTGTGCACAATTAGGTCAATGGTATGGTTAAAATTAGGTAAGGCGATGTGAGTGTCACGAGGAAATGTAAATGCTTGATACTAAGTAGTGATGATAATATGCCAATTATTAATTTCATTTTTTATAATAATTTATGTTTTAAACCTTTTATTGAACATACTTACTATAGCGTTATAAAATAAACAATATTTATGAATATGAAATAATGCTTACTGCCCAAAAAAATATTTATTTATGGAGTAGTTAATGCTAGACGAGTAAACCATCTACCAAACTATATTCAACAGTATACAGAAATTGCGTTGACATTTGGGGACAATCATAATGTTTTCCTGAAGTAAAAAGGTCAATATTTGGAACTGTTGCACTAAATCTGACTTAAGACATAATTAGTCTTGAGTAACACAAACGCTGCATCGAAAAGAATTGTATAATACGTTAATGTGTTATTACATCATTTCCCGTTCATGATTGGTTTTCAACTTTTGACGACATTCTATGACATACGTAGGATGTAATCTATCAGGGAAGGTAGACGCTGCCGCCACAAGGGACAAGACGATTGAATGGAGTTCTTGTTGGAACTCTTAAATAATATAAATCGTGCCGTGTTTTGCGTCATATTGGATTTTTTTCGGTTTTGTATGAGGGCTCATGTATACCTGTATCTTTCTATTTACTTCTTAAAAAAAAAGAATTAAATGTGTAATGTGGTGTTTAAATATCTTTTTATGAAGTAAAAGTAGCCATAAAATACAGGTATGAGCACAACGTTACCGCGCGTTTTTGTTTTTCAAAATGATTTACTTCAGTTATATATGTACAATACGAGTTGAATGCACTAGTAAAATCAACTTGTAATACAATATTCCATCTTTTTCGTTTAATATTTCGCATCTTTATTATTAACTACAGAAGTGTACTACTTCATTATGTGTTATTATAAAATAAAACACTGTAATACTAATGACAGACATTCATAAGCTCAATGCGGAAGGAACGTTATCATTTAACTGAGTCCTTCTGTAAGTATCGTAATTGGTATTTATGACGCGATTACAGAGGGGATTTCATTCTATGAATGCGCAATACATTATGATTTTAAAATTAAGTGAGTAAAATTATGCATAAGAGTGTTTAGTTTTAAACAGTACGTTATTGAAAAATTTGTTGTAGCAGTCGCAAAAATCGTCTTAATGATAATCATCAGAAAGAATGCAACAGGTATTGGTATCCGTTAAACAATCTCAGTATGGTTCAATACCAGGGTTGAATGTTGCCGCTGCATTAATTACGGCAATAAATCTAGGTCAAACCTATTTTTGACAGCGGGGCCGAAAAACAAATACACGTAAAATCCATTAAATGAAACGCTCAGGTTGTTTCAAAGAATCTTTATTCTAATATATAAGTAATATAAGTGTTTTTGTGACAAATAATAATCATAAATGGGTGACTCAATATAACGTTTAGAAAGTCTTCATTTTAAGCACATCCCGTCCATATACTAACTCATTAATAACGGTGCATATGTACATCATGACACGGTATTTTGCACGGCATATTATGTCAAGCAAAGATCAATTTAATACTTGATAAATTCGAAATTAGTTTCAAATACTTTATATGACCTTTTATCCGAATAATACGAGGTAATCTAAGTTTTTACGTTCATCAAGTTGTATTATATCTTTGCCGAAAGCATACAGACTTCCTGATTTCTGAAGTCAAAGTGGGTATTAATTTAGCCGTCGTGTATTTATTAAAAAGACGATCATATATTAAGGTGAATAAAGGTAGATAAAGCTTTATAAAAGCATAAATTAATATCCTTAAATAAGTTGAGGATTTAAGATAAGCAGACAAAAATGAAGTAATCAAACAGCGAAATTAGTAGGTCTCTAATTCGTCAGGCTTTAAGAAACGTATATTTATATATATTTTAATAAAGTATAGCATAACCAACGCAAAAATGCTTTAAATTGTGTTTCACTCAAATGACCAATTAGGCGTGCTGTCATTGTGTCTTATTTTTAATTGCAAAATCTAATTTATCTTGGCATAGTATGCAAACGAGCGTGCATTCTATAAATTGAATAATATGTCAATTCATCATAAAGTGAAGCAATAGATTCCCACAAGTCGAAGAAGTGTATTCAATCGTATTTCCCTAGCGAATGCAACCTCTACCATCCATAGTAATAAAACAAAAACGTTTGACATCCAAGAATGTGAAAGAAAGATGAAAGGCGGTGAGTAAGAAACAAGAGAAATCTAGTAAGAAACGGCGTCTCTTTTTATATGCTAGAAATAAAGATCAATTTTTATAAATAACACTCGAGTTTTGCTGAGAAATATTTATAAAACCAACTTGTAAAAGATGTTAACGCTACGTAACAACAGGCATACCTTATAGTAATCGTGTTTCATAAGCATTCTGAAGCAATAATATCTTTTGCGATACAAAGGTATTTGAAATAGTATTATACAAATATGAATAGTTATATTTGAACTCGGTTCATCTGTCTGTCTGTGCATATGTCCAATGGTTTGTCTATCGGTTTATTGATTGATTTATTTGCGTTTTCAGTGAAAATAATATTATATGCAAATATGAAGATTTTTTTTCAAGCAAAGGAGATTACAGAATCCGCTGCGAAATTTAGTGTGTTCTTATTAGACAATTTATAATTGAAAAAACAACATAACAACTATTGCTTTTACCTGAAAATCTTTATTTTATCCATTTATATCATATAACTGCTTGAGTTAATCATGTGAGGAACTAAAAGCGCATAACATATACATGTATCAAAATGCTTCTATAAGCGTATGCATTCATCTGTTTAGTGAGAAATACATCAATCAAGCACATAAAATCTGATAGTTGCAATAAAATGTAATACCATTTAATTATTGAAATACAAACAAATGCATCCTACAAAACATGCAGTCTATAAAACGTTTCACATACAATGTTTTTTATGAACAAACACACATTCGAAATATATAAGTTAGAAAAGATAACATTTTATATGGCGATATATATATATATATATATATATATATATATATATATATATATATATATATATATATATATATATATACATTTGAAGCGAATATATCTTTACTTTAAAAAACAGGTCACAGACAAATTATTGTCATTATCTGAACGAACTCTTTTATTCAAATAAAGCCTGTCTGTTTTGTTTTCATAGTTTATCCTGACGCAATTTAACTCCAATCAATATGAAATAATTTATGTACAGACTATTTCATACTGTTGCTGTAAATGTGATTTTCAAGACAAGTCAGTATATAAAATCGATAGTTACATACCCATGTAGGAGAAGTATGATAGATCATGTGAAAGTTTACATTTGCATGTATGTCAATCAAGTGTGCGAATACATAAATATTTTACTAGTCAATACACACACACTAACCAAAAGTATAAAACAAACACTCAGTTTCTTGATCACTGTGTTATGTTGGTTTGCAGTAAGACAGTGCAATTGTAAAGAGTAGCAACTAGCTTATTTGATTAATGCCTCTATATACTTTTGTGTTCATTGTGTAATTAATAAATTGGCTGTTATTTTTTTGTACAAATGTATAATACCCGAGTTGAAAACCAACATGATTTATTTTGTTTCGAAAAAACTGCATACTGTGTTGTATTTTGCTTTTTTTTATACACGCATTGCACAATTGTTGATACATATAAATCATTGATGTTATAGTAGTTCCAAAGATAACATCACTTCGTATGTACGTAGATTTACTTTAAGATGGGGACAGTGTTAAACGTATTGTGTAAATATTCTTTTTTACTTGCCAATACATGTTTTGAAGTGTTATTGTATCGCTATGCATAACCAGTTAACATGTGCGTAATGAATATACTAATAACATCGTGTACTTGCTTCTGATAGTGACTAAGCCTAAACAGTGGATGGTTGACAAATAAATAAGGTCACGTGGTACGTACTTTTATAGTATGTGTAATTGGAATGTAAACAAAAAACATATAGATGATGTAAATTTACGGTTGTTTGCATTCAAATCATTACCAAACAGCTACATAATACGTGTATCCATGGAAGACTTTGCTTAAAGAAAAACTGCCTATTTTTTGGAGTGGTGGCAGCATTTTAAACTTGCGACAGCTGGTTGCGAAAACAATGTACCCAGCGCGATACCTGCATTTATGAAATATTTAATTGTTAACTAGTCAGTTACAACAAAGCAAACAGATAGCTTACGTAAAAAAATGCAATTACTCGATTTATATTCTACTTATCCAACGATTGTAATCAATTATTATAAAATGTTCCGCTCGCGACCGAAGTTAGGGAATCAACACAGGAAGATATTTTCGGCTTTGTTTTTCGCAGTGGTAAAGGTGGGAGCTCGAAACCAATGCGGAGGTTAATGTTTCGAACAAATCAAACTTTTAAAACCAGAGTGTATTGATTATGAGGATAATAACAACACTATCGAATTGATCGAAGCCAAGAAACTAATCGGGATATATGCAATACATAGTCGACGGGCTATGTTTAGTAAAATTAAGTTTGCAAAACGTTATTACGACCTGTAATGAACCAGTTTATTAATGACGTCATAACAGTTTAAATCGATAGGAAATGACTGGTGTGTCACATACCGCTTTGGCCTCTATTTACTATTCTGTTTTTGCAACATGTAACTCATTGTTCACTGTTAATCAGACTTTTCGGAACAGTCCAAGGCTAACTTATATTTACAATTTTAACAGAATGTTATTCATTGAATAATCTGTACTTAGCCATTGATAATTTAAACTAACGATGCGCAACAACACGATATTAAGCCAAACATGGTGTTGTGTTGAACATATGCACGTATCTTAGGCAAAGGGAGATTGATACGTTATCAACACCGTGCTTTTCCTATCCTATCCTCAAACACAACTTCCACAACATAAACAATATGTATAATAAAAAAGATCTACACAATAAACGCGTTCGGTCATTCATTTAGTCCACAATATTGAATTTGAATCACTAGGAACCTAAAAGTACGTTCCGGACATGCAATATAACGATATGTATACACAATTTGGTAAATCGGTCAATTATTGATTGTCATCAGTTTGCAAGAAATATGGCGAAACAGGTAACAATATATTAAACTGACAAAGGACGTAAACTTCAGTTTAATGTAGCTCGCAGGCAGGGATTTTTTGTGTCGGATAGTGTTCCTGGTGGTTCAGGCGTCACACAATAACAAGCGACTATTGTTGCAAGTAACATCGAAGAAGCTGAAGTAAATAAGTAAAGTGAAGAGTATAGGTTATACAATTATCTAAATTATGTGATATTCTTCATACTCTCATTACGATTCAAACACCAGTGTGCTAAGACAAACAGTAAATATAAGTATTCTTAAAACGTGCAATGCTTTTTTTAATGTTAACAAGTTAAATTTAAAGGTTTGAAACTTTTCATGGGCGTTCATTTTCATCGACTAAAGGAAGAACCATCTGCTACATGTTTACCAAAAACGAAAAAGTAATATAAAGATATATAATCATTCGTAATTCCCTACAGTTGGTGTATAAAGAAACAGTGTTTGTTAAACAAATACAGCTCTGCGTAATTTGGTCAAATTTGTAAAAATACACGGTATAGGTAACATGTATACGAATGTGAAGAAAATACCATATTCAAGATATGAAACAAATTTGATTTTAATGTTACCGATCCATACAGATCGTGACTTATCGCGTTCCAGGATCTCATTGTTCGAGCGTGTATAGCTTCCAACAAAGTGAACATAACAGTTCAAACACTCACATAAAACCGTTGTTCAACATGCATGGATGATAAATCGTACCTTATTGAAAGCCTTACCTGGGCAGATGAACACGATACTATATCGTACCTCATTGAACCCTTTAACCTGGCAGGATAACCCATCTTTCTTCACAGCATAATACAAATATGTATTATCCGTATAGTGTGCATGTTTATATGTCAGTCTATGCCAATATATCGTAAGTAGCCTCGCCTCTTGCTCTGTGCTACAGTAATTAAGTAACTAACTGCATAATTATGATATGTTTTAGTTGAGAATCATATTTTGTCTGTATTAGTTTTCAGCGCATAATTTAACGTATCAGTGAGTGAGATTAAATAGTTAACATTGACGAGCATTGTCAGACGTAAAATTTAATCAGTGTTGTGTTTACTGTCGCTATCGAGTATGATTCATTCATTGTTTACTTAAACTCCTGATATAACATCGTGTGACAAGATAACAAATTTGCGAAGTACATGGATACATTAAAACGGAGAACAGGACAAGATAACATAAACTACGGGTTATAATAACATGTAGCTAGTTCGTCTGTAGCAGTGGTTCAAACTTTTTCACAGACATAAGGTAACGTGTGATATGTGTTTATTTAAACCTGTAATGATTTACTAATTTGTTTTTGTATTTATATCATTGTATATATGTGCATTTTTTGAAGAGATGCAAATATGTTCTGTAAGAATGCATTCAATGGTAGTTGTTTCTGAAAGAATAAAAACACGAATTTATGTATAATGTTTTAAATTTATCTTTTCACAGATTTTGACATGTATTGAAGTTTGTCATGAAATTCATTAAATTTGATAAATATTAATGTCGGCCATCCGTGCTCATATTGTGAATGGTGTATTTCATACATTATATAAGCAATCCTCGTAATGTTACAATCTATAACAATAACATCAAAACTATCCAAATAATTTCAATCGTTTTGCGTTTGTTACGCTTTATGATTGTCAGGTTTTTAAATCTTTAAAAGATGCATACACTAGATATTTGAGAGCATGGTAAATGTTCAGTATTACTGTTTCTTCGCAAATATCTACAACGAAATTTTGCAAATCTGACACTTTTTTATATTTTGTCAATTAACTAAAACGTGAAAAGGTCCCTTTACACCTATACGCTAAAATCAAACAAAAACACGCTACCAGTGGTAATCGAATGTAGCTAATATATTAATCAGTATTTTACAACACTGACGTCATTAATAGCACGCATGCATACAGCGGAACTATATGAAACTTCCTTTCATAACGAATTGACACCTAGGCATTTTAAACATAAGTATGCCACCCTCCGCAGAAGAGATTGTATATTGTTTTGCTGGATGTCGGTCGGTTTGTCGGTCTGTCGGTCGGTCGATCGGTCTTTCGGTAGACCAGTTCGTTTCCGATCAATAACTTGTTAACTGATTGACAAATGGGCTTTATACTTCCCATATGCATTGGCCTTTGTCAGTAAATATCCCCTATTGAAATTGGGGTCACTGGGTGAAAGATCAAGGTCACTGTCACACTAAAAGTGAAAATTGTTTCCGATCAATAACTGAGGGTCCGATTGGCTTGATACTTCCCATATGCATTGGCGTTGGACAGTAGATGGCCCCTATTGAAATTGGGTTAACTAGGTCAAAGCTCAATGTCACTGTCACACTTAGTGTGTAATCGTTTCTGACCAATAACTCGTCAACGAATTGACCGATTGGCTTGATACTTTACATATGCATTGCTTTCAACACTAGATGACCCCTCTTGATATTAGTCTTACTAGTTCAAAGGCCAAGGTTACTGCGAAATAAAGTGTTAAATTGGTTTCCGTTCGAAATGTCATCAGATGATTGAGTGATGGGCCTCATAATTTGCAGATGCATTGACCTTGCACAGTAGAAAATCCCTAATATTATAAGACTAACTCGTTTGGTCCGTTTCGTTGCAAAAAAACCTGTGTCAATGCCCTGTTTGTGTGGGGGTGGGACATCTGTCTCCGACCGCAGAGCATTTGTTATGTTACTGGCTGATGACCACATATATGAAATGATCGAGCCATGTTACATGTTTGATAATTTATCATGCAGAACAGAGCTGCATTTAATATGTTTAGTCGGCCTCGCGTCCCTTCTAGTGCTATCTAGTTCTAAAAGCGAAACTGTTATACTATCAAATTTGGTACAATCGTCTTTTTCTTCACAGATGGCGGATGGGAATGTCCGAAATTACACAGAATGGACTCCAAGGCTCATAAGAAGATCAAGGGTTGGTAACAGTTGAAATAAATGTATCATAAAAACTTTATTTAGTCTATTCACACAGTGTTAAATTACGAATCCTTCTTAAAAAACAAATCAGACTATTTTTTCGACTACCACTACTACTACTTAACAGTACATTTACCATGGAGATTAAATAGTATTCAATAATGAATATTCATTTAATACATTATATAATTTCCAACGGAACATTCGATAAACTATTGTTTTAATAAAATAGAAGTATTATACTGCCTCTCCAATCTTTAAATTTTCTTATATTTATTTACTTTGCCAGCATACTATAAAGAAGTATTTATAATGCATACGGTTTATAACTTTAAGTTCATAATAAATTAATATTATTGATGTAAAGTCCTAATATTTCTTCATTACAATTATCGATAACCAATGACAGGTTTCATTTACCTGTTGTTTGAATTATTAACAATTTATTAAAAAAATAAACGTGATGCACATACATCAAGACATTTTGTAAGGTAATGTGAGCAACGTTTTGAGACAACAGTGATAAAAAATGCAAACGATCATATTATTAATTTATATATAAAACATGTCAAACTTAATTAGTCATACCGTTGTCGACTATGCATATCGAATCTTAACATATAAAGAATAACAGGTTACTGTCACCTGTTTTTCTGTTTATCATACCTCTACGTCCCCATTTTTAAAAGAAATAATGAAACAAATCGCTAAAACGCTGCAATTTTTAGCGTGAATTAATATGGGTTTTGACGTTTGACGCGCTTATAATAACGTTTTTAGCACTTGCGCTAAATATTTGTCAACACCGTTTTTTTCTGTCTTTGTTGCGTTTTTTATTCTCTTAAATATATTACATATTGGTATCAAGTTGTTTGTTTTAAGTTGAATCTGATTTTGTGTGAAAATGATGAAATTATTTTTCATTCCAAATAGTATGAAGTAGCTCCAAACATCGACTTATATAACAACTTCCGGTTGAACATTATTTCAGGCAGCGTTATATCAGGCAGATATCAATGCAGCGGTATAATAACACGTTCTGTCATACCACTACACTGATATCTGCCTGATATAACGCTGCATTATTTTATTTGTTTAGCATGTTCAACCTGATGTGCTTATATCCGTCGATGTGAGTAGAAAGGTCATTTTACTAAGACTTAACAATTTAGTAACATTTTATAGTACAAATAAATCAGATTCATCAACACAAACATGTTAATACCAAGATGTATTACATTTATCTACAGAAAGCAACAAAAACAGCAAATAACGTATTTTTTAAATATTAAGAATTGATGTGTAAATATTGATGACGTCATGTAACAAACGGACTTCTTTTTATAGACACGCATTCCTATGCAGAAGTCAAAGGTCTAAGGACATGTCAACATTTCAGCACTCAATTTAAATATATAAACATAAGTCAAATAAAACAATAAAAACGTATTAAAAATAATAAAAACACAAAAATAACGCAATTATTAATAAAACGCAATGTGATATGTATTGGTTTAATAATTTTAAATAATAATTAAATATTAAGGTTACATTTTCCGTCTGCAGTTTGTCAATTTTGCCACCCAAATTGTGTTTCATTTTAAAGCACAAATTTGAATTAAAGTCACAGAGAAACTCTTACTGAAACCAAATCCATCAATGAGAACAGTGAAAACATATCAGACCAGGCCTTAGAAATAACAACCGAAGATGTACAAAATAAATTGAAGTCGAAGATAACAAAAACACTCTCCGGAAAACACTGGCAGATGTCAATCGATTCCAAAAATATCTTGAAATGAAAGACGAAACGAAGGAAATCCACAATTTATCAGTTGACCATCTCGATGAATATCTTGCCACGTGTCTGCTCTCCATTCGCAAGACCAATGGTGATGAATATAAGCCAGTCACACTGCGTAGCATCGTGGGAAGCATTGAGCGGAAACTTCAAAGAGCCAAGTACCAATTCTTGATCTTTTACAGCAGTGGTTCAGCATTTGCCTTCACACGAGACTGTATGAAAGCAAAGCAGAAAACTCTATAAAAAAGGACAATGTAAATTTTATCACGGTTTTCACAATAAATATGGTATGAAATTTCTGAACATTTCAGCATAATTGTATTATAATATTTTATTTTATTTATCTATTTTTGTTCAATTATTCCTTGAATTAAATGCTGTTAAAAACGTTTTCGTATCGCTATTTTGTTATAAAAAGCAACCATTTCTGATTTTTTTTTAAATTGTTAATAGGACAATTTATCTTAACATCTCAATTCTGTGTAAAATGTGCAGACAATAATACTCTTTTGTTTTGTTAATTTATCTTAAGGAAACAAACCTAGAGCCGCTGCAGGCTTATCAGATGAAGAGATAGAAAAACTGTACGCGGACAACATGTTGGGTGCAAAAACTCCAAAATGCCCAATTAAGACCATTTGGTTTAACAACTGCCTGCATTTCGACTAACGAGGAACCCATTAACAGAACAATTAGGGTTAGCTGAATTATGAAATGACAGACTCTCAGTGCTAAATATGGGAACATACAATTTTGATATTTTTTTAGTTTTAGGAATGATATCTGGTATCCCGAATTAAAGAAAATAAATCATTTTTAACTTCACATTTTTGATAAATATACCCATTTATTAAGATGGGGTGATGTTTAACTGAAACCAGATGCTACTGGAAATGAATTTCTGGAGTTAAACGAGCGGCAGACCAAGTGCCGCACTGGCACAACAGTCTCAGATGCCCGCACAATTCACCCAAAGATGTTTGCCACACCTGAATTAGAAAATATGGATACTATTTACGCTTACAAACAGCATCGTAGTAAAAGGCAATCTGGCTTCTGCACTGATGATTGCTAATTCTACCTGACCACAAGAACCCTGCCAGTGACTGAAAGTTCTGATCAGTGATTCTTAAGGCATTAACGTTCTCGAAGAAAACTTGCAAAGATGTAGAAAACTCAGGCAATCGAGGCCGGTTTTGATAATGCAAACACTATCAGCTATCATTCTGATCGCAAACACCTAGTTAAAAAAAGGGATTCAAATATTGCACTTACCGAAAGTATGCAAATTACAGGACACAACACCGTTCAGTCCATCATAAATTACACAGAAATTTTGGAACAAACACATACACGATGTTCAAATATGTTGGCAACATGTCCGATTGCAACTCGCGAGTCATCACCATAGCTGTCATGCACAAATTCAATCATTCAAGAACAAAATATCCATTCCTCTGCCGTGAAGACTTCCAAAATGAACATTTCTCTCCCCACCCACCCGGCAGTTTCACAATCACAATTTCCTGGTCAAATAAATACAAAAATGGCACATTATTCGGAGCTGTTCTAAATATAGTGAACATCAATATTTACACACAATTAAGTAGACAAAAAAAGCACTAAATTTCGAATTTTAAATGAAAACATCACTCCATTCATTACTCGTGTAGACACGACGGCGAAGACGTGGGCGACTGGCCTTGACATATTACAAACGCTAATAACGTAATTTTTTTTTTAAATGTGTTATATATGCATTTATGATATGTAATCTAGTGTTGCTTGTTAAACGTGTGTTGTTTAATTAAAAAAGCAAAGCGTTAAAAAAATTCCAGTGAACGGCGCTTCTTTGTGTGGTGAGGAGCAACGCTTTTTAGAACAGATAGATTCATACGATTCATGCGCTCTAAACGAATACAGCGGCTACCGGGCGTGGCGATAATATGTTATATTATATTTTATTATTTCTTGAAAAAGGGGTTGCGTGGTGTGAGTGGTATGATAAACTCAAAGACAGGTTACTGCCTGATCATTTTGAAATATATCAGGCTCGGCAAGCCTCGCCGTTATTTTAGTCTTAGCCTTGACTGATATATTACAAAACGATCAGGCATTAATCTGTTATTCTCTATTTATCCTACATCAATACCTTCCAAATACATACAATCTAAGAGAACGTTTTTATCCATTCCGTGCCTTTAATTAACAATTAAACGTTATGTGTGAGCAATACCCGAACCATAAATTATATCTAAATTTCATTAACAACTGTACTCAAGTATGTCCATATGTTACAAAACAGTAATGTGTGTTGTAATAATGATTATGCAAGATATATCAACAACGATAAAATACAGAAACACTGCATGCTTCTATAGTACGTTTAGTTATGGATTGAATTAGTATTAGTTCCTTTACAGTGTGAGCATGAAGACGAATCACGGGAAACAAGCAACATACTAAATCTCCTGGGGTATGGGCCCATCATCAGACAGATACGCCGAAACTTATACAAGGAGTATGATAGACTACACAATACAAATGATTGTGTGTTATACCTCACAGTAGGTAGTAAGGCGGAGGGACTAACCTGTGTATTGGAGAGCGATGTAGACATTTTATTCGTACCACATGATATGTTGTGCCTTGAAGAAGGCATTGACCAAAGCACGATTTCTGATAACATTAGTTTATTCAACATGAATTTACAAAGGACCATTGCGGGATACTGTAGACTACTACCTGCGAGACATACTCAGGTAGACTCGACATTCATTATCAATTCACTTTGTGATGATGAACGTGGTAACTCTCTATTAAGCAGTACACTGTATATAGAATATTTCAAAAACGTCAAGTCTAAGCCAGGAGTTGTCAACCATCCACGCGCTGGTCCATCGTTGCCATGGTCTCAAGGTCCTTTAAGAGCTGATATGGTACCCGCCATTCGCTGTTCCTGTCCAGGAATATTGAAGACATGGGCAAATCGACCTCGTCACTGGCCTCCACAGACGATTGTTGAGCAAGTGGTTGGGATGGGAGCTTTTGTTGCTCCGATTGGTTATAAGGGCAGTGCATACAACCATGTGGAGTGGAGGATATGCTTTAATACTGCTGAAACGGAACTTGTGAATAATCTCAATGACACGCAGGTCAAAATATATGTTATACTGAAAATGATCGTTAATGATATATTGAAGCCGCAGACAAAAGAGATTACATCATATATATTGAAGAACATTGTACTATGGCTGGCAGAAAACAACCCACTGACATTGTTCCATTCGGGAAGTTTGTTCTATTGGCTTCACGAGGGACTGGGTATATTACGAACGGCTATATCTACGAGGCAGCTATCTTACTATATTATACCCGAGAGGAATCTTATGTCAGAAAGGGACCTTGCGGATGAGCAGCAGCGTGTATGGGTCACATCGATCAGTTGTATGATGAACGAAGGTCCGAGGTTACTATTGAGACTGAAGAAAATACGCAGAGCCATAATCTCCCATCCTGAACCTCTACTGTGGTACAGCAAGATGAGGACCGAACTGGAGATTGTTGACTTGATGTTCACGAACAAAGAGTATCAATGCAGTGAATATTACTTAGAAGCTGATGAGTCCGATAATATGCTGATTAGATTATGTAAACGTCGGCTTGAGATCTTTTTAGAGCTCTGGAGGCGTATGCGTCAGGAAGACAGTTCAGTAACTGATTTGGATGAGGCACTTGAGCTCATACTTAGCTAAGAACGAATCTATTCACGCATGTTTCAGAACGATGCAAATTTTAACATTACTTGCATTGTTTTAAAAGTGATGAGTAGTTTGTTATTCAAGTCACCGGTTTGAACACGTATGTGATATTCGAAATAATACTGATAGTCTTGATTAGGACTATACTTTTTCAAATTAACATCGCCAAATGCACTGGTGCTTAACGGGGTGTAGGTATTAACACACATATATAAAAACCAGGAAGAAATCAGTATGCTAATATGATAATACCTCTGTCATTTATACTGTGAATGAACGACAGTGTGCCCATGCGACAAAAACTATGAAAACAATATTGCTATTATGTTCTATATATTTTCCTCAACGAAATGATATTGGTTAAAGACTTGTCAAAGAGTAAACCGAATATTAATACACACACACACACACACACACACACACACACACACACACACGATGGTTCTCATCCGGGGCAATACAATTCCGTTAGACCGATTAATTATTTATTTCCAATAATGATTTTTTTATGCGTGTTATGTTTTTTGTTTAGTTAGTATGTGAATAACATAATTTGAGCATGGCACTATATTACTATTTGTGTTTGTTTTAATATATGTACGACTAGCTAGCGACACGAAATTGTGTTTCACATTTGTACACCATTCATCTACATGTTGTATTGTTGCTAACTTATATCCAAATAAAAATAGAATATAAAAATAACACTTACAAACTAACAAAATGTATTGTATTATAGAAACTTGTTCTAAATAAAACAGAAATGAAGAATGTTAATAAATGTGATATAAACTTGATATTGTTCGGCGTTGTAAAATGTGCATTCAACATTTGGCAGTAATATTATTTTTGTTCGCAACATTATTATACATACGCATGTGGACATCCAATTTCAGATTAAGCATTGGCTATCAAACGTGTTTAAATCGATGATAATTATACACTTTCATATACAATGCATTTGTTGAATTTCTGGTAATTGCCTCAAAGCATTGTGTTAGACGTATTGTATGTATAGAATGAAATATGTTAAAAACATTCTAATAATAATCGTCAAAAAAAAGCTCGAACATGCGTATCTTGTATTCCATCCACTATTAAGTGTATGCTCGATGTTTTTAATCTAAATTCTATCTTAATAATCTGTAAAGGTCTTGCTATACCGATATTAAAATCAAATCTATAACAAGTACCATAGTACTGCGCGGAGATCGCTTTATGCCGAGATATGTGTAGTGTGTATCGATCATTAAGATCATTAATATGTGTCGTGTTCTGAGAAAACTGGGCAAAATGCTTGTGCGTAAATTGCCATCCCAGATTAGCCTGTGCAGTCCGCACAGGTTAATCAGGGACGACAATTTCCGCTTTTATGAAATTTTTCGTTTAAATGAAGTATCTTCTTAGTAAAAATCCAATTTAGACGGAAATTGTCGTCCCTGATTAGCCTGTGCGGACTGCACAAGCTAATATGGGATGACAATTTACGCACAAGCATTTTGCCCAGATTTCTCAGAACACGACACATATTTTCCTCAGCATAATAGTTTCAGTAGTATTGTACGACAAACCAACTATGATTAAAACACAATCATCAGAAGGTCAATTTAGGGTCATGGCATCAATTTGATGATAGATTAAAGGAATATGGCTTGAAACCAAAATACCAAATACCATAGCAATAATGCTAGTATTACCTGGAATCAAACTACCAAATTCCACAATATTAAGGCGCTTAGTCCATCAAAGCAAAATACCAAATACGATTATAATAAGGCGAGTATACCCTGAAAACAAAATATATTACATTTTGGTCATAAACCGTTTTAAGTTGTATGTACATATTTGGGTTGGTATTTGTAACATATGTGCAAAGTTTGGAATATTATTACAATATGTTAATATTTAGTATCGCAAAGATCATATTCATAATATTATGCAACTGATAGACACACGACATTCAAAGCGACGCGCGGTATTAAAAACGACGCACGACATTTTAACGAGCAAATATCGCTCACAAATATTGTCAGCTAAGTGTTATGCGTGCCTTTTTAAAAACATTAATCGTGAAATTAAAACCCCTTAAGAACTAACAATATGTTTTCATAAATGCACTCCTTAATTGGGGAAATACGTCAAAAATTTAAAGCTAAAACATTGCCAATAGTACAACAAAGTTTTAATGGTCAACATGTTGGTTAACATGGTGAATTATTAGTTGCATTACTAGTGACTGATGGTATGTGAACTTAACACCACCAGTTAGTTCATGCCATACGAGGGCGACGATCCAGAATGGTGTGCGGAATAAAAGTCGGGTACCTCAGTTGAAATGTGTACTACCGTTCTAATGTCCATTTATTATCCATGTATTATATATAGGCAGCTGACTATTTAGATTGATAACAATCACATGCATTGCAGTCTGCATACATTGCCCAACGGTATTGTTCGCTCGCGACCACCATTATGATATCTTAAGACCAGGCTGACTGGAATTGTGATATGCTTGATATGCCATTATATGATTGACATCATATATGAGAGAAAAACATGTATCCACCAGTTTTATAATACAACACCAACTATAAACATAAAATGATCAAAAGTGTAAAATGTAAACGCCAATGTAAACGTCAATAGAAAGCAGTCTGGTTTTAAATCGGCTATAGGGCTTGCTGAACCGTACACGTACCCCAGAATTAATCAGTATCATAACGTCCCAAAACCTTTCACACGAAAATAACATTTATTGTTATTATACATACATCTTATGAGGACGCAACACAACACAGTTTGTTTTTGCCATAATACCTTGCCCTTTTTAAAGATCCTAATTATTCATATGTTAACAAACATGAAATAGTTTCTATATTTAGGTGTTTTTTATTACGTTGTATCGAGTGAAACACATCGTAGTTTTATCTTCACGGGCTATAGCATTTGGAAAAAATGTGGCGTGTTCTGAGAAAACTGGGCAAAATGCTTGTGCGTAAAGTGTCATCCCGGATTAGCCTGTGCAGTCCGCACAGGCTAATCCGGGACGACACTTTCCGCCTAATCTGGATTTTCCCTAAGAAGAGACATCATTTAAAAGCGGAAATTGTCGTCCCTGATTAGCCTGTGCGGGCTGCACAGGCTAATCTGGGATGACAATTTACGCACAAGCATTTTACCCGGTTTTCTCAGAACACGACACATTATTCATTAAGAACTTCAATGCTAGATAACAAACCCTGAATGAGAATTTGTTTAATGAATAATTAATGCAATGCGATTTTCCATATACAATTTGGTAAAATATTTTAGAAGACGGACTACACTAGTTCATTTGTAGTATTGCATCGGATAACGTAAGTTATAATAAACTATGGATATAACTCACACACCTCTCAATGTGTATTAAATACATGCATATGAATTCAAAGTCAACTAGTATAGTACAGTGTCTTGACGATTCCCATTTGGGATGTAAATTTCTCTAATGTATACATACTTCCCCAGTAATTGACTTAATTTGTAGAGCAACATAATTGTATAGTCTGAACTATAAAAACACATGGGATATCAATGTGCGTGACACCTGTTTAGGTGAAAATGTTTCCTTTAACCATAGTAAATGTATGAGCGGAGTATATTACAACTCTTGAAAACATATTGGAAACACGTTTCCTTTTTTAATTTCAATAAATAATGTAAAATGTAATTATGTTTGATATATGAGTTATCTAAATTGATTTAAACTTCATAATACGAATATGTATACAATACGCAAAATGCGTATACTGCAGATTGTTTGTGTTGATACGCATTAATTTAAGCCGAACATATAGCATACTAGTATTGTTCATTCGAATTGACATTTAATCATCGGTAAAATCATCTTTAAATTATTTGTCAATGAAAACAAATTAATTTGAAGTGATTTAATTAATTATTCGCCATGTATATTCATTATTACAAAGACACGCATTAAGATAAAGCTTACAATTTATCATAATTTCGTTATGATATGCAGGCTTATAATGGACTTAATATATAATTACCACGAGATAATTTGTGGTTTTGACGTTTGTACAGCTAGATATTACCTTAACTTAACGCGAACGAGCTTTCATACTACCAAAGCGAACACTAACATCACATTTTTGTATCTTATTTGCAATATTATATTACATTTCGGTCCTATAAATAGTAACAAACTGCGAGCGGACCGTTATTCGTACCTGGCGTTTAATATAGAGGAATACTGAAGCTCCGGAAACATTGTCAGGAAAAAGATACTTGCCCAATATAAATCAAATGACCAATTGCTCATATAAAATACGACAAAACATAGGCTTCAATATTCAACATGAAATAATTATCGACGGTAGAGTTACAGCTCCGGAGCGGTATTGGGATTTAAACCGGTTGACAGGCACGCAAAACCTTAGCTCAAAATATAATAACAAAACATACAAGTGTTAATAAACTTTAATCTTATACCATCTCAACTAAAAATAAGCTATAAATGAGGATATATATTCGATGAAATAATTTGTGCATATTGTGCAACTATTTACCTATTGGTTCTCAGTAGTCAAATAATTTTATTGAATCCTAAAACTTTGGTAACTTTCAGTATAATACAAGATTAATGCTGTCAAGAGGAACGTCATCAAAAGTTGGAAATAATTATAAACAAATGGGCAACTGGATGTATCATTATATATAAAACAAATGTAGACGAAATTTCACCATGCAATGTTTACATAATATAATTTTATTTACGAACGCTTTAAGTTACAAATACAAATAAGTTAACGGGCTACAAAGTTTACTTAGACAATTGATAACGTTAATTTGTTATTAGTTTGGCAGACGCATTTAGTATTTGATTTTTCGTTGTCAGCTAGATAATTGTCAAGCACATTTAAAAAATGAGAGTGGTGCATTTGGATTAACATTGTTCTAGTTTTTTTACCGAATTAACAGTAAGTGTTGTTTAATTTTCTCAAATCATCAAGTCAAATATCGATGTTAACATACAAGTTGTTGCATATGAACATCGTAAATCAGAGTTTAATCAAACTACATCTTACAGTATTATGTCGGTAGAATGTACAACTACAACTGTTTGATTGCGATGCGAACGATAATGTGTTCAAAACTTTGCCAAAGATACGGAGCGATTATAAATGTTTATTATGAGTAGCATAACACTATTAAGGTGTATCGGCATTTAAAGGGTATTTATCTAATGAATTATCTGTTTGGTGTAAGTATACGGGTAAACAAGGATTGCAATCACCTTAATTGGTTTAAATTAAGCTTTGGTATTCTGCATAGTTTGGTGAGGTCAACATGTAAGTATTGTTTATAAAAAATAAACAGTGTGCGTTCAACACGTCTACATAAATACAGATAACTAAATGCAATTTCTTTAATATTATTAATATAATGGTTCGTTTTATCCTCAACACGTCCCGTTAAAATATAGCGTTCCTACACAATAATATTCATTGTAAGTAATGATGCAAACGAAAGGGACTAGAAATACATTTTGCAATTTGTACATCCTTATCCGATGGTAAGATATAGCACTTGTGTCTCTCTAGTCAAAACATTATGTATCGTATATCCAAAGAGACTGCAACAGCTACCTTCCCAGATAATCTGAGACCGATGGTGGAATAATGGCAGTGAAGGTTAAAAGACGATCAGCATAGAACACTGATGTACTGCTGGTAGAATATTTTCTAAGACAAATGGATATATTAAATTAATATCATAGTCATTTGAAAAGACTAGTATCAATAAAAATTACAATTGAAGTTTAATTAATTCCTGACTTCTAACGTATGTATGTGCAAACTTATGAACACTGAGGGCAGATTCAGTTCATCCGCATGTTTAACGTGTTCATCGTTGAGTCCACCTTTTTTGGTTAGCACAGTGCTGTTTCACGTGTTAACAATTATCTAGGAAATTATGCTTAAAACAAGTGGCAAGCGAGCCTTATTGCCTAGTAAATAATTGGCATGGTCTATGCAATAAGAATACGACAGATTAAGGCGGATTGTTGCATGACACATACCGTTGACCGTATCTGTTTTGATTTCGAGACATGTTCTTGAAAAAAGTATGTCATTTGAACGTCCAATAGTGTTGTCAGTATTATTGTGTTTGCCCTCATTAGACGTGTTTTGTAAATGTATTACTTCACTATGATTTTATTCTTTACTATTTAAAAATTTATATCATATCAAAAAGAAATCGATAACTATTTAATATGCTCAAATTCGTGTATGCACATTTGTTCTAAAAAAATAAAACTTTTGTCATTAATGGATAATCGTTTTTTGGCAATAATACAATTCGTCAACTGAATACTCAAATAACAAAAGCATTTTCATCAGAAAGAGGCATTACTGGCAATATTGGTGAGCTTACTTGCAATACTTTGTGTCAATAATTATTTATATGTACATCATATGTTAATCAATTGGTTAATAGTGAACCGTGTGTGAACGAATGCTGCAATTGAAACATTTGTGCTTGCTTTCTACTCCGGACAAAATTCTTTATACCACAATTGATATATAGGAATTGTGTAATGGATTGCAGTATTATATGTCGCCTAAACAATTGCAGTTTGATTAAAATAAAACTTGTTAGTTCCATCAAATTAACTAAGAAATGGCAGACGGTGTTATTAGATTCCAAATGGTGATATGAAGTCGAATATAAAGTACTAGTACGTCAAAATAGTTTCTCCGAAATCTGACTTAACATAGTTGTTTGTATATACATGAACTGTTTATTTTATTGAGTGTATGTTGTGTTTTGTAAGGATTTGGAAGGATCGTTCCAATGTTCATTACGAGTATTGCAACATGGACATGAATTAGGTAACGATTCTACAACAGGATAGCTAACATAATGAAAGCTGGCATCTGCACTTGCTGGTAATGGTATTTTATTCGCTATACAATATCCATGCTTAATATTTCTGTGTGACGTCCACTTTGACAACATTTTTATTGATGTTTCAGTGTTCAATATTTTAGCACTCAGTAGAATAGAATATAAGAAACATACACTTACTTAGTTAAGAGTCTTGAATTTTCGATTGTACGTGTTTAACTTGTATTTACTACCCTTGAACATACCATAGAAAATTACACGGCAAAAAGTGCATTTGTGCCAGTAATTAAAGTGTTCGTTCGTAAATATCAACACAATGTTATTTATAATAACATAAAAAACAACAGATACAAATTTAAAACAAAAGCAACAATAGGCGTGTCAATATATGCACGTATATATCAACAGGTACATGTTTGTTGTGCGGTTGAGAGTCGTAAATATGTGTTACATTTCTTACTTGACAATATTGTATTCGTTTTGTTTGTAGGAAATATACAACTTTTAGAATTAAGTGTCCTTCAATGCTTTTGTAAATGAAGGATTTTTGAAGATTACACCGTTTGAGTGGCAATAAGCAGATACAAGTAGCGAGAAGTGATGTTTGTAAAATCCACATTATATTTCCTTTGTGGCTGTTATAACTTACAATTAGGTTTTATCTCTGGATTTGTACATTATGCTTATGTCACATAGTTCCCCGAAAGTGTCTGGTTTCACAATATGTAAATTACAGTTGGAAAGAATAAAGGGCACTAATGTGATCGTTGGTTTGGGACAAAGATGCACTAACATTAAACTTGCGTCTGAAAAACGCCGCTAAAGTCTTAAATGTCAGAGGTTTTTTTTAAAAGGGCCGTTACTCAAGTTTTGTCCAAAACATTGTGCAACAAAAGATTAATGTTGATCAATTTTATATACTGGTGATTATGTTCGTAAAGTTTCAGCCCTATGGTGGCAATACTTTGAGTTATGCTCGGCACAAGTTTAACAAGATGTTACGTTCAATGAATGATGATGACCTCTCTGGAAACCTTGTCAGGATTGATGCTTTGGCCCATTTAAATAAGTATTAGTCAAAAATTAGGTGAATAGTATGGTTAAAATTAGGTAAGGCGATGTGAGTGTCACGTGGAGATATAAATGCTTGATACTAAGAAGTAATGATATTATGCCAACTATTAAAGTGATATAAGACACATCTAACAGTATATAGGTGTCTATCGCAACCGTTGTTTATTTGTGGTGTTTTCACCTCATATACACTTATATTTGGTAATGCAACATCAACATTCTAAAACAATATCCCGGAAAGAGAAAAATAATGCATTTGAATATCAACCGTTCTTTCGTTTTTAACGTAACTTTGGTAAGTTTAAAATGTGGGACTCACCGCGAAAACGTTAGACAATTCTGAAAATATGAATAAATTTACCTTCGTGTCTCTGTCAACCACATCTTCGGCCATACTTCTTCAAAGAAATATGTTATAAATGGGTTGTCAGTAAAGTGCCTTTATGAGAAAGACTCAAATCGTATCGCTTTCGTAAATACGCGGCAGCTCCGCTCGGCTTAGAGGACTGGGTGAGTCATGTAAAATGTCGAATATAATATATATTTTTTATATACAACTGGTAGCAAGATGAGTTGCAGATAATTGGTCATTTACCACATTTTAACTAAATCTTTTCACCTGTTAATTCGTTTCAGCTCAATTCAACAGTGAAAGCTGCGTCTAATAACGCTTTATTTTTTATTTATAGTATTTTATATTTTAAACCTCTTATTGATCATACTTACTATCGCGTTATAAATTAAATAATATTTATGAATATGCAATATTGTTAAATGCCCTTAAGATATTCGTTAATGGAGTTGTTAATGCCAGACTAGTAAACCACCTAACAAACTATATATTGCAGTATACAGATATTGCATTGAAATTTGGGGACAGTCATATTGTTTTCCTGAAAAAAAGAGGTCAATATTTGGAATTTTTGCACTAAATCTTACTTAAGAAATAAAAAGTCTTGAGTCACACAAAAGCAGCATCGATAAGAATTAATGACAGGTTAATGTGCTATTACACCATTGTCCGTTCATGATTAGTAACCAACTTTTGACGACATTATATGACATACGTAGGATGTAATCTTTCAGAGAAGGTAGACGCTGCCGCCACTAGGGACAAGTTGATTGAATGGAGTTCTTGTTGGAGCTCTTAAATAATATACATCGTGCCGTTTTTTGCGTCATATTGGAATTGTTGTGTTATTGTATAAGGGCTCATGTGTACTTGTATTTTTCTATGTACTTAAAAAAATCAATTTGTAATATGTTTTTTAATATATTTTTATGAAGTAAAAGTAGCAATAACATGCAGGTATTAGCACAACGTTACCGGGAGTTTTTTTTTCAATATAATTTACTTCAGTTATATATGTAATACGAGTTTAATGCACTAGTAAAATCAACTACGCTAAATATTTCGCCTATTTATATTTTACTACAGAACTGTACTACTTCATTATGTGTTATTATAAAATAAAACAATGTAATACTAATGACAGACATTCATAAGCTCAATGCGCATGGAACATTATCATTTAAGCTGAGTACTTCTGTAAGTATCCTACTTGGTATTTATGTCGCGATTACAGAGGTCAAATAAAACAAATAAAAATAAAATATGAATGCGCATTATATTATGATAATATAATTAAGTGAGGAAAATTATGCATAGGTGTGTTTAGTTTTAAACAGTACGTTATTGAAACATAAACATTTTACCAGTCGCAACAATCGCCTTAATGAAAATCCTCAGACAGAATGCAACAGGTCTTGGTATCCGTTAAACAACTGCAGTATGGTTGAATTCCAGCATTGAATGTTGCGGTAAGAAATCTAGGTCAAAACCTATTTTTTACAGCTGCGCCGAACCAAAACACTTAAAATCCATTAAATAAAACGCTCAAGTTGTTTCAAAGAATCGTTATCCTAATGTGTGTTACACCATTGTGAACAATATTAACGATCAAGTAATTACTTTATTTTTTTGCTAACACAATAATGTATAATGACTTTGAGTTGTATAACGCAATTTACTACAAAATCTTTTTTACTATAATTTTAATACGAAATGTGATCATGTTTTTTAAAATTTCCATGTGATAAAAGCCATAACACAAACTCCCAGTTTGGCCTAAATAAAACTTAATGACACATGATATACTGTGTCATAACTATTTCGTCGCTTGACTGTAACCTTTATTTAACATGTTGTTATTTTCCGACGCAATACTTATATTATACATATTTTCAGCGTTACTGGCAAACATGTTTAATTGGTGAATAGAATCGTCAATGAGATTCAAATACATTAATGTAGTGAGAGCCTAATGGGTACTTTTCCAGAAACACGATTTGTTATTATGTCCACATTGTTAGTTGTATATCACAAGTTATTGCAAAAGTTTTAAACTTTTTACCAACCGGTTAACTTTTTATACTTGTTTGAATACACCTACCCCTGGACACGGTTGGGCGTTTTCTATGGTTTTACCCTATTTCCAAAATGTATAATTTGTTTTAATGGGATATACATATATTTTAACAATTAACTTAATAACCGTACTCAAATTAATTATTAAAGAAAATAATTAAATAATCACTTTCTTTAAGTTTCATACTGTCGCCTTATACGATTGTTTGTTATTAGAAACAATCAATTTTTAAGGAAAACAAGCACTTCACAAATTGACGACTCATTGACTTCAAATTATCAAACATCTAATGATGTGTTGCATGATGTAGTATGATGAAACGTTGAAACTCTGAACAATATAATATTCTTGTAAATGAGTTTATGCGCATGGAAAAAGTCCAAGAACAAGGTTGTCTTATTTAGATCTGTTGTTCCAAGGTCAAGGGTTACTAAGGCTGGCTCTGAGTGACTCAAACTTGACAAGATGGAAACTGCCTCTGGAAACTGCTGCAGGCAATGCTCCCACATTTACATCTGATAGATGTCCAACACCTAAATAAAAAGTATACAAACTGCATGTCAATCTGTCAATAAGTCACATAAATCATTGATATATCATACCGTTCTATATTAAAACGTCGCAATTCATAAGTAACAATTGATAAGAGTAGTTTTCGTTTATGTATTGAACATTTGAATAAAACATAGCGTAATAGCAATATGTCTAAAAAAAAAACTGCATTCATTCAATTGCAGGACAACGTTGGTAATCGTTATCATATTCATGTTCGTGTTTGCAATCTGCCTGCTCTGTTTACGCACTTTCATTGTGAAACAGCATTTAAACAGCCGTGACGTCAGGAACGAAAATATTATTTCAAACGAAAAATAATACATTTTTTTTTTAAAGTACATAAATCTTAAGGTGACGAACACATTGAGTTTTAAAATAAAAACACACACTTTTATGTCGCTTTTTTGGTTATAAAATAAATAAAAAAACTTCATTTATTTCGTGTTTTAAGTATTATTTCCGAACTTGATGTAGATGACCGATCGTTTCCGAACGGTTTGCCGAACACGGCCATATCGACCCACTATTTCCGATCGCATTTGGTCCCTACTGCTTAACATATATATATGAACATGCCGTTGCAACAAATGCACATGTAAAGTAAAATATTTGAAAATATAAAACCAGATGTACTCCATTTATATTTATTAAAGTGTTAACGCTGATAGACCTTGTTCAACATAAATAATAAACTGTAAACCTTAAGTGACCAATTTATTTATACATATGAAGACAAACAAATCCCCTTATTACGCCTCGTGTTTTACAATGAATCAGGCTGAATGGCATTGCATTGTACCATTCTCATTCGATTTGTGAGAAACATACGCGAATAATATTATAAATGCAAATTGTTAATTTAAGTATGCGATGCGTCGAATATATCACATCCGATCGATCAGATACATATAACTGTTAGAAAAGAATTTATGTTACAACCTAAGTTTTACATGTTATTTCATTATTGAGCAGAAAATGTTTCTTTCTACTTAATAATGGGGGGGGGGGAGTAGACATTTGCTTCTCTCAAAACACATGCAAACTTAGGCAGTTCTAAATTATTACTATTAAGTTACATTAAAATAGCCTATTTTTTTTGCGCGTACAAAATTACATTAATACAATGATCATAACCCAATATACCACATGCGCAATCCCATGTGACGTTTTAACATAAGGTCTCTATATAGAGTTAGGTTCATAACAATTACTGTCGCGGAAACCGTTTGTATATTTTAAATTACTATGACATTGACGTTATACCCATTTACTCTATATTGAATCACAATCGAAGTCTTGTAATTGAAATTTCATTTCAATATCTTTATTACGAATCGATACTCTGATTTAACTTACGATGCCATTGATCCCACAATTAACATATCTTGATATAAGGTATCTATGTACGTAGTTACATTAAATATATCAACGAGTTCTCAAATAAATGCCGCTGGTTTACCGCCTGTGCAACTATCGATAAGCATTTAAAATAGAAGCACCTGTTTTTAATACAATGTGTTAAAATTCTCAAATTCGGAATGATTTTCAATGAAAACTTATAATGTCGTGATATTCACGACATACCATCGTTATATTAGCCGATATTAATGATTATTAACCAATAAAGTCTTCGAATATTCAACAATGAGCTTTAATTTAATAATTGAATGGCTTATTCTTAACGGTACATATGTATCGGTGTATGCCTTGTTATTTTTTTATAAATACAAACGACATCTGACCTAACCAAATAGATGGACAAGATCTAACTCCAGACATTCTAGTGTAAACTTACTTGAAACGTGATTGTACACAAATATAAGCAATTGATTGATTGATAGAATACTTTGGAAATGTATCATATTATTAATTGTTGATATGAAGAATTTAGCAAGGAGACGTTCTACTCACTTAGACAGTTGGTGACATCTGGTTCCCTATGATAAAACCTCATTAAATTTAATTATAATATGCAAAGGCATGTAACAGCAAGACTTTATACAAGTCAAGCAGAACATTTTCACGAGAATATCATTACGATATACATTGTCTACAAATACTCTCGCGTGCGAGGGAAACAAGAAATAATAGATTATAAGTCACAAGACACATTTTGGAAATATCGCAGGAAGTCGTAAGGAATGTGTAAAATATAAATACCAAAACAATAAAGCGATGCTAAGGAATGTTGGCATATGCACCAATTCAATCAGGAAAAGCAGTGTATCTGTGTCGTTTATATAACAAAAGTTCTTAAAATGCATCAAGCTTTGTTTTGGAATAAACGAATGCAAATTACTATGCGGTTTAAATTGGTTTGCCCATTTCGCTCTTTCAATTTACATGAATTGATGCAATGCATACGACAGCAAAGCACATTTGAGTATGGGACATTGAATACTCTATTCCTCCAGCAAATCAATTCATTTCATCAAACCAATGAACCATTCAACTTAATGCGCATGTAAATTGGCAATATACTATTTTACCGATATAAAGTACTGTATTTATCATATCAGCCAACACATCTTTCATTATGGGACATTTGTTTGTATAAATGAAACCATTGTTATTACATAGTCGCCGTTTGAAAAGGTATCCTTCAACTCAGAAATGGTCCCATGGATAGCTTACCCAGTCAGGTGATATAACCTGTATGGATTACAAGCAAATATTCATGACATGCTATTGTTACTTATTTGTTAACATATTTTAACTATAATAAGTGGTTATTCTTCTGTTGGCATGTTTCATTTATCAAATATTCAACTATTGCAATGAAAACATCCTGACCGTTACTTGCATCCACTGTGTCCGCGGTTTGATATGTGAAAGCCTCAAATAGATCGCGTTGATTAATTATGTTCTTCACATGACTGATAGTATGTTCACTTTTGATTCTTTCGATATATTGTATTTATTAAGCAACCTTTACATTGAGGAATATCCTTTCAAAGAACTAGTAAACACCACAAAGGGCATTCTGTCCTTATAGTGACCGACCAGTTAGCCCTTAAACATATAGATGACCCAAACTGAAGGCTTATTCAGGGCTGCATTGAGTTCATTAAAAACCCAGAATGCTTTAATTTATGTTTTCGTTTTTCATATATAATATCACCCATTTATTAGATTTTTTTAAATGAATTAAATAATTTAAAAGCCTGATGAAAGAAAAATCACATCAATATTGTTGTATCGTCATTGTACGACATTGTATTTATGTATTAATGGATTTATTTTAAATTGTTAATGAAAAATAATTAATTAAGTGACTCCCGTAATTTTTCATCCGTTCCAAAGCAGCGTCTCCTAGTTTTATCGTTTTATGTATGTGTTTGTCGTGCTGTTCGGTCGTGTGTCAAATTGTTGGGAACTCTGTAACTCGCTATAAATGAAGAACTGCGAAGATTCTACTTATTTGTATATGTGAGCCCTATGTTGAACATCTGGATCCGTACACTGATTTGAATCTCCTTGCTTAATCTGAATACAATTTTACCCATGTGTGTAGTTAGGTGCGACTTGATTTTAATTTATTGAGAGGATATCCTTCTTAAAAATTAACATATTGCAATAGTACTACATACACAATGTATACAATTTCTATAAAACTGATATATGGCATACACGTTGCATGATTCTCTTTAATATGTCTATTTTGTAAACTTCCCTGTTTTACCGGACTCGTATTGAATTCCATTTGAACATGACGAAATGTCCCTCTGCGCGTGTTTTTCATCTTCTGATTATCGTCTATTGAAAGCAAGAATGCTTCATAGGCATAGGTCCAAAGAAGGAGGATAAATCAGTCTGGTTTCGAGGTAACATTTTACCTCTATAGACTGATGTAATAGAGGAACGTGGTCGCGTTGTCAGACCAGTGTCCAGGGACCAACGAATGAATGGAACATTCCCTTCAATTTGTGAGAAACATAAGAGCATGATATTATTAATGCAAATTATTAATTCAAGTATACGATGCTTCGAATATATCACATACGATGAAAAGCGTCAGTAATTACCTCTCAGATATCAGATGCTCCTTTATCGCGTTTTAAGAACAAACGGTAGGATAGAATATTTATCCTTAACACTTATAAAACATTACTTTAAATACTACACAATATTCCCTCTAAAATCTGACTATGTCGAAACATTAAACAATAAATGAATGCACAATGTATTGTATATGTGTATAAATAATCAATATATCACACATAACTTAAGTCGTACGGGTATCTGTCTTGTTTTATTGGTATTCGAACTTTATTTATTATTACATATAACTGTTAGACAAGTATTTCTATCACAAAATTAGTTCCACCTGTTCCGCAGTTATTGAGCAGAAACTGTTTTGCTCTACTACAATAAGAGTGATCTCACCTTTGCATCTCCCAAATACATATTCAATCTCAAGCAACGTGTTTTATTATTACTATGAAGTTACATTAAAAAAGACAGCTTAGCACACTGTTGTCTGGGACATTGAATACTATATTACCTCACCAAATCAATGCGTTTAAAGCAATGAATAATTCATCTAAATAAATTTGCAAGAACATGTTACAGACAAAAAGCAGTGTATCTAATATATCAGCCAGCACATTTTCCATTATGGAACCTTTGTTTGTGTAAATGAAACCCTTGTCATTACACAGTCGACGTTTGAAAAGTAATCCTTAAACTTACAAATAGTTCCATGGATAGCTTACCCAGGCGCGTCATATAACCTTCATGGACTAATAAATTACATGTTATTGTTACTAATTTGTGTACAGTATTTAAATTATATAAAGTGATCATTCTACTGTTGGCATGTTTCATTTATCAAATATTCAACTAATGTAATGAAAACATCCTGACCGTTACTTGCACCCACTGTGTCCGAAGTTTGATACGTGAAAGCCCCAAATAGAGCGCGTTGATTGATTATGTTCTTCACATGACTGATAGTATGTTGACTTTTGATTCTTTTGATATATTGTATTTTTTTAACAACCTCAACTTTGAGGAAAATACTATTTAAGAACTAGTAAACACCACTAAGGGCCTTCTTTCCTTATAGTGACCGACCAGTCAGCCCTTAAAAATAGAGTGTGCCCAAGCTGAAGTCTGATTCAGGGCTGACTGGAGGTCATTAAAAGCCAGAATGCTTCAATTGGAGTTTGCATTTTGTTATATAATATCCTATTTATTCATATTTTTAAATGGATTGAATAATTTTGAAAGCTTGATGAAAAATCTCTCCACTGATCATAGACATTTTCATACCTTGATCGTTTTGCGTTTTTTTTTAAGTTTTATATCAAAGATAGAATTTGAGCTCATTATGTTTTGAGTTCGATTTTCAGACCTTTTGATTTGTTCTGATACTTATCAGTGAGTTGCCACAATGCTTCCCAATTATTACATATTTAAGGGGTGTTGCGGCAGTTTTGCTGATATTTTTCCATCTAATAACTTTTGCTCAAAACTTTTATTTGAGTAATACATACTAATAATATATGAAAAATGAAATAAAAACATAGGGTCACCTTGTTTTGATTTTATTCACCATTATATAACATGTACTTTTTCATTAAAACTGAAAAATCTCTAATTGCATAAAAATGATTAATAACCTATGAAATTGGCAACATGTAGATATTATATAAGCTAATATATATCATATACCATTTAATTAAACCACAAACTACCAAAAAAATGGAGAACACAAGTTAAATTTTAAGAAATTTAATTTTTATAATTTTTATGTCACCCCAAAAAACGTCAATTTTTACTATTTTAACCACAAAAATGGAATTAAAAAAAGTTCTATCTAATAACTTTTTGCGAAACTGCTTAAATATGTTCATCTACGTATTGTTATCATAAAACAAAAATAAAAAAGGGGGGTCACCGCACTTTTAACAGAGATTTATTTGTTTAGCTATCCCTACCGTCTATGTCAAATTTGATAAAATAAAGCAATAAGGCGAAACCCAAGTACCGATACATAGACTGTTAGAGATATACTTAAACATTATTGATTGTTTACAATCTTAATTGGGATCACAACAGTTTACAAAAAAAAACACAACACCAATTCAATATTTAATCACAAACATAAGACCATACAGTATCAAACTCAACCTTAATCATCAAAAACAGGGACTTGTTGTCAAATTTCGGCATGTTTTGAAGTTTGTGATTAAATGCTTTAAATTGATTAATGTAAACAACAGGACTAAAGAGCCCCAGGAAAAAAAAACAAGAATGAAATAAAAGAAAGAAAAAAAAGGTTGACCGCACCTGGGATCGAACCACTGAGTACCTTTTATGAACCTACTCGGTCATTAATTTGTGATGATTCTGATAACAAAACTATTGGGTTGTGAGAATAGCATCGGTGTGGCTATGAATATATACTCGGTTAAATAAACTGCCGCAACACCCCTTAAGCCGTATTGTTGACATTTTTATTCTATTTAAAGGTACATTTTTAGTAGTATTTTGAGCATGATCAGACTATTTTCCAGTACATTTGTAAGCCGTGTTTTAGCTAATTCATGTACTTTTCAGGTACATATTTTAGCCGTGTTTTAGCCCGGTCATGCTATTTAGCAGTGCTTCGATAATGTTCATACAATTCCCACGTACATCTTTTAGCCATGCTTTTATGTTCGTGCTATTTTCAGGTGCTGAAGATGATTGTGATTGTGGTGGCGGTGTTCGGGTTGTGTTGGTAACCACTGCACGTGTTCGCTCTTATCATGGATTTCGTCTCCGCCGTTGTTGAACATTTGAAAAAATCACACAAATACCTGTTAAATGGGATACTAATTTCATTGGCCTTAACATTCATGAACAGAAAATCGTACAGTACGTACTTGTATAGTTTATGCAAACAAGACACTATTGGTACCCATCAATTGTAGATTTTTCCATAGCTACATAGTGTAAACCAACAATAAATAACAAAACTGTAGATCGTGCATATACTGGTTTAGTCACTACTAAAATACACTTTCTTTGCACAAATACTATTGTGTAAAACCGTAGCAAATAGTAGAAATCTGTCGCTGTTAGAAACAGTTATTTCCTCACCTTCATTAAACGCGTAAGTACGCACTTACAGAATATAACAACACTCGAATACAACGAAATTATACATTTTGCATTGAATACCAATTTTGCATTATGCGTTTGGGCTGATCTAGTCACCCTGTTCTACATGTGGTTCCCGTGTTGCGCCTGTCTAACGAAGATGATGCCGAGATATTCGAGCGGTTCAACGTACGAGACCGTGGTCTTCCGTCGTCAGAGCCTGTACAAGCGAGGAATAAAAGTAAACGGGCCTTACCAGATACGATCCGTGCAGGTGTCACGCACCGACCAACTTAACCAAAACGGGACGTCCAGGAACAGACGCGAATACGAAAACATGATTAGCAATCCGAATGGTAAATTAACTAATGGCTCCTTGCGCGGTCAACGTGTTTTGCTAGCATTAGACAATGACTACACTAGACTAAAACCATTGACTTTGGGACTCTCACTGAGTGCTAATTCAGAACCGAGTGTTGAAAACTCTTGAGGGTTGTTGCGTTTGTTTTTCGAATGTTTACTGATATTGTTTACGGGTCTGTTCGTTATAAATATGTCAACGTTACCGGTTACTCTATAAATGGCGTTACATGTTTTGTGATATTTGTCATTAAAATATTACATTGAAGATTCTAAGATGCAAAAGGTTACATTTTGTATGAGGACGATTTCACAACATATCAAACAACATTTACAGCAACGCCATTGATGAGGTAAGCATTCACTCGAGTATTTGCCATAAACACATATAGTAGTATCCTTATTTTAAGTAAGAATGCAATTCGCAAGGAAAACGATAAATAATTAAAAGTTGGTTTCAGATATTTAGTCAGACAAGAAAGTTGAATCAATACACTAGATTGATACAAGAATAGCTTTGAAATAAACTTCGATTGTGTTTATTGTATGGTTACATGTATATTTATGTGTTCATTTATGATTTAATTATATGTATCTAAATTTATATTCATTTTTAAGGAAGAAAATGCTATTCAGTATTTTGCTTTATAATTGATACATGCAACTGATGTTAAACATGTATTTAGTTTTAGATACACATAGCTACATTAACGGTTTTCAGTATGTAACACAGCTATCGAGGCATTATTTTACACGTTCATTTCCTTTTACTGACTTAACTCATACTAGAGTTATTTGAGAACAAACGAACACGAACCTTTATCACCGAAGGTTTTGCTTAAACATGTATGGAAATGTGTGATGGCGCCTCAAGATGTTGATATACGATTTTCCAGAAATAAATTCCCATACAGTCTATTAACATGCATTTCGTAATTACATTGACCTTACTAATAAGACTCCGAAAGAAGGAGCGCGTTTATGGAAATGTATGATGGCGCCTGAAGATGTTGATATGTAGACGATTACAAATTATTAACATGCACCTCTTAATTACATTGACCTAACTAATAAGACTCCGAAAGTAGGAGCGCGTGGGATAAGCAGATAAGTGAGTGCTACGGTCAGTTTGTTTTCTCTCTTAATGTTTGAAAGTTTTTTTGTACATAATAAGATGTTTAAATAAACACATGTCATATCGTACATAATTCACATTTTTATTACGTGACACATAATAATAAGAACAATTTGTTTTGTGATTGGAAAAGGATAATGTTTCGTAACTGACAAATTACAAAAGAGCAAATTTATTTTCAAAACATTTTTACAACATCACGTTTAAAATATCAATTATATACAAACAATGTAAACAAAAACACAACACATCGGCGCGTTTGATTAACGTTGACGATCTTTTGAATCTCATGGATAAAAATTATGATTTTATCTATGTCTTGATGAAAGGGTCTCTGGAGATTTCACATCGTGCTTTTCATGTAATATACTATTAATTTATTACACTATTAAAAAGACAGTATTTACAAACAAACTTGAGGTATTCTAATGATCTATTTAAGACGAACCTGCACACAATATCACACATATTGTCCTATGCATGTACAGTCCAACTTTCATTTCCACATCAGCAACCTGGAATGGTAGAGGTCTCGACATGTGGGAACCGATTAATGGACATTGTCAAGGATACATTATTCGTTAATTATGCGCAAAACATCGTTCTTATTATATATGTGCGTATTATGATTAACAAACGTAAATTCGCAAAGACGTTGTTTACGACATTATAAATAATCTAAACATATTCCAGATAATCCCGATATTAAAATATACAGTAATGCACTTTAATATACATGTAATTCATGTATACGAAAATGTGCAACAGTAGTTCCTTAGCTACAAACATCATCAAATGCACACTCACATAGGCTGATTTAATTGATTCAATAATATATAATCACCTCCGAATCTAGCTAAGTTCGGGACAATCTCAGTTCTTAATTTGATTAATTGCATTATTGTGTTCGATTCATCACTTTAAGTAATACTGTCGTTTGAAACGTTATAATGTAGTTTAACAGTTATTATAATTCAATTTTATACTTTTAATTGTATGCACATGCCAAATTAGATTCTTTGCGTGCAAGTTAATTACAATTTTGACAACGTATTATCGTTTAATAATATAACATATAATATAATTAGCTGTCTTAAAGAATGTATGTATACTATTATACTTGTTGATGTGTTTACTTGTTTGTTTGTCATAGGTTTCTGTTGCAATGTTGACAGGAAAACATATTTGTATCATTTTGGAAAAAATGGTTAAAGAGTATAGACAATAAGGGCCATTATTGAACTACTTGTATAAACGGACAAAATAGTGCTGACACGAGGTTCAAAGAGCATTTTAATAGATAGACCGATACTATGCGTGTTTCAAAGATAATTTACTACTTCTAGCAAGTACATGGTGATGACAACATTTATGTAATGAATCACCAATAAGCACTGAATTAATGCATGTATTATCCGGCAGTTTGTTATTGCGAATCTCAGCATTTACATCAGTGTGATAATGTCACGTACACATACATTTACTAGAGCTTATCGGTTCTCCTATTAAACGCCTTTAACATCGAACATTTAGAATATGCACTATGAAAATAGTTGTTAATTTACCATCCATTTTGCTGTCGTGAAAATGAAAGTTTGCCGTGGTGTTATGGATATGGTGTCCGCCTAGCAACCGAGAGGTCATGAGTTCGATCCCTACCAAAGACAGGGATTCATTATATCTCCCAAAAGACACCAATTACTGGTTCTAGGCCCAGGACACGGACTCGAGAGCGTTTATATAAGCATGGAGCTTTCAATGCAATCGAGCTAAACTAAATATGTTTAAACTACTTGTTAATTTTAATTCGGTTACAATCTGTACATTTGCATGTGTATCAAATTTAATGTTTTAAAAATATCAACAAAATATTCTAGCAAGATGGTCTCTTTGAGATCAGCAATCTTTATCGGGCAAGGTCGATGGCGTAAATGCATTTATCACATGCCATACCCTGTTTCCCATGTACTATAACCATTACATATTGGCCGCGACGCGACAAAACCTGCCTTTATGACATTGATGACGTTGTTGGGAAACCCCGCTTTAATGTACGTCATTGTTGAATCCAGGAAGTATTTTTGTGTTTGGTGAAAATTAGTTATGTACGGCAAACTTGGAAATTTCGAAATAACATGATGGATGGAGAAATGAAGGTAAGTATTTTTTATTTTTTTTCATTTTATCCTTATGATAAAAGTTTCTGTTTGAATTGTGTTAATTTCCATAGCTTTTATAACTTGAACCGTGTAAAGTGAAAGTAAAAAAAAATGTCGCTGTTCTGTTTAATAGCCAAGTGTTCACTAATATTTACCAAACTTTACGGTATCCAAATCGAAATCCATGATTGTTATGTTATGAGTAAGTACATGAACATTAATTATACATGTTCATGTCAAATAAATATTTGCTTTAAATATTATTATTCCTCTAAGTTTAAGATCCAATACTGACCGTTTACGCACACGTATGTAGTTTGCAAGCATGTTTATTGTTATTAACATACTATTGTTGCAATAAAAAAGCACAGAATTGTTTTGTACGTGCCTTTGAGTTAAAAAGTAAAATAATGTTGGAGTTTTTGACATTCAAAATTTGTCGAGTCATTCAAGTAGTTTAATAATTATTGTGACTATATATATCCACACAATTTACTTCTTGTCAAACACAGATGAGTGTGTGGTGTAATGGATAAACAGCGCGCCTGTAATCGGTTGTCTGAAGTTCAATTCCCATTTTCATGATCAAAATCCGGAATGATTTTATTATTTGTTATTTTTATCTTTTTACATGCAAAGCATTATTTATTATTTAACTAGCATTAAAAAAAAGTTCACGTTTAATATAGCCCATGTAATTCAACTCAAATTCCAGAATTAAACAATTAAAAGAAGCGTCTTTATCAACTACAAGCAAAGTGCATCATGTTTAATTCATTTTTTTTTTAAGTGCGGTTAACTAATAAAACATTACAAGAATCTTGATAAGCAACGATTTAGTGAACTGGGTTGTAAGTCAGCTTATTAATTTTAGCCTTTTTTATAATAGAGTTTCAAGAAGTAAATTGCGCAATTCCGTTGTTTGTCATGCGCGTACATGTATTAAATTAAAGACTCAAATTGACGTTTGTTTTAATATAGGAATTGGAGAGTTTACCCTCTCAACATTTTGGGAAGACCAGTTTTACTACACCATTTGCTTCGCAAGAGATTGACGAGATGTTTGCAGACGAAGAAGAGTTTGAATTGATGCGAGTGCAGACGGCATCGGTGAAATAATCGAAGGGCGGGTTCGATATTACGTGTCTCGCCGTAGTCGACGAAGAAGATGATTACGAGAGTCATGAAGGGCGTGACAGTTGGAATTTGACTTCGAACGGTGATTGCGATTTGAATTAAGTTAAAAGTTATGTACTGACCGTTGTGGATACAGACCCGACTGTGTACAGAAACTGAATGTAGGGACAGTAAATGAACATATTTTAAATTCTGTGAAATTGAAACAAGAAATCTTTAAAAGAGATATTCGGCGTAAATGCTGACTTTGAAATAAAGGTCGAAAATTTACTTTTCTAATTTATTTAATGAACAACAAAGGTTTAAGTATTGTTGTTTTCTTATTTTCACTTAAAAGTCACATCCACCGCATGAAATGTTTGTCATGAAGTGCACATATTTTAAACCACATACTAGCGTTCATAGATACAAATTTAACTACGCGTTGTCACATTATTTGTGTCCTCACGAGGTTTATTATGAATTTATTTCTATGTCATTGAAACATTATATTTGATTAAGACGCGTTTTCTTTCAACACATTCAAAAAAAACTATAACATCCGCGTCATGCGAACATTGGTCTTATGGCATTTGCGGCCAGCGTCGCTCAAGCCTAGCCTGTGCACTTGCAAAGTCTTTTTAGTGGCTACGCTTTCCGCTATAAAAACACGCAAGGTTTCGTGGTATTACCAGAGTATGCTTCTCAGTATGCATATCCTGACGATACTGCGCGAATGCGCAGGCTGGATTGGAGCTTCATTGGCAGTTTATTGCATAAGGCCCATTAGTGCATGACGCGGGTCTTAAAAAATCCTATTGTGTCTTGTAGATGGAACATCAAACCACGATACTTTCCGATAGAAAGTTTTAGTCACACTGTGTTATTTATGGCAAATGACGGTAGCTTATTCTGGCTTGCAAGATAGATTTTCAAACAGACTGACCGCGTACGTCACACATGTGTGGCTACATAATTAACTGTTTCCCTTCTATCATGGACATTATACTATTTCGGTATTTTCGCGTCACAATGCAAGAGAAATGGCATTTACCGATAGGTTTTCACTCATGCCTTTCCCCTTAAATCCTGTTATGTGATATTTTGAAAGCAGTGCTGTGTTATCAACATTAGGCGTTTATTAATAGTACATTCCGTCTTCCCTGACGATTTACTGAACAAGCTCTGACCTTGAACGCCTTGTGGATGGAATTTACCGGTAATGCGTAATTGTATTTGAAGGCATTCCAAGACAGTAAATAGAATCGGGTAGCAGCATGCATACTAATTCCATGAATTTATTAACCATTTTGGCGATATATTTTGATTCATATTAGCTCCTTTGTTTCATAAAAACTGTACATGGTTTCGTAAATCAGATTTTGTTGTATCGGTGCACACAGAAATACATGTTTATATTCGTATGCAGGCAGAACTAGTACTTCAAGTTCTCTTCAGTCGATCCATGGGTAGTAACATTAAGGGCATCACGTGACGCTGTGCATAAGATTGCGTGCATTTTAAAGGACTCGTGATCCGCTTCAGTTATTCTTCTCGACCAGATGTTGTTGAGCACAGCAGGAAAGGCACATCCCTACAAGTCTGTCCAAGCATTTTTTCTATGTTTTTTTTTTCAAACATATTTTTTGAAAAGCCTTTTATTTTATCCATACTGTTTTCTTACCTCTTACGTTATTAGTTACACATATAATAAAATATAACTGATAATATCAATGATCTCTGTAGTTCGGTACTTGTGTAAAACTTGATGCTTCGAGAGAAACATATTGAAAAAAATACTAAGTCTGTCCGCCCATACTGTCAACTCGCGTACCATATGCGCAAGATCAGACGGAAAATAACACTATGAATTGTTATCATCTTGAGTGATTGTCAACACAAATTACGATTATTATTATATTTATGAGTTGCGCTTACATCATTTGACATGCATTGGGTTTAAGTAAATCAGGAAAAGTATAATGTACTGGTATTAACCTAAAGAATTGCTGTCAAGCTTTATCTCCCATACCTTTTTCGTTTCTGCGTTGCTATGCAACAATAATTAATTTTTAATGACAACCTGATGACTCAAACAACTTTGTTCAATAATGGTATAGCCCATAAGATATGTCAACATGTGTTGTTTGTCTTGTCTTGTTAGTGTTGTTTTAACAAAACCAGATTTCAAATACAGCGAAAATGACGTCAACGTCAAACGTAACATACATTGCAAATGACTCCAACGTCAAACGTAAAATGTTACATTACATGACTCGACGAAAATTCGCATAACTTTTGTTTTTCTTTGTCGATTTTAATTATTATTTTACCATTCAATTTTAAAATGAATTCGCTAATAAAATTGACAAAAAAACAGACATGTGAAATTTTGATATTAAGGCATGTTTTGTCGCGACGCGGCCCAGATTATATTTTTATATTACGCATGTGTAATATACTTTTTAAGTGTTTTCATTGGCTTAGTTTTCGTTTATTGACCAATCGCATTTGTTATTTTGCTGAAATGACGTTGCAACGTCAAATGACGTCACGAAATGTATACAACATTGGCATTTATCATTATGTGTGTGTAAATATTTAATTAATTTGCTCATTTAAAAGCATGCGATAAAAAAAATTCTGACACTCGGTGTCATATTATACCTTATTTTATTAAACTCGCCCTGGAAATTCTTAAGAAAGCTCGCCAAAGGCTCGCTTACTAACAAAATTCCTGAACTGGTTTAATAAAATATGGTATGATATGACAACGCATGCCAGATCCTATATTTACATAATTCCACGACTAGCCGAAGGAATTGTTACATTATATGTGACATTTTTTGATTTCTTAAAATTCAAACGAAAATTATCGAGTGGATTAGTATTTTATTGTGAATGATCATAATTTATAATAAAAATGCTTTAATTGTAAGGTAAAATTCCAAAACGGAAAGGATGACGGTATAATATTTACTAATATTTAACAGAATTATAAAAAAAACTACTACGATAAAGGGTATAAGACTGTTTATACAGATTCTATGACCTGAAAAAAACCTAGTATTAAGAGCAGGATACACATTTACGATATTAACATCAGCTAAATATATTATTAAATTAACCGCCACATAGCTGTGTTATACTGTCTGCAAACAAACGTATATAAATGCTCCAGACATGCCAATCTTCGTTTGCAGCATCAAAATAATGATAACCTTTTGACGCAGTTCGATTGGGGATCTACAATGCTTTGAACGTTGCTATAAATGTTTAAAATAATTACAAAGGCAAACACTTGTTCTACCCTGCGGCTCATGTATACACCAGGACATATGATTATTATGACTTTGAACACTGAACAGTTATTGCTCTCTTGGGAACATCGTGTTCCACAAATATAAATTCCAGCTTGATCAAAGTCAAAACCGATACCATCTGTAATCCCAACCTGATATATACGTAATTGAAAGTCTGTGAAACTAATTACACATTAAACCACATAATTGTCCAAGTAATCTTTGACCTCGATCTATGGCGCAACGCTTGTGCGTTTTGTAGTCACTGAAGTAGTTGTACCGTTTCAAGATTTGAGTGTATTGTTCTTGTCTAAAAATGCGTTTGCGTCGTCATAATATAAGTCGATGCATCACGGTTCATTTCTGGTGTACGTTTGTAATAACGAACATTAAATCCTCTGATTATAAATTCAACAAAATGGCAGGAGCCTGTTAAAAAGAGTAGGTTTGTTCGATACTTAAAATAACTTATATTTAAATACAATGAATACAAAAATGCAATACAAATCTATATTTCAAAAACCTTACATTCAAGACAAGATTCGTTTTAAATACACCAATGCTCTGTGGTCAATGGTGTATATGGCCATTCAAAAATATTAGTTATTCTACACGAACAGTGCTAATAAATATTAAATAACTAGCAGAGACAGTTCACACTGATGAAAAATAAATAAAACAATTTGTTTTTTGAATGTTTTCAACATATGCTGTGCGTCTTTTTAACCCTATATTAGAAATGTAAAAGAAATCGAGTGGTCCCTGGCTCGAATCCCGCCCTGAAACAATCAGTTTTCCTTATAGCAATAGCCAAAATTGCAACACTAGATGTGGTCTGGTAACATAGATTTAACACGATACAAAATGTTATGTGTTTTCGTTTGTGGGACAATATATTCAACACATGTTCATGTCCCATTTTATTGTTCGCGTGTCGTACGATTAGATATCGTTGCGTGAAATTAAAATAGAATATAGTGTGCCACACAAAAATAAAAAAGAGCATTTTATATCGTGTTCAATCTGTGTTACCAGAACACATTTAACGTTGACATTTTGAATATTTCAATAAGAAACACTGATTGTCTTAGTATTAACTTTATTTCACGAAATATTTTGAGCGTTATAGGGGCTCTAAGATCCCCTCATTGATTTCCTTAATTATGGTAAAACCTATGCTTATAATGGGGAAACCATACAGCGTATTGAATATTTCTCCCACAACAGGGTAAGTAACTTCTTTATATGATTACAAACTAAACAACTTAGTAACACAGGTAAACAAGCGCTAGACAGGTATAAGGGCCTTTACAAATTGTGTAACATTAGCACAACACTGAAGAGCAATACTATAAAGAAACGCATTGAGTAATACGATGAAATACATAGAGATTAATTGAAAAAAAAAATGTGTACCAATCATCTGATGTCTCCAAAAAAACGTGTGTATCAAGTACTCGTACGCCACGAATTTCAAACGTAAAACAATGCATACTATTAGAATATTGCAATATAACTAATTATATTATGCGTGTCATTGGAGCGACATATAGAGAATATTATGTGTGTTTTGGAAAAAAAGATCAAGTTTATCATGCGAGGCTTAGAATCATGTTAGGGCGAGGCTTGCCGAGCATGATAAACTTGATCTTTATCCAAAACTCACATAATATTCTATTTATCCTATTATTTCTTCCATTTTTCATAAATAATTATCAAATATCGCTTTTTTACACGATTGTGTTCTTCCGTAGTTGACAAAAACAGATCCTCCAATTTTTGGAAAAACCCACAAATGATCTAAAAATAGCGAAGGTATAAAGTTCAAGTTTATACGATCGTTGTTAGCTTATCGATTTTCATCTGTTAATAGGATAACATTATTTCCCCATGTGGGTCTTAATTAAGTTTACAATGCTAATACAAGCTCAATCAAGTCGTTAACCTTCTCTGACTTGTGTACTATTTGAAATCGTTTCAATTGTTGCAATTATTGCTCGTCCTTCATACGTTCAATCATAAGTTTTCGACTATGATTAATAAAGTGTTTACTAAGAATGTTACTTGAAATACATTTAACATTTTAAGGCAAATGTACTTTTAAGAGATCAATACTTGTAAAAGATTTTCCAGAAAGAATTCTTAAATAATGATTAACAACTATCCTAGAAGAAACGCGAAATTGTCTCGTCCTGTGCAGTCAGATAAGACTCGTTTGTGAGGGTGCATGTCTGAATATTTATTTATGTTTGCAATTCATTTTTAAATCCAAAGAAATAATACGCTTTTTAAAATAATAAATGCCTTCTTTAACATTTTAAAAGCGCTTTTGAAGTTATAATGTGTAAATATGAATATGCTCATTATGAAATGTATCTTTGTGTATTTCTTTAGGTACTTTATGTGTATTATCCTGATAAAAAATATACATGTCTATTGATATCGGGCAAGATTGTTTACTGTCTAAATAGTGCTTTTCCTAATTATAAAACTGCAAAATGACGTTAACCCATCTTGGATAAAAGCGAATATGTATATGCCACTTAAGCAATACTACAGCTACTTTCAATAAAACAAAACAGTTTCATAAAACAAAAATAAAACACTATGCCAGTTAGCTGTTACTAATACTACGTATCCAGTAAATACAAACGCTAATCGCTTTAATCGAAATAGAACCCCCTCCAAAAAAACGCATTATTCCGTTGTAACATCTTTCCAAAATATAAACATGAAAATCGTACTTACGAGAACGTCTCGTTGTTTTAACATAGAGCAATTCATTTACAACGATTGCGTTATCAAATATTTTGGCAACATATTACACGGAAACATATAACAACCTTTGTATGCAATATTTGTTGTAAAAATAAAAACAGATGTTCCTTACATCAAAGTCAGAACTTGTGTTTTGTTAAATTTTCGCTTCACGGGGTTCGCAAACTTAGTTCAGTATTTTTCTATTGGCAAAAATCAGTCCAGTCATAAAACTACAAATATCGTTTAAGCTGTGTGCTGAGACAATGTTTTGAAATACAATACTTTTTGCAATTGCAGTTTATTGTGATCGTACATAGGCCATTATAATTTGTTTTGAATTCATAAGGCTTATTTGTTCAAAGAGTACTCAATACTAAAATTGTTTATAATGCTAGAATATAGTGTTTCAGTTTATTATGGTTTTACACAAGTGTACACAAAATGTATTGAAATATTACAAAAAGGTTTTGACGTATCATTATAAAATGTTTTAGGTAATTTTAAGTTGCAGAAGGCTCATTACTCAATCAGCATGACGTGTTCTGTATCCATAATCGAAATGATAGAAAGATCGCATTATGTTTGTGGATTATAAATCTAAACGAGCAATAAGAGCCAAGCACATACTCGATGAAGGACACGATACGACAATGCTATCAGTGACGACAACATTTATATATAGTTTAATGGTAATCAACGCCAATATAAAAGTAAAAATGCAAACTAGTAGAATTTTTATTTACCCGTAAACAAAATATGTAAGTGCAGGTTATTTGTTTGTATACATTACAATTCATCTCATTGATAGCTATACACATATGAAGTTTCATTTTAAAACTTGTAGCGTATCTGAGATATAGCCCTGAAAAGTTACATATTACAATTAATTGCCATAACTATTAAAGAAAGTGTATGGTAATGGTTTGTGTATATCATGGTGCAGGACCAACGGGGTTCACATACGGGTTCACACACGGGCTGGTCATAATGCAAACACTTTATGTTTGTGCCGATATCTTAAGATTTAAGAATATATGATTAAATACGTCTATAATCGGTTACACATTTTCAAGTTGCGTGCAGTATTAAAGTGTACATGAATGCTGTACAAAACGATTTTTTTTTACCAAGAACACGGGCTTACTAAATAAAGTAACGCTGATGCATTTCACATTGCCATACGCATCATAAAAACTGTCTGTTATGCACTAGTTAAAATTCTTAAGAAAAAAATGTTTTACAAAAATATTTGAAAACAAAAAGCACCACTTGCCGGTGTGTTAACATCCCTTAACGTTTAATTGTGAACCCCACAAAGTCACGTGGTCCTTCACCCTGGTATTGCACTTCTTCACATTGATTTTTTCACACCCATGTAGTTTCATGTTGGAATCTTGCATCGTATCTGAGACATAGCCCAAAAACTTAACTTCATGCAAAAACAACAAATGGTGAATACCTCTCATTTAAGAAAGTCTATGGTTAAGGTTTGTGTGCATGAAACTTTGCCTCATTAATATCTATACACCCATGAAGTTACATGTTAATATCTTATATAGTTTCTGAGATATAGCCCCGACAAGTTTTTTGACAGACGGACGGACGGAAAACGCCAATTCTATATCTTTGTATAGACTTTGGCGGGGGATTAAAATAGTGTGTTTCTGAACTCGGGAAGACACGTTTTACTGTGTTGACATGGAGCGTGTTCACCAAGTCTCTGAATATGACGAACCGTTTTAATTCATGTACATGCTTAGAAAATAATAACGCCTATTGATGGTACCCTGTGGTAGCCACGTACATGTGATTTCTCTGACCACGCACGAAATACATATCGTTAGAATTAATAATAGTAAACGAACTAAACAGACTAAATCTATATAGTTTTATTTAAACAGTTGTTTATATTTTTAATTTTAGTTTTTGTATTTAAAAACAGAACGAGATATATCATTAATAGAAAGCACCTTTCCTAGTGTATAAGTACTTAGACTGCAAATGATTTTAAACTATTTATATGGACATTTATATCTCAGTATGGTTCCCTTCTAGAAGCGAAGCTATACTCATTCTTAATATTTACTTAATTTATAAAAAGACAATTTCATAAGCTACAGGCATTATCTTTAAATGCTGCGACAAGATCTCAATTTTGCAGTAAGTTAAATAATTAAAATAAAAAAAAAAAAAGTCAATACTTTCATACCTATCACTAAACATCATTACAATTGTAATAGCAAGTTCTGTATTTATGTATCAGGGACGAAGAAAGTAAAAGAAAATTGTTGATAACATGTATTATATGTCGCTTTAGAATACTAAAAAAATCATACCATTCGACCACAAAAACATCAACTGTAATCAGGTAAAACAATTAGTACATACGTAAAGTGTTTGCCATTGAAATTGTACAGTTATTGTAATTGCTTAAATTATGATTAATTTACTCTTCCCATTTTATGCAAAACGAAAAAAAAAACTTGGCAAAAACATCTAACTGGCAAAGGTACAAACATATCTATGACGTAAACACTCGTATTTTTGTGCCAAAAATATCAGTATATTATGTAATGTACACCGACTCTAACGTCGACTGCAGCAAAAGCATATAATGTATACGTTCCAGTTCATTTAATTTATAATCATATGTTTGTATTTTACAGGAAATAGTATAAACATGAACATGATTATTATGTTTATCGTTGCTTGAGTTTTTACGGTATAAAATACAATATACATGTGATTTAATTGATCACCAAGTTCACATTTACCCATGTTTTACATGCAAAGGCTTTATCAATCTGAAACAACGTGTGGTGTTTTTTTTTTGCCTGTAAGTTTTTCTATTTAAACGCAAGCAAGCAACGTTCAATTAAAACATTCTTTAATTAAAGACATAACGTTGGTGCGCTGACTGAGATATACTGTTGTAAAAATACATTGTAAGTGTGAAATATTATTATAAGTGTTTCTGATACACGTTTCTTTACTTATTAGTTCATGTTTTACATGGCTTTGAATTTAAAAACCGTATTGTATTATTCAAGTATAAAACTTAGTGATTGCCGACATCAATTTCAGGACAGTCATTTATGTGTACGTTTTTTGTTTCAAAACAACAACTATAGCAATCATAACAATGCTAACACACAGAGTAATCGTTCTTGACTAAATAGCATATCAACATGCGACCAATAAACCCATTTATTAATTGAATGTATAATGATTAAGAAATTGGTATAAAAAGTGTATACGACATTTTATTTTATTATATTCGGATATTAAAAATGATAAAACATAATGATGATGATCACATTTATGTCACTCAATCAGAGGCAGAATATTGATGGCATCACTTCAATCTACAGACATTCAATACAAAGTTGAAAACATTAAACTATAGGTTTGTGTATTTTTATTGTAAATTCGGTGTATTCTATAGATAAATAATAATTTCGAAAATGATAAAAAAGAGTAAATATTTCCACTTTGCTTGTAAACCTGTTTTGTTCTTATTGTCTCTTGTCATTGATACAGCTATTGGATAGGCTCTTGTGCACCTAACATTGATGAGCGCGCATGGACTTTACCTAACACATAATTATCACCATAGAAGATGCATTGTTCAGTGCTCGATCGCAATATATATCCATTTCACCGAAAACGTGAATCATGGTAACAAACTCTGAAAGGCATGCTTTAAATTACAGTTGACTATTGAAAAATCCTGTCCACACAGTTTGAATATGTAAATAAATTCATATGAGATGCATAAACAATTTTTTTTTAAATGAAGGAATAATGAAACTTCAGACGCATTTTTAGAAAAGAAAGTCTTGTCAATATCCGCTCGACTGTAACATGCAGAATTAATTCGGAATACCGGGCCGTTTAATACTATTCTGAATCATTATAAAGCGTATGAACACGCATTGACTGTTTAATAATAGCACGAACAAACTGCTCGTGAAGCAACTGTTAGTATGCATTTGTTACTACGAACACTTAAATTCTCGTAAAATATCACANTATTTTTACTTTATTTTTGTATTTATTTATTTTTACTGGGTATGCATACCCAGTAAAAATAAATAAATACAAAAATACATGATTCATCGTAATGTGGTAAACCCATGAATACATGCGTAGTGAATTGTATATATTTTATATATAAAATGATCAATCTACTTGAGTTATATTTAGTGTATATATCGTTATGTCACCTATTTTCGCGATTTCACAACGCGAATTTTTTTTCCGAATATACTGAAAATATGAACTTTTTTCAAGTAATGTAATATACCAGTCGTGATATTTTAACCAATATAAACTAATAATTGTAAAAATACGGTGTTTTAGAACTTTTCTTTTTTCGTCATTCGTGGTTTACAGTCCCTTTAAGAATAACGTCATTGGCATTAAGATTCATTTGATACGCCAGTTTATTTAAATTGCGGCATTACAATACATCTTCCTACAAACAAACTAGATTTGTCTTGATAATAATGCTTTAAATGCGATTCCACCATTCAGAGCTTTTGTCTCTACATAAAATAAAATATTTATTTAATCTAAATAAATGTACTAATTACATATGGGCCAAAAACACACACTATTTGTTTAAGTTAAAATTCGAGGGCGACACTCCAGTAAAGACTTGCATCTTAGTTGAAATGTCAACTTCCGTTTTAATGTTCACGTTTTCTCTTTAAGCAGACGACTAATTAGATTGATATCAATCAAATGCATTGAAGTCTGCATACATTACCCAAGGGTATTGTTCGTTCGCGAACACAATTCTGTTATCTTTAGACCAGGCTGACTAAAATTTTGGTTTATAACATATGCCATTATGTGATTGACATCATATAGAAGAGGAAAACAATAAATCCAATAGTTTTATAATTGAACACCACTTATAATCATAACATGATCAAAACTGTCACCATGGAACGGTCAATGAAAAACATTGTGGTTTAAAAGCGGTTTAAGGGCTTGCTTAACATTACACTTACCCCATTATTAATCAGAATCATCACCTTCCAAAATATTTAACACACAACAATTAACATCTATTGTTTTAATACATACAACTTATAAGGACTCAACGCAACACATTTTGTTTTTGTCATAGAACCTTGCCCTTTTTATAGATTGTAATTATTCATAGGTTAATAGTAATGAACTACTTCATATATTTAGGTGCTTTTTTATACGTTCTACAGAATGAAGCAATGGCACACCGTAGTTCTATCTTCACTGTATGTTCCTCTTGAATAATTGTTTAATGACAGTTTTCAAGGCTATCAAACAAAACCGAAATTCATTCATGTTATCCAAGCTTCCATAAATATTTTGGTAAACTCTTTTCGCAGATTTTTAGTTGATTTAAGTGCACTAAGTGCGAATATGGCTTAATGGATTGTTACCAGGTCCGGTGAACATCAATACATCGGTTTCGATTGCTAAACAAATGTGAGGCCATTGACATTGAGTGGATAAAAGCTCCTTGAAATCTAGATAAACATATCTCACAATTGAATTTAACATGCTTGTCATATTAAGACTTTCCGTTAAGCCCCTCATGTAATCGAGAATTATTCAATAATTTATATTTCGAATGAGTTCAATGATTGATTGCAGCATCTTAGAACAAATACCAGCTCATACAGATTACCAAACCTTAACCAGAAGTTTCAACCGCGTTGACGAAACGCACTTAGTCGAGAGTTGCAAATCGATGAGAAAACTTGCAATTAGCAACTGCAACTGCGCTGCAACCAAAGATGAAACGACTCCCGGAACTGCAATGGTCATCTAATGATGAACTATATTAAAATACGTGTATAAAGTGAATGTTCATGATTTTGCGTAGTGACACTATCATAGCATATTAATAGCTAATGACGGTTAAAACTTGTTTGCTTTCAAAATGTGTCCGAACAAACGTGTCTTAAATAAGCAAATTGGTAAATTGTAGCCTTTTCATTTTATCATAGTAATCGCAGGCATGGTCAACTACATCAAAGTTTATTTTTAACAAAAGAACGTGAAAAGCGTGAAACAACTGCTTATAAATTATTGAAGGTTTATATACAAATGCGCACATACGATGACAAATGTGTTGAGTTATACGATACAGCATATTCTGCTACGAAATCAATAAATAATCTGAAAACTCACAACAACTAGAACACAGAAAACGGACTACACTAGCTCACTTGTATTATACTATCGGATGACATAAGTTAGTATAAAATATGCACATAACTCAAACACCACCTAATGTTTATTGAATTCATGTATATTAATTCAAAGTCAACATGTAAAATTGATATAAATGAAAAATACTCCAGCTGAAAACCTCATATATAAACCTCTAGTATAATTCAACTCGATAATACTGGTATCATAACATTAACATAAAGCCTTTTTAACAAACCCGCAAAATAGCCTGAGATTATATGTCTATCTATTATATAATATATCAGTTTAGACGATATGATGTCTACATAAACAGTTTATGACCCAATGACCTATGACAGGGTATTCTTACATTCTACGTCAGATGTCTACATCTTGTTCATGTTGACATCAAATAGGCTTGTTCCATGTTGCGAATTACACTTATGACAGCATTCGTTCGTCAGACACGTATACCTTGACGTGGTAATATTGGAATGGCTTGTTCACTAGTTTATAAATTGTGTAACATTCGCACAACACTGAAGATCAATACTAAAAAAAAAACATTGAGTAATACGATGAAATACATAAAGATTAAATGTGAAAAAAACATATTTACTAGTGTACCATCAATCCGATGTCTAAAAAAAAACGTGTGTATCAAGTACTCGAACGCCACGAATTTCAAACGTAAAACATTGCATAGTATTAGAATATTGCAATGCAAATAATTATAGTATGCGTGTCATTGGAGCGACATTATTATTTCCCTATGTGGGTCTTAACTCAGTTTACAATGCTAATACAAGCTCAATCAAGCCGTTAACCTTCTCTTACTTGTGTAATATTTGAAATCGTTTCAATTGTTGCAATTATTTCTCGTCCTTCATACTTTCAATCATATGTTTTCGACCATGATTAATATAGTTTTCACTAAAATCAAAAGTAATAATACGCTTTTTTAAATAATGAATGCCTTCTTTTACGTTTTACAAGCACTTTTGAAGTTAAAGTGTGTAAATATGAATCGGCTCATTATGAAATGTATCTTTGTGTATTTCTTTATGTACTTTATGTGTATTATCCTGGTAAAAAATATACATATCTGTTTAAGTCTTAATTTAGTGCTTTTCCTTATTATTACATCCAACTGCAAAATGACTTAAACCCATCTTGGATAAAAGCGAATTTGTATATGCCACTTAAGCAATACCCATCTTAAACATCATTCACACACAAAGGTTTGAAACACTTTCCGGTGGACAGCATAAAAATACAGGTTAAACATTGATGAAACAAAAACAACAGCTACTTAAAATAAAACGGAACAGTTTCATAAAAAACACACTTTGCCAGTTAGCTGTTACTAATACTACGTATCCAGTAAATTACAACGCTAATCGTTTTAATCAAAATAGAATCCCCCCCCCCCCAAACGCATCACTCCGTTGTAACATCTTCCCCAAATATAAACATAAAAATCGTACTTACGAGAACGTCTGGTCGTTTTAACATAGAGCAATTCATTTACAAAGATTGTATTATCAAATAATTTGGCAACATATAGCACCGAAACCTATAACAACCTTTGTATGCAATATTTGTTGTATTAAATCAAAACAGTTGTTCCTTACATCAAAGTCAGAACTTGTGTATTGTTAAATTTTCGCTTCATGTGGTTCGCAAACTTAGTTCAGTATTTCTCTTTATTGGCAAAAATCAGTCCAGTAATAAACCTACAAATATCGTAAGACGGTGTGCTGAGACAATGTTTTGAAATACAATTATTTTTGAAAATTGCAGTTAATTGTGAGTGAACATAAGACATTAACCTTTTTTTTGAATTCATACGGCTTATTTGTTCAAAGAGTAACCAGTACTAAACATGTTTATAATGCTAGAATAAAGTGTTAAGCACCAAAATCGAAGTTAACCAGTTTATTATGATTGTACACAAGTTTACACAAAATGTATTGAAATATTACATATATGTTTTGACTTATCATCAACAAATGTTTTAGGTAAATTTAAGTTGCAGAAGGCTCACAACTCAATCAGCATGAAGTGGGTTGTATCCATAAACGAAAAGATAGAAAGATCGCATTATGTTTGTCGATTATAAATCTAAACGAGCAATTAGATGAAGGGCACGATACGACAATGCTATCAGGGACGATAGCATTCATATATATTTTATTGGTTATCAACGCCAAAACAAAAGTAAACAAGCAAACTCGTAGAATTGCTATTTACCCGCCAATTAAAATCTTGCTACTGGATGGGTGCAAATCCCTTGATAAACAGTATATTAGTAAACAAAATATGTAAGTGCGGGGCATTTGTTTGTATGCATTACAATTCATCTCATTGATAGTATATATCCATGAAGTTTCATTTTAAAACTTGTAGCGTATCTGAGATATAGCCCTGAAAAGTTACATATTACAATAAAGTGCCATAACTAGTAAAGAAAGTGTATGGTTATGGTTTGTGTATATCATAGTGCAGGACCAACGGGTTTCACATACGGGTTTACACACGAGCTGGACAGAATGAAAACAATTTATTTTTGTGCCGATATCTTAAGATTTAAGAATATATGATTGAAAACGTCTATAATCGGTTACACATTTTAAAGTTGCGTGCAGCATAAAAGTGTACATGAATGCTGTACAAATCGATTTTTTTTAACAAGAACACGGGCTTATTAAATAAAGTAACGCTGATGCATTTCACATTGCCATACGCATCATAAAAACTGCCTGTTATGCGCTAGTTAAAATTCTTAAGATGTTTAAAAATGTTTTAAAAAGTTATTTGAAAACAAAAAGCACAACTTGCAGGTGTGTGTGTTAACATCCCCTAACGTTTAATTGTAAACCCCACAAAGTCACGCGATCCTTCACCCTGATACTGCACTTCTTCACATTGATTTTTTCACACCCATGTAGTTTCATGTTGAAATCTTGCATCGAATCCGAGATATAGTCCATAAATTTAACTTCAACAAAACAACAAAAGGGGAATACCTCTCATTTAAGAAAGTCTCTGGTTAAGGTTCGTGTGCATGACACTTCGCCTCAATAATATCTTTACACCCATAAACTTACATGTTAATATCTTATATTGTTTCTGAGATATAGCCCTGACAAGTTTTTTGACAGACGGACGGACGGAAAACGCCAATTCTATATCTTTGTATATACTTTTGCCGGGGAAGAAAATAGTGTGTTTCTGAATTAGGGAAGACACGTTTTACTGTGTTGACATGGAACGTGTTCACCAAGTCTCTAAATATGACGAACCTTTTTAATTCATGTACATGCTTAGACAACAATAACAACTATTGATGGTACCCTGTGGTAGCCACGTACATGTGATTTCTCTTACCACGCACGAAATACATATCGTTAGAATATCATAATAGTAAACAAACTAAATAGACTAAAGCTATATAGTTTTATTTAAACAGTTGTTTATATTTAAATTTGTGTTTTTGTATTAAATTTTAAAATCAGAACTAGATATATCAATAATAGAAAGCACCTTTCCTATTGTTTAAGTACTTAGACAGTAAATGATTTAAAACTATTTATATGCACATTTATTCCTCAGTATGGCTTCCTTCTAGAAGCGAAGCTATACTTACTCTTAATATATATTTAATTTATAAAAAGACCATTTTATAAGCTACAAGCATGATCTTTAAATGCTGCGACAAGATCTCAATTTTGCAGTAAGTTAAATAATTAAAATATAAAAAAACATTCAATAACTTTCATACCTATTTACGTTCACTAAACATTATTACAATTGTAATAGCATGTTCTGTATTTATGTATCAGGGACGAAGACAGTAAAAGAAAATTGTTGATAACATGTATTATATGTCGCTTTTAGAATACTAAAGAAATCATACCATGCAACCACAAATACATTAACTGTAATCAGGTAAAACAATTATTACATACGTTTATTGTTTGCCATTGAAATTGTACATTTATTGTAATTGCTTTAGTTATGATTAATTAACTCTTCCATTTTATGCAAAACGAAAAAAAGAACTTGGCAATAACATCTTACTTGCAAAAGTACAAACATATCTATGACGTAAACACTTGTATTTTTGTGGCAAAAATATCAGTATAGTATGTAATGTACACAGACTCTAACGTCGACTGCAGCAAAAAAAACATATAATGTATACGTTCCAGTTCATTTTATTTATAATCATATGTTTGTATTTTACATGAAATAGTTTATACATGAACATGGTTATCATGTTTATCATTGTTTGAGTTTTTACGGTATAAAATACAATATACATGTGATTTAATTGATCACCAAGGTCACATTTACCCATGTTTTGCATACAAAGGCTTTATCAAACTGAAACAACTTGTGGTGGTTTTTTGCCTGTAAGCTTTTGTAAGACTTCTTACATAACTGATAATTATCTTGCTTATTTTAATAATCATTGAACTATTTGGTTATGTTACACGCACGTTTATCCTTATAACTTGGTATTGTTCTTTTCCTGATGAACCAAAAATGGTTTGTTTACAACTTTTTAAATTGTGTTCGCAGCTGTGTAATAAGGATTAACATTGTTGGGTTTGTTTGAGGCCGCACATGAGTAGAAGAACAAGTATAATCAATTTCGGTTCAGATTTCTTTTCAATTCTCAGTAAGTGTGCGTCCCATATTCTTTCACCCGAATGCAAACCACTGAAAACCGGTCTACATTAAACCATGCTGTTAATGTTTTCAATTATATATATAGGTTAATTATCATTGACATCTAATGTCAAAAACAATATAATTATGAGTCTGTTAGTGTGCGTGTTGTACCTCCTCTGAGAAATGGGCGATTATGTGTAATATTCATTTAGATCCAATTATCTTGATTGTTGTGCAAAACTTTCCCATTACGTTCAGATACATAACATAACACAATAACACTAAAAATATATCCAATTCCTGTAAACATTGCCTCTTTATGTCAGAGTTTCATTAATACATTTGTATTATTACTTCCACTTCATCGACTAATACATAAATGAGGAACCAATTGCAACAGCAGTCATGTCTGAACTTTAAAGACATTATAAACTTCAGTTGGAGATTTCAATTAAAGTTTAAGATTTTTTATTGGAACAATCGGTGATTAGACAATACAAATCAGCAAACCGTTTAAGCCGTGCAGAGCCTTCAAATATGCAATCATAGGTATTATAAGACTCATTGAATACTATAAGTGTATGCCTCACTTTGACTTAAGTACTTTAGAGTCTTAATGCGTCGAACAAAGCTATACTGCTAAATAAGACGACCTATCGTATTTCCCGGTTTGATATTTAAGTCATTTTAAGTCTATGAAACTAAACAATTAAACGATTTAACCTGTACAATTGTCTAGGTAATATTTCACTTTGATCTTTTACGTATTCGAATAACGAAAACAATTGTCCCTGATAATTTAATGAGATGGCAAAGTAAACTTTGGAAACATTAATTCGACTGGTATGCTTGAGTTTTTGCGGATACAATACGAAGATTTAAATATACTATTTCGAATTACAATTTGTGAATTGCATGTTATACGATAATAATTTGAGTCGTAAACAACTTCAACCGTTTTTGTAAGACTAATCCATTTATTGAATTACATTAAATAATATATGTATAATAATATTGCAAATACTTATGTACATCATACGATAATATTGCTTATACATCTAAGGTAACACGTACATGTTTTTTGTTGGTTACCCTTAAATCTCAGGTATGTATATGTTTACATATCGTACTTATATTAACGTATTTATTAACGTTTTACTGCAATAATCGTGTGTTTTGTTTCATAAATTAGAACTTTATTTCTGGCTTAGAAAAAGAAAAGACATTTCTCAAACTATGTACTCTGCATTGGAAATTAAGAATATTTAAATGCATATTACATTATATAATTTTAATGGTTAATATAACCAGGCGAATTGTATATGAGTTCCAAAAGGTATGTTCACTTAGATATAATTATAATGCATACAAAAATTAGCAAACTTCCTTCGAGTCACGTTCGTGGTTTTGTTCTAGAAAGTGATATGATATATTATTTTTTTTGCATTTATATGGAAGTAAGAAAACATTGGCTGAAGTTTATATTTTTCAAATTTACAAACATGTCTCTGGCGTTTTTGGCAGGACTTATTTAGATATCCTGAAATTTATCCACGTTTTTACATTGAACACAACACGCATCTTGTCAAAAATGGTATTTACAGCGTGGTAAAGTAATCCGTTAATATTTCACAGGACTATTTTTGAGCACGTGGATGATGATGATCATACTACACATGTATTGTTTGTTTAAGTAGAACGTGAGTATTATAAACGGAAGTTAATCAATTTAAAATATTTTTACTATCTTACCAATTTTTGTGAAATACTTTTATTTGGTCCATAGTTTAACTGTTTTTAAGCATGTATATTTGTATAAGCTTTAAATTATCGTGTTTAATAATAAATATGGAAGCAAATGCTAGTGACCTTGATGATTACGTTATGTGCATTCACCATGTTGTTCTGTGTTATCTTCATGCTGTCACGTAGAAACACAATTTTCTCATGAACATTATTATTATTATATTATGTGCAATTGTCCAATCGCTCTGTACTAACGACATTTGCTTTTGTGCATACATTATTCCGTCCTGCACATTCTTCTTTATGTTATGTGAAGTTATCCAGTTCAGTTCAGTACTTACAGAAACGTTCTGTACACTTTTCATAATCCTATGTTCATATATGAGGTTGTTGTACTAACGTTGGACTGTTTCAGGCATACACCATTTCGTTCTGTGCATTATGCATTTTGTTAAATACATTTGCCCTAAGTTTAATATATAACTACATTTCGTCATGATGACATGTTAATTGTTATTTATTCCCTCCTCCGAATTAACATGGCCTAGCATTGTTATTGTTAAATACCCTCAAATCATACATTTTCCTCTTTTTGATTTTGTTTAAGGGTCAGGCGTTTTTATTTATGTGTATTTGGAAGTTAAAAATACTTTATATAAAAATGTGTTAGTTTCCACTTACCGACAAAAACGACACATAAAAAACGATATTTGTTCATGGCAATATGTAGGCAACCCAGAATAACTGTTTAAATGCACGGAATGTACTGACAGGTGCCATCAGAAGGCAGTATTGGTGTAACATACTATTACTTATACAGCGTTTGTCCTTATATATTGCTTTCCATTTTAATTGTCATATTTTGGGACCCGCAATCTTACATTATTTGGGGAGTTTGGACTATATTTTGGATTAAATAGGTGAATTGGATTCTTCGATTTGTGGGAACAGATTGATACGTAAAACCACTACTAAATGTTGCAGATTTACTTTCTTTTGTTTCTTGTGGGTATACTTTCCTTATACATCCTAATTCCAAAACGAATTGTTTATAAAATTATGTCAGCATGAATTATTGTTCATTTAATATAAACACAACTCTATGTACACACGCATTGGTTTTGTTTAAATTCATAATATAATACTTATAGCGCTTCAAATATCTGTCTCTCGACTCAATCTCATTTTGTAATTGTACGAGTAGCACTGCGTATCTTAAGATATATATGCTGTGGGTCTGTTGTATAGACGTTTGGACGTTAAATCATGACTGATTTACAATGTTCATAAATAAAACAGTCTATCTTTTGCTAAAATATTATGAAATGTCACATTTTTAGCCCTTAAATGTACATTGACTTTTCACCGATATGTATTTATAAATTGTGTTCATTCATGTACCATCGGTGTGATGGTGTGAACACAACAAATACAAGACATATCGGTGCAACGTCTCTTGTTTCTTACTGATTGCCCTCCAACTTTATGTCGCATTCTTTGACAGCAGACGTTTTTAATGTCAAGGGATGGTAGAAGTTGCAGTCGCTAGGGAAATACGATTGAATACATTTCTTCGACTTTTGGGAATCTATTGCTACACTTCATGATCCATTCACAAATTATGTTAAATATATCGTGTACGTTTATTTGCATCATAAGGCGTTATAAATCAGAATGTTCAATGACAAATCCGATGACACAATGACAGCATGTTTGATTGGTAATATAATTCAAATGCAATTTAATGCACTATCGTATTTGTTATGCTATACTTCATTAGAAAAAAGTATAATTTTCATTAAGACTGTCGAATTAGAGGCCTGCTGAGTCCGCTATGTGATGAGTGCATCTCCGTCTGATTTATAAGGATCCTCAACTAATTGGATGCTATTAATTTTTGCTTTAATATAGCGTTGCCACCTTTATTCACCTGAAAATATGATCGTCTTTTCTATAAATACATTTTTAAATTAATACGCACGCTGACTTTAGTAAAGAGCAGGTCTGTATGCTTACCATAAAGATACAATCCTACTTGAACAAAGTCAACATCCTAACTATCTCGTTTTATTCGGATAAAAGGTCATGTTCAGTATGAGAAACTAATTCCGAATTAACAGAATCAATACAAGCAACACTGCAAACATATACTTATAAAATACGTGAAATAACACAATAGTGTAATGCATTTGAAGATTAAAAACTATTATTTCAGTTATATTTATGGTGTATATGCAAAACATATAAAGTAAGCTATATAATAAAAGTAAATTACATTCAAAGCTTTGAGCTCGTAAAGTAGAAATGTCTCTACTTTTACTACACAGGTGTAAAAAATGCTTCACCATTATTCACAGAGTTTAAACTAATGCATACTGTGTTGCGACATACATGATTGTTAACTTTGCGAAGAATTATATGCCGCGTCATATAACGTGTAATGATGTAGATATGCACCGTCATTTATGATTCATCATATAGGCGGGATGTGCTTAAAGTAAACAAGTTATTAACGTTTCGTAATATTGAGTCAACCATTTAAAACAGGATTACGATTGTTTACAAAAAAACACATATATTCGTCTATTTGTCCGGCTCTAATTCAAAAATGTGCAACATATAGTACTAACATATGTTTGTGAAATAATTGTGCTATAACTAAGCCTTAAATGTTCATGATTCAAACAATTAGGTACGGATAACTTGCCAAACAACTCTGATGCCATTATTCGAAATTTAAATATAAAATTAAAACAACATTCTGCGAATATTGTCTGAAACGTAATATTATACAACATTTGCATTCCAAACAATCTAAGAAATGATATAATAATCGTTTCACCACATTGTAAATGATTAGTTCGCAACTTGCATATATTTGATAACAATATGTATACTGAATATGAATACCTTTATCATCCAGTAAATCTATTACTAACTTATTAAGAAGGTGATATTGTCATAATTATTAACAAAGCTTTAGATGAGCGTTTAACCATAATGGTGTTACCGTTTACTGTCTAGAATATTCATGATACGATACGAATCCACTTCTTCATAACAATAATGACTTTGACTTGCATTACGTTATTAACCACCAGTAATGTTGCTTTCATTCAAGTAAGAGACGATGCGTTGCTCAGTTCCTATATGTTAGACAGCGATATATCGAAACTTCATTGGGTCCATCGTAATTATGAAAACTCTCCTTTTTTATATCTGTGAGTTTAGATGTCAATTTCTAGTGTTTTTAATTGAGAACAAAAATGAAAATATAAAGTTCTTCTCTAGAAAACAACTAACGTTTGCAATAGATTTCTGTAAGTGTTCATCATTATTTCGTTATAGGTTTGTCCTATCACACTATTGAATACAACTAAACGCAATAGCTTTAATGTTAACGAATGCTTGGTTGCATTATAGGTATTTATATACTGAATAAATTCAACCAAGATTGTAATAACCTTCGGTCGTTGCAGGCATAAACATAGTTTCTTCAACATGCGCCCTTCTTACTTTCAAACTGCGATTCACAGCGCATAAAACATGAAACAATCGCCATTGTTACACAAATGAGCATAGCACTATCACATATAGTACTTTGCGAGGTTTTGACAGACGTTAAACAAAAATATATATTTAATGGCGCTTTTGCAAACCTCTCTTCAAGTTGCTTTACCTTCCTGCATTTAAACCCTAAATATATTTTAAACTTCAAACTAAGCGCCCTTACAATCAGTTGCATAAACGATTGTCTTTTTTTCTTCTTTGATTTACAATAGCATTACACATTAAAGGAAACTCAAGACTACCCATATTTGAATTCGCCTGTGTTCCGATCATTAGTGTAGCACACTGATACTGATTGCCAGCAGCCGAAACAAAACGACTAAGAGCTTTTCCAGATATAAGTGTAAAACACATTAACAATTATGATGGAAGACCCTCGAAATAGTCTAAATATTTAATAACTTTGAAGTTGAAATTGCAACTGATGGTAAAACTTATGTAACAAAACACTCCCCAGCTTTTGAACTGTACAGCGCTTTTAAACTACAAACACATTCGATAAAGTAAGTAATGTTAACAAATACCTGGATATGAATTTGTACATAACTGACAGTTGTATTGCTGTTTATAATAAAATATATACAACTGGCATCTGTATTATACACCTAAAACATCATCATTATTTATTTGCTGACAAAATGACGATTTCATTTAGACAGTTAACAAACACATTTTTTTTTTGCTTATTTGTAATGTTAAAGGGATGTAAATAAAAATAAGACAACTACAATCAATATCAGATTGTGTTCGGATTTTATTAAAAGTATATGTTTCTTATTCTTTCCACCCTATCTCAAAACACTGAACACAGACTCACCAATAAAAATATTGTTAAAATTCGTCATTAACATAAATAGGTATATTAGCATTGACATCTGATGTCGAATAAAGCTACATTTTTAGCCTGCTGGTGTGCTGTTTTTTCTTCTGATAAACCTCTGTGAACAGAACTGCGACCTGTGGGAAAGAGCCTATATGTGTTCATGCCAATTAAGCCTTATGCCAATCATTTCAATTTCTTTACACAAACTAAACATGTTAATTATTAATGGATGTAGAACATACCGCGTTAAGGCTAGAGTTCATAGAAAACTTTCAACTAAAATAATTATATTCTCAGTTTTTTTACTTAAATATTTCGTACATAAATTTTTTTTTCTAAGAAAAAAGAACTAAAAAAAAACAAAAAACATTGTCTTCAATGTGTATAATAAATTGTATAGAAATATATCAATAACAATAAAACAACTCTCAGGAATTGTATATAATCGTTTTGTATTAGTTTAGAAAAATATATGCTATATATGCATATGCAAAATATCCAAAATATATATGAATTAAGGCTTAGCAGTTTTTGGACATTGTTTTTTAGAAATAATAAATTACGTTGATTTGTTTGCGTTTCTTGTTGCATTTAACTATTGACAATATTAAGTGTCGACCGGCGAAATTTGAATTTAATAAATGGATGACAATTTTATCAATAATAGATGACCACATATAAATGTTGTTGAAGCTAACGAAGCTTCTATTCATCAATGAAACATGTTTCACATTAACGCTGAAAGCTGAAAATATATATACTATTGTATCGGGAAATAACAACATATCAAAATAAAGGTTACAGATAAACAACGCCACAGTTATGGCACATTATATTATATGCGGTTTAGTTTTATCTGGGCTCGTTTTTAAATTTTAGCATCTATTGTCTGGTAGGTTGTTGCGTTATGCAATTCAAAGTCATAACACATTATTGTGCAAAAAATGAAGTAATTACTTGATCATTAATAATGTTCACAATGGTGTAACACACACTAGGTAAACGATTCCTTGAAACAACCTGAGCGTTTTATTTAATGCATTTTACGTGTTTTGTTTCGGCGCAGATTTGACCTAGATTTCTTGCGGTTATTATTGCAGCGGCAACATTCAACGCCGTAATTCAACCATACTGCAGTTGTTTAACGGATACCAATAACTGTTGCATTCTTTCCTAGGATTAGAATAAACACCAATGTTGCGAATTTATATTGTAAAATAAACTTATCAAACACGTGCTCCTTAAACTTTAAAATAGTTTTGCTTAATTTTCCTCATTTTATTATATAATCAGAATGTATTATGCTTTCATGAAATGAAATAACTATTTTATTTCACCTTTGTATATGCGAAATGAATAACAGGGACGATACTGACAGAAGTGCTCATCTTTATGATAACGTTCCCTGCGGAATGAGCTCATGATGGTCTGTAGGCAGTATTAGATTGTTGTGTTTTGATAAGAACACACACTAAAGTCGTAAAATTGTTTAGTTATTTACCAAGAGGCGAAACAATCATTTAAAACATGAAGCTTTTATTTACAATTTGATTGTATCAGTGTATTAAAATCGATTTGTGCAAATGAAACCGACTCAGATCAAGTGAATCATTGTTTAAATACCGCGCGGTAACGTGGTGCTAATATTTGTATTTTATGGCGACTGTTACTCATATTTTAAGTTGCAAAAACTGTTACAACCGCATTAAACAAATTAAATTATTTCTTTGGAGAAGTTTATAGAAATATATAATTATACCGCAATATCAATATGACGCACAAAACGGAACGATTTACATTCTTTAGCAGTTTGTTCCAAACAGAACTCCATTCAATCCTCGTGTCCCTTGTGACGTAAGCGTCTACCTTCCCTGATAGATTACATCCTACGTAGGTCATAGAATGTAGTCAAAAGTTGGCTACCAAACATAAACGGTCAATGATGTAATAGCACCTTCATGTATTATGCAATTCTTATTGATGCTTCTTTTTTGTGACTAAAGACTTACCATTTTTTAAGTAAGAGTTAGGGAAACAGTTAAACATATTGCCCTCTTTACTCCGGGAAAACAATTTGCCTATTGGTAAAAAGGTGTGTCCCGAAATGTCATTGAAATATATGTATACTGTTAGATACAGTTTGGCAGGTGGTTCACTGGTCTTGCATTAAATACTACATTGTTGAATGTTGAACTGTTGTTGTTGTTTTTTTCATTTATAATTAGGTCATTTAAATAAGATGTTTAAAATATAAAATATACAAATAAAATAAAGCTTGAAATATGTAAGAATAAGAATTCCTGAATTTCGACACGAATAAATATTATGTGTATGGTGCACTGCTTTGACCAACTAAGGGTCGAACATGAAATGACTACTGTTAACAAATATAATACTGATGCAAATGTTGGTATTAGTATAATTATTTTTATATTTGCATAATAATGCTTACACGTTGTGTTTATTCGACAAAGATGATCGTTAACCATTAATAGTTTTCATTCTATATGAGTTATACCAGCAATCGTCCGCAATACACGAAACACGCGTTGTTTGTGTTTTGTCTTCTAAAGTATATCATTTTTAGTCATGTTAACTCATATGTGCCTGATGTCTTTTCTGTATATTAAATATGCGGATTTAATGTCTAATTAAAATGTATAATGTAAAATATTGCACGTTTATATTCCCAATAACTCTTGATAGATTACAAATCAGATGATCGTTTGGTTAGCATGACGAACCAACTGTTGTGGAGATTTGACTCGAAATTATTATTAATGGCCATTTTGCCCATCTCTCTGCTTCACGAAGTATAGCTTCCAATTAATCACGTAAGCATGAGGACTAAGTACTGGTAAACCAGCTGACCTAGGAAAAGTGTCAGTAGAGTACTGTTTGCTATCAAGCTTTGATTCATGCGTGGATGTTTTCAACGAATCCTCTCCACACACCTATTTCGTCGGACTTAATTGTGACCTTTAAAACCTTGACCAACGTTTTTTGAAATTGATAATTTGCATAACCTCATCACAACTTTATTAACACCATTTATACTTCCATGCGACACTCACATGACCTGACCTAATTTACCCTACCATTTGCGTAATTTTGGAATAAAACTTATTTAAATCAGCCACAGAGTCAATCCTGACAAGACTTCCGCCAAGGGCATCATCGTTGATTGAACGCATCATCTTGTTAAACTTGTGCCGAGCGTAACTCAACAAGAGCTTGTTACAGTAGTGCCAAATCCCCACCGAAATGTGTTTGCTTGTATAAGAACATTTGTTTTAGAGAGTAGAATAATATTTTTAAAACATGGCATCTGCGTCAACTAAGGACAGACGGACATACGGACGGACAGACGGACGGAGACTATTACTGTATCCCCTCCGAAAAATGTCGGTGGGGATAATAAAGTATTGTCACCATAGGGTTTGATACTTTGCACACATAATTACCAACATATAGACCTGAGCAACTATAATCTTTTGTTGCACAATGTTTTTGACAAAACTTGAGTTACGGACCTTAGTTAGACAAAACTTATATTTAAGACTTTAGCGACGTGTTTAGACAAACGAGGAATGTTATGGCATCTGTGCCCCAAATCCACTATCACATAAGTGTCTAAATTGTTTTCAACTGTTGTTTACATTATTTTACACCATAAACATATGGGGGAGCTATAGGACATAAGCATACTGTACAAAACCAGAGCTAAAAACTAATTGTAAGTAATAACAGCCACAAAGGAAAAAAGTGTGGAATTTACAAACTCATTAATTTCATTTGCTAATTGGCATTCAAACGGTTAAATTGTCAATACAATTCTTATTTTCGATCACATGAATACACGATGATGTGCTGTCCTTATCCAAAACATGGAAGGAAACTAAAACCTATCTTTCTTTTAGTGTTATATTGCAAACAAACAAAACGAATAAGATCTTTTCAAGAAAAACATTTGAAAAATATTAACAACTCTGAACAAAATTAAAGAAACAGATTCATGTTAATATATACGTGCATATATTGACACGCCTATTTTTGCTTTCGCGTTTTCAAATTACTGTATGTTTTTTTTTACTATTTCATATTACAAGTATAATGCTTTCCTGTTGCGCGCATATAACTTACCTTATGCATTAACATTGTTTTGATACTTACAAACTAACACTATATTATTACTAGCACATAGGCTATTTTGCCATGTAATTATCTATAATTTGTCCAAGGGTAGTACATATCAGTTAAACTACTACAATCAATAATTCGGTACGCTTAATTCAGTAAGTGTATGCGTCTTATATTTCTATTCTACTAAGTGCTAAATAATGAAAACTGAAACATCAATAACCATGTTGTAAAATTGGGCATCTCACAAAAAATAAAATATTGAAATATGATAGCGAATACAACACCATTATGAGCAAGTAAAGGTGGTATCTTTCGTTCTGCTAGATATCTTGTGGGAAGAGGCAAAAACTGTATTCATGCCCATGTACCTCCTTTCAGATCCTTGCAAAACACAACATACACTTACAAGTTTAATCATCCCATGTCTATAAAAAATCACCTCTGTTAAGTCAGATTTCAGAGAAACTATTTTAATCTACTTGTCCTACTTCTTTGACATCATATTACCTTGGTGAATCTAATAAGATCATCATAAATTTCTTAGTTACGTTAATGGAACTTAAAACGTTTATTTTAATCAAAATGCATTTTTTTAGCGAAATATAATACTGAATTCCATTACAAAATTCTCATATATCAGTTGCTTTTTTAAGACATGTGTTCCGGGAAAAAAGCAGGCACGGATGTTTCCAAAGCGGATGTTTGCGAAATTTGTACAAATATGGTTCAGTATTAACAAATTGATTAACAACAGTAATGTACACATGCATAATTATTTACACAAATTATTGCAATTAAGCTGACCAATATTGTCATTAATTACTTTTCAGATGAAACATGCTTTTGTTACTGGAGTATCCAGTTAACCATTTTATTATCGACACTAAAGCATATACAGAACATGTAACATGTTAACGAATTTGAGCATATTGAAGGGTTACCGAACTCTTTTGATATGCTATCAATTTAATTATGGTAAAGGTAAAACCCTAGTGAATTAACACATTTACAGAACACTTTTCATGATAGAAAAGACAATAGGATATACGACACTATTTGACGAGCATTTGGCATACTTTTGCAATGACATGTCTCGAAAGCAAAACACATACGGTCAACGGTATGTGTCATTTACAAATTCGTCTTCATCTGTCGTATTCGTATTGTATAGACCTATATACCAATTATTTGCTAAGCAACTTTTACTTTTATGTCGAATCAAGTTTTAGAAAACTTTTAACACGTCAAACAGAACTTTGCTTCTTAACCAACAAATGTGGCCGAAACGATTAACACGATTAACAGGCGGATGGACCGAAACTGTCCCTCAGTGTTCTTAAGTTTGAACAAAAATACGTTAGTAGTCACGAATTTATTGAATTGTCGTGGTAATTTGTAATGATATTCCTCTTTTCCCATAAGTATGTTACTTATTTAATATATCAAGTTAAAACGATATTGATCTTAATCAATATTCTGGCAGAAGTACATTATTGTTCTATGCTGATTGTCTTTTAACCTACCCTGCCATTATTCCACTATCGGTCTCATACTATCTGACAAGGTAGCTGTTGCAGTCGCTTGTGATATACGATACACGATGTTTTAAAATGTTTCGTCTAGAGAGCCACATGCTACATCTTTCCATCATATTATGATGCATTCATACATTTCTAAATGTATCTCTAACCCCTTTCGTTGGCATTATAAATTAGAATGAATATTATTTTTTTAAGAATGCTATATTTTAACTTGGCGTGTTGAGGATAAAACAAAACATTATGTTTCTTATAATAAAGACATTGTTACGAGTAAAATGTATATATGTAGACATGTAAAACACATACTGTTTTTTTTATAAAAGAGTACGAACATGTTTACCTTACCGAAATTTACAGGATACTAAAGCAAGCTAAATTAAACTAATAAAGGTGAATGAATGCATTGTGCACCTGTTTATTCACACTAAACAGAGTGTTCACTAGATAAATATTTTGTTAAATGCACACATACTTTGATGGTGGTATGCTTCCCCTCTTAAACAAGTGTAATCGCTCCGTATCTCCGTCAAAGTTTTGACAACATTATCGTTTCGAAACGTAATCAAACAGTTGTAGTTTTACGAAATACCAACATAATACCGTTAGATGTGGTTTAATTAAACCCTGTTCTAAGATGTTCATATGTAACAAATTGTGTGTTTACATCGATATCTGACTTTATGATTTTATATAATTTTACAACAACACATGTTCATTTGGTAAAACACTACAACACGGTTAATCAATATGCACATCTCTCAGAGTCGCTCTAAAAGATATAATCTATCTTACAACGACAAAATATACACAAATGATATGTGTCTGTGAATTTTATAACGCATTTACGTAATTTATTGTCGAAGAAAAATTTATTGCGTGTAATCTTATTTTACCATTAGGCGCTCGTAAATAAAATGCTAAACTTTTATAATGATATGGTGTAATTCAATCTATAATTATTTTATATTAATGTGAGCCCAAGACCAATGTGTCTTTAATTCATTTATTTCAAACTTTTAATGATTGGATTTGACACCGAATACCTTGCATTATGTTGGAAGTGTATAGGAACCAATGGATTTATTTGACTACTGGGAACGAGTTGTTAAATAGTTCTGAGCACACATTATTTAATCGAATATGTAGTCTCCTTAATTCCTTTTTATTCACACGTGTGTGTTTTGTGATTATGTCTGGGATAAGTGTGAGTCTCGGCATGCCTGTAAACCGGTTTTTACTCCATTACATTGCTTTACCGTTCTAAAGCGGTTACATTTGCTTTAAAAATCCTTATTTGTTTAATGTTGAAGTGTATGTATTGTCGTGTTTTATTTACACAATTGGTCATTGTACTTAACCCATTTATGCCTAGCATCTAGAAAAAAGGACTTGGCAAACAGCGTAGACCCAGATGAGACGCCGCATGATGCGGCGTCTCTTCAGGTTCTGCGATGTTTGCTTGAAGGAATTTCTGTAAGAAATATTCTACTAAATATAGAAATAAATATACTATACATCACTAATTTTGGAATTAAATTGATCCAATTTAGAAGGATGGGAGAGTCCACTAGGCATGAGTGGGTTAAATGAAAGACAATCGGACAAGAATCCATACATGATAATGTTTCTGGAGTTTTCATTATGCCTCTTAATTTAACTTACATTTATTTTATTTTTATAACTTTTTACATAGTACAGTAACTGCATACATGAATATAAACATTTGTGTTTATCAAGTAACGAGTTAGAAAAAAAAAACTTAATAATCATATAAGAATACAAACGAACACAATCGATTGCACATATTTAAGTTATGTAAAGGCGATAGGAAAATGTATCTATAAAGTATTATATAAGAATGATATAACAAAAGCGTATTTGGTGTATTTACATACATTTAATATCACTGATATGTCATGAGAAGTGTTGGTTAATATAACATAAACAGTTAATATATATTTCTAAAATCAGGGAAATAACATCGTTTCACATATTTGTCGAACCCGAGGACTGTAAGTTTCGCAATGCAATGAGTTTCCCCCTCGTCTGGTTCTTTCGAAAAAACGTATCGAATTGTTTTCTTTGAGCCTTCCTAACCTTATAGAAGAGACTCTTAGAAAAAGCCATACCCACTTCATGAAAAAAATGGCTCATATTCTATATGCGGCAAGTGTATCTCCAGACCAGCTGTGCATCCTAACAGTCTGGTCAGAAGCTAACATGTCCGTTATAGAGTCGCGAACGTTTTCGTGGTCTCATAAGTGTCGCTCCTGATCAGATGACTTAAGTACCAGTTTCGCGGTTCATATGTACCCGTCCCAATTCTGTCAAACTCCATACAATGACATAGCTAGTTAAACATCTTAGAATCTATTTACTCATGTTGTCATGTTAATAAGTCCATATTGTTCTTTTGATTTATGAAATATGTAACTTTGTCACATTTACCATGTATGCTTGTTTTAACATACTTGGACATTTATTTGATTTAATAATTAGTGTTCAAAACAACCTCAGCAACCCAAAATTTAGTAACGAAGATACGTTCACTTTGATTTTAATGTGCACTTTGGTCACTTTGGTCATTTGAAAGCTAGTTCGCGTCAAATAAAGTTATACTCTAGCAAACGTCAAAACCAAGAAGATTATTTCGTGGTTATAAAATATCGAGACAATTTCAAGTCTAAAAAAGGCAATCATATCGAACTAAGATATTGTTATCTTTATATTTGTGTTTCTTACGCTTTTGTAATGATGACCATGCACACAGACAATTATTAATGTAATCACAACGACGGACTTCGTTTTAATTAAGAATATATTCTTTTAATGATCTTACCAATTATTTAACTTTTACAGAATGAAACATATTATTAGTTTATATGTCCGGATGAAATTGTTAAGTAATAAAATAAATAACACACACATCTTCATATTATACGCATTTCGCGTTTTTCTTATACATTATCTTATTACAACATTTTAAGTAAATTAGGATCAACCATGATTACATTTTTCAATCTTGAACTGCAATATTAACAAGAAAATGCTTTGTTTATTTTGTTTTAAAACGTTGTTTTATACACCGCGCGTAAATTAACTTTGGTAAAGCGAAACATGTGTACCTAAACATGTGTCACACACATTAAGAACTTTCGCGTTTATATATTTCAGACTGTATAATTATGTTGCTCTACAAATTAAGTCAATTTTTAGGCAAGTAAGTGTGCCATTAGAGCAATTTACATCGCACATGGGTATCGTCAATACACCGTACTATACTTACTAAATTATATAAAAAAAACTTCTGGCATTTGAATAGTGAATATTTTGCACTACATTGGAAAGTTTTATATCATTGACATTTATACTAGACAATTCCCCTTGCACGTAAATGTACATAGAGGTAGTTCAACGCAATTTGTACCATTTATTCTTGCTAAATACATAATCATGGAATCGTTGAATTCTTGAATCACATGTATCCTTAAAAGCTTATGAATAAATAATAATGTGTTGTCCTTGACTTACAACAGTATTAAATATTTAACGGAGCCCAATACAATTATGTGTTACAGTCGTTTGTGTTTATATCAGAGTCGCATTAATTGAAACGTATTGCCAACGGACGAAATAATGCGAGTAAGAGCTTTTCAAGAAAGAAGTGTAAAACACATTAACGACGCTGACAAGAGATCCTCAAAATAACTATAAAAGCCATTTTATGTTTCAATTGTTTCAAATGGAACTGATAGCTTCATGTAATGTACATATCACACATACACTATCCTTTTTACTTCATAGACCTTCAAAAATCTTTTTAATTGCAGACATAAGGGATACAATGCAAGTACCATACACAATGATGTTGATGCTGATGAACTAAGCAAATGCGCTTCACCTTTCTTCGTAATTTTGTATTGTTTTAGTGTTATAAATAGTTGACCGTGTAACCGATATCGAGCAAGATTACCTACATTGCAAATGGCAAATGCCTAACCATTTGAAATACCAGTCAACACGGATAGCATTAAATACGACATGCAAAACCTGTTGATGTGTAAGCTATACATGTAACTCTGTTACTCATTCCCCCCTCATGGAAAAGGGTAAATATATAGTATATCGTCTAGACGTAGTCACATGAGAAACACAATTTATTCCAAACACACACTGAGTTCATAGTAACATGTTTCTTCTTTATTTTGTAAAATGCGATTGAATTCTAGCAATGTACTATAGAGCAATATTGTGTAAATTGTATTTTATGTAATGCAATGTAATACAATGCAATGAAATAACAATACAATATCAAGTCATGTCATGCCATCTCATATCATATCATGATATGCAAAGTCAGGCAGTACCATGCAATGTTCTTCTATGAAGAAGTATGTTGTTTTTGCTCGGTACCACGTGTCTGTGTTGTAATGACTGCAATATTCTAATAATGTGTTTTCCTAATTTAAGACTCATACATATAAAACATAAGCAACTTATGAATAAAACGTATATCGTTAATATTCTTTATAATAGTGAACACGTTTATACAAAGATAACGAAATATTACCAAAATGAAGCACATCATGTATTGCTTGAAACATTTCCCTAGAATTATGTCTTTGTTTTGCAATTGTTATAACAAATATTATTCATTATTTAATTCAAAATAAAATTGGATTCTGTACAGTGATACAACATTTCTTAAAGTACTTAAATAAATATGTTATTTTGTAAATTACCCGGTATGATTTTATTATGATTATTTAAAATAAAGCTGCGCTTTAATGTGTACATTGCTTCGGTGATGAATACGTTATTATTTGGAAACCTCTAAAAGACAAATACTTGATTGCTTAATTCTATCTGTGCACATCCTAAACAGGCGTAATAATTAACTGGCGCTTTTTAATTACAATTTTAAAACAGTTCTGCGAAATCAAATCCGATGATATAATCTAAGTAGGACACACTTAGACATGATTTTATTTTAGTATCGAAAGTGGTTATGCATAATTTACTTTTGTATATTATCATTATTAAAACTGATTATTTATAATGCATGTATAGCATTTAAACGCATACAACATTTTTACTTGGTTCTTAACATACTTTGATTGCATCTATATAGACCTCAAACCAAACAAAAACGTTTACAGCATAGTTCTTTTTTAAAGTTTTATTTTTATTTTAGTGTAGTTCCAAATGTGTTTGTGTTTTAAGTGCGTGTGAGCATGCGAGCGTAGGTGAAAGGTATAATTATATGTATTCTTATTTTATTCCACTAATTTAACGTAAGCGTTCAATATAATCTAGTAAATGGTACGCGATGTACCTTTACAAAGACAAAAAGCATACAATGCGAGGAAAATTCTTCCCAATACGTGATATTTGTTATGCGTACGTTTTAAAAGCCATGCATATTGTTAACCATGATAATCTCCATGTATTGGGTACATGTTTTTGAGACTAATTATATATGCACATTATCCTGCTGATGGCATAACACACGTGCGTGTGGTTCAAAAAGCTGTATGCATGATGCATGTTCTATTCGCATTATACAAATACTAGGGACGGTGTACCTAGTTGGCACGATGTCTACAAACATGTTTATGACGTCGTGTTGCACGTCTTGTTAAGCCAAGAAGTATTAATTTATTGTGGAACGTGTCTGATTGGTAACATTTGCCACAAATCGTGTGGAAACAGAAATAATATATTCGTATGTAATGTTCTTGCAGCTTACTGCAATACATTTAAAGCTACAGAAACTTGACTGAAACAATCAGTTAGTTTAGTAATTGTGCGATAACGAAGTAAATGCAAGAATGGAATACACGCACAAAGCCATCTGTAATTAAGACTTCATGATATAACTTCATTATATTGCCGTACAAGGAATTCATCAATGTTAATGTCAGAACACTTGTTTGAACGATTGTTATTTCTTATAGTTAATTTACGCCCATAGTCGTAGAAATACAATGTACTTTACAATGATCTTAAATGAACTAGTGAACAAGCCATTCCGATATTACCGCATCAAGGTATACGAGTTTGGCGAAAGAATGCTGTCCTAAGAGTGAACTTCGCAACATGATACAAGTCTATTTGATGTCAACATGAACAAGGTTAAGACGTTTGACGAAGAATGTAAACATACTCTGCCATAAAGCAGTGGGTCTTAACTGAAATCGCTTACCATTTCTAAATGTAACATTTAGTATTTTTTTGAAATGTAAATGTTATTATAACAGCATTATCGAGTTAAAAGGTATACTTGTAAATATGAGGTTTTCAGCTGGAGTATGTGTTATTTATATCAATGTTTCTAGTTTACTTTGAATTCATATGCATGCATTTAATAAAAATTGGTTGTGTGAGGTATATCAATGTTTCATTATACCTTATGTTATTCGACCGATATAATAATACAAATGCACTAGTCTAGTCCGTTTTCTGTTTTCTAGTTCTTGTGATTTTTTAGATTATTTCTTGATTTTATAGCAGAACATGTTGTATTGTATAACTCAACACATGTGGCATTGTGTGTGTGCATGTGTATATAAAACTACAAGAGTTTATAAGTAGTTGTTTCACGCGGGTATAATTATTTTGTTTAAAAAAAACTTAGACGATGTTGTCCGTGTCTTTGTTTACATGGTAAAGTTGAACGGCTACAATTAATGAATTTGCTAATTTAAGAAACATGTGTCTTAACATGAGAACTATTTCCAAAACAAACAATTATTAAACGGCATAAGCTATTAATAGGTTATGAGTATTGCACTACTCAAAATCATGTACACTCATGTCATTCACGTATATTAAAAGATAATTCATAATTTAAAGAACCAATGCAGCGTAGGTTCGGTAATGTGTACTAGCTTTTATTTGACCTTATAGTCTGAAATCAATTATGTCCTCATTTGAAATGTAAATAATTGAATACTTCTCGATTACATGGGAAGCTTAACATGCCACGCATGTTCACTTTAATTGTGAACTGTGTTTATCTTGATTTTAGAGAGCTTTTATCCACTCAATGATTATGGTCCTCATATTTGTTTAGCAAACAAAACCGATGTATTGATGTTAAATTTACATGGAAAGGTCCATTAAGTCAAGTGCACTTAAATCACCTAAACATCTGCGAAAAATGTTTACCAAATTTGTGATGGAAAATAGCACAACCTTAATAATTCATCGACAATGTTCTCATTTCGGTTGTGTTTACTCGCATTGAACACTGTTAATAAACAATAATTAAAGATGGAACATCCCCTGAAGATTAAACTACATTGCTTAACTCTATACAACGTATTAACAAAAAAACTAAATATAGAATTTATTTTATTACTGTTAACATATGAATAGTTTAGATTTTTTTAAAAGGGAAAGGTACACGTGCACACACAAAATGTGTTGTGTCCTAAGAAGTTGTCCGTATTATAACAAAAGATGTAAATTTGTTGTGTGTGAACTATTTTGAAAGGTTACGATTCTGATTAATTCTTGTGTAACTGTAAGGTTCAGCAAGCCATAAAACCGATGTAAAACCCCAATGATTTGCATTGACCGTTCCCATTTCACATTTTATGTTTAAAGATTGTGTTTTGTTAGTGGATACAAATTTTTACTCCCCTAAATGATGNACAATATCAAGTCATATAATGCCATCTCATATAATATCATGATGTGCGTAGTCAGGCAGTACAATGCTATCTTCTTCTATGAAGAAGTATGTTGTTTTTGCTCGGTACCACGTGTCTGTGTTGTAATGACTGCACTATTCTAATAATGCGTTTTCCTAATTTAAGACTCATGCATATAAAACATAAGCAACTTATGAATAAAACGTGTATCATTAATATTCTTTATAATAGTGAACACGTTTATACAATGATAACGAAATATCACCAAAGCGAAGGACATCATGTATTGATTGAAACAATCCCTAGAATTATGTTTTTGTTTTGCAATTGTTACAACAAATAGTATTCATTATTAAATTCAAAATAAATTTGGATTCTGTACAGTGATACACCATTTCTTCAAGTACTTAAATAAATATGTTATTTTGTAAATTATGTTTTTATTATGATTATTTAAAATAGTTGCTGCGCTTTAATGTGTACATTGCTTCGGTGATGAATACGTTATTGTTTGGAAACCTCTAAAAGACAAATACTTGATTGTTTAATTCTATATGTGCACATCCTAAACATGCGTAATAATTAACTGGCGTTATTTTATTACAAATTTAAAACAGTTTTGCGAAATCAAATCCGAGGATATAATCTAAGTAGGACACACTTAGACATGATTTTATTTTAGTATCGAAAGTGGTTATGCATTTTTTACTCTTGTATATTATCATTATTAAAACTGATTCTTTATAATGCATGTTAAGCATTTAAACGCATAAAACATTTTTACTTGGTTCTAAACATACTTTAATTGCATCAATAAAGACCTCAAACCAAACAAAAACTTTTACTGCATAGTTCTTTTTTAAAGTTTTATGTTTATTTTAGTGTAGTTCCAAATGTGTTTGTGTTTTAAGTGCGTGTGAGCATGCGTGCGTGTGTGTATGCTATTATTATATTTATTCTTATTTTATTCCGCTAATTTAACGTAAGCGTTCAATATAATCTAGTATATGGTACGCGATGTACCTTTACAAAGACAAAAAGCATACGATGTGAGGAAAATTCTTTCCAATACGTGATATTTGTAATGCTTACGTTTTAAAAGCCATGCATATTGTTAACCATGATAATCTCCATGTATTGGATACATGTTTTTGAGACTAATTATATATGCACATTATCCTGCTGATAGCATAACACACGAGCGTGTGGTTCAAAAAGCTGTATGCATGATGCATGTTCTATTCGCATTATACAAATACCAGGGACGGTGTAACTAGTTGGCACGATGTCTACAAACATGTTTATGACGTCGTGTTGCACGTCTTGTTAAGCCAAGAAGTATTAATTTATTGTGGAACGTGTCTGATTGGTAACATTTGCCACAAATCGTGTGGAAACAGAAATAATATATTCGTATGTAATGTGCTTGCAGCTTACTGCAGTACATTTAAAGCTACAGAAACTTGACTGAAACAATCAGTTAGTGTAGTAATTGTGCGATAACGACGTAAATGCAAGAATGGAATACACGCACAAACCCATCTGTAATTAAGACTTCATGATATAACTACATTATATTGCCGTACAAGGAATTCATCAATGTTAATGACGAAAAAATGCTGTCCTAAGAGTGAACTTCGCAACATGATACAAGTCTATTTGATGTCAACATAAACAAGGTTAAGACGTTTGACGAAGAATGTAAACATACTCTGCCATAAAGCAGTGGGTCTTAACTGAAATCGCTTACCATTTCTAAATGTAACATTTAGTATTTTTTTGAAATGTAAATGTTATTATTACAGCATTATCGAGTTAAAAGGTATACTTGTAAATATGAGGTTTTCAGCTGGAGTATGAGTTATTTATATCAATGTTTCTAGTTTACTTTGAATTCATATGCATGCATTTAATAAACATTGGTTGTGTGAGGTATATCAATGTTTCATTATACCTTATGTTATTCGACCGATATAATAATACACATGCACTGTTGTGTTTTTTTAGATTATTTCTTGATTTTATAGCAGAACATGTTGTATTGTATAACTCAACACATGTGGCATTGTGTGTGTGCATGTGTATATAAAACGACAAGAGTTAATAAGCAGTTGTTTCACGCGGGTCTAATTATTTTGTTTTAAAAAAACTTAGATGATGTTGTCCGTGTCTGTGTTTACATGGTAAAGTTGAACGGCTACAATTAATGAATTTGCTAATTAAAGAGACATGTGTCTTAACATGAGAACTATTTCCAAAACAAACAATTATTAAACGGCATAAGCTATTAATAGGTTATGAATATTGCACTACTCAAAATCATGTACACTCATGTCATTCACGTATATAAAAAGATAATTCATTATTAAAAGAACCACTGCAGCGTAGGTTCGGTAATGTTTACTATCTTTTATTTGACCTTATAGTCTGAAATCAATTATTGTCCTCATTTGAAATGTAAATAATTGAATACTTCTCGATTACATGGGAAGCTTAACATGCCACGCATGTTCAATTTAATTGTGAACTGTGTTTATCTTGATTTTAGCAAGCTTTTATCCACTCAATGATTATGGTCCTCATATTTGTTTAGCAAACAAAACCGATGTATTGATGTTAAATTTACATGGAAAGGTCCATTTAGTAAAGTGCACTTAAATCACCTAAACATCTGCGAAAATAGTTCACCAAATTTGTTATGGAAAATAGCACAACATTAATAATCATCGACAATGTTCTCATTTCGGTTTTGTTTACTCGCATTGAGCACTGTTAATAAACAATAATTTAAGATGGAACATCCCCTTAAGATTAAACTACATTGTTTAACTTTATACAACGTATTAAAAAAACACCTAAATATAGAATTTATTTTATTACTGTTAACATATGAATAGTTAAGATTCTTTTTAAAGGGAAAGGAACACGTGCACACACAAAATGTATTGTGTCCTAAGAAGTTGTCCGTATTATAACAATAGATGTAAATTTGTTGTGTGTGAACTATTTTGAAAGGTTACGATTCTGATTAATTCTTGTGTAAGGTTCAGCAAGCCATAAAATCGATGTTAAACCCGAATGATTTGCATTGACCGTTCCCATTTCACATTTTATGTTTAAAGTTGGTGTTTTGTAAGTGGATACAAATGTTTACTCTCCTTAATGATGGCAATCATATAGTTTCATATCAAGTATATCAAAATTCCAGTCATCCTGGTCTTAAGATATCAGAGTTGTGTTTGCGAACGAACAATACCCTTGGGTAATGTACGCAGACTTCAATGCATTTGATTGATATCAATCTAATTAGTCGTCTGCCTAGAGAGAATGCGTGTACATAAGAGCGGATGTAGAATTTCAACTCAAGTCTAAACTGGAACATCGCCCTCGTTTGGCATGAAATCACTGATGGTGTATATAGCACACACCATCACTTACTGACTATGTAACTAATTAAACACCATGTTGTTAATTAAAACGCAGTTATACCTTTTGGCTTTTGCAATGTTTTATCTTGAAAACGTTTTACGTATTTTCGCTTTAAATGAATGCATTTATAAAACTATATCAGTAGACATTTGAAAGAGTTCTAATTTGACAATTACTTACTTTAACAGGCACGCATTACACTAGATACACACAATTGTGCGCGACATTTGATAGCTAGAACGTCTAGCCGCGCGTTGCTTTTAATGTCGCGTGTCGTGCTACACAAGTTTAAGTCGAAAACCGGCAATTCACGATATCGGTGCGATATCATGTCCTTGTCTTTTGACATGTCGCGTTTCTTATTGTGCTTCCCTTTTAAAGTCAGATGTCTCCTTTTGAGGTCGACACACGACAATCAAAGACACGCATACAAATACAAATGACCTTTTGCAACGACAAGCGCAAATTTAAAACGACGCTCGATTTTCAATTCAGCTGTTTTTGGAAATGTCGTCTTAAATTGTCGGTTGTCGTTTTAAATTGTCGAGTATTGTGTCTTGCGTCGCTTTGAGTGTCGTGTGCCTACCTCAAAGGCCATACTCGATATGGCCCTAACCGGATTTCGTTAGATAATGCCTTTACCAAGGCATTCCCATTGAATGATCGAATAGGTACGAGAAACCATTTACATATTTTCTGAAAGATATTAGATTTTCGAGTATAGCCCAAAATTAGTTTACGACAAATTAAACAATGACATGAATTATTTCAGTGAAAATTAATTGTGAATTTTAACTGCATACAACTGGATTATTATATTTGCTTTGCATATTGTTAAACTGGTGCATTTTGATGATGTATGAAAACGGCTGTTGTTTTTGATGTTTTCGACATTTAATACACTCGTATGTGGTGTGTCGAAAGGCTGAAAGTTGCTCGTTGATGTTATTGAAATATTTGCAAACATTAAAGTACCTGCATATGAAAAGAACAATTATACAACTAATTAGCTCGCGTATTTGTTATTTGTTATTTAGCGTGAATATCTCCAGAAAATAATTGTATCGTCTTCATTAGAGTGTGTATGAGCTTTAAATACATCTACGAACAATAATTATTTATACATGCTATTTGGGGAAAAAGGTTATGACGGGGTTACGATAAAAACTATGTGCGTATCTTAATCGTTAGCTCAAGTATATATTTCTTTTTATTATATTAGTGACTGAGATAATAGCTGATTCATACTCTTGCCTTCATCCTTCAATACTGTATCAATAATGTATATTGTTATTAGCTTGTAACGACAAGTATAACGCTTATAGCAAATTATATTATTCTCAAGAACGCATACATGTTTTTTTCAAAAAGTTCTTGTCAGTTGGTTACAAGTACACTCAAAGACAACATATAAAGCCGAAACTGTTTATCTAGCATTCATGCATGTCGTGTTTATAACAATTTATCTACACAAAATATATAATCCTATTAAACACCTGCCGTAATCGACATTAAACTGGCAGTACAAGTCGATTGTTAAGAACCCGTCGAAAAAAATATCTCGACAAAACAACAGCTTCAATCAGTATGAACTGCAAAACGCTACTCTTAACACAATTTTATCATCCGATTCCATACATATACTTAAAAACACATGCAAATGTATACGCTTTGTATTTAGTAAATTCAAGAAATAAACTTTGAGTATATTTTTTATTATTATTATACCTCACTTTTATTCACAATGCTAAACTCACATAGGCCATCGTGACATAGAAATACTGTCAACCCAGCGGAAAAAAAATTACTGTCTAAAACATACTGTCGCCCGCTACCATAGCAATCACGTGCGAATGTACGTGAAATGACGTCATTTTTTACGAAATGACGTCATAAACACAGTTTATTTTTTGTGATAATTGACTGCGTTTTAACCAGTGTACTTTAATTATTGTTATTAAAATATTAATGGTTGTTCCGGGGGTTGTTCATTGCTGAAATTAAATACACTTATTATACCCACGCTTTTCAAAGCGTGGGGATATTGTTGAATATTAAAATTGTTCATGGTTCAAATAAATTGTTCATGTTTGAATATTTATTTTCGGTATAATAAAATAAATATTACATGTCTGAAAGGGTGACAGTAAATTTGTCAACTTTCGGAAAAATACTGTCTTCGCCTCGGTTGACAGTATTTCCTCAAGTTGACAATTTTACTGTCACCCTGTCAGACATGTTATATTTATATACTATGACCAATGCCTCCAGCGATCTTTTTGTTTTTAATTGTTGCTGCTGCATCAAATAACTGTTTGCTGTTTGTGTATCACAATGTCTATTACACATTAAATTGTACTGTCTGTATTTTTGTGGTAGCTTCTCAATCGTTTCTGGTATACAATACCACTGCAACTATGTTTATTCTAATTGATCGATAACATTATTACTGCTCTCTAAAATGACAGGTATTTGTCACGAGTTCCTTGCAGTAGTTCATAACTGTATAAAAATGATAACAGTATCTTTTACGGTATATTTCATAAGTTTAATTATTTTCTGACAGGAACCCAAAACTACGCTTTGATGCAATACGCGTGCATTAAATACATGCATTTTGTACGAGGATGTGTTATAAGTGTCTAGCAAAACACGTTTGATAGTAAAAATAACGAATCAAATAATTTGTAAACATGTTTCTTAACACATATTTCTGAACATAAATAATATGATTACGGCGCCAAACAAGATTAACAAAATAATGTATGCATTTTTTTTATAAAGCTAAACAATATAAATGTTTATGTATGGATTTAGTAATAAAACATTAATGTCTGATTACTTGTACAAATAATTATTCTAACTTTTTCTAAAGGCATGTAAACTTCGTTGAGTGTGATGTTGATGTGTTGACGACACATACTATACAATAATACGTTTGCGAATGTGTATGTATGTTTATAGAGATTTCAATACGATTTTATCCCGTCTATGCCACATATAAATCTAGTTACAACATTAAAAAATCAACAACACAAATGTATAATTGCTCAAATTAACACAAAAGTTAATTAAGCTCACTTCGCAAAATTGCATTCAAATAACCCGATAGTTTCTAAAACGTTCTACCAAATTCTTTATTGAACCTGGCATGACTTGAATAATTCATTGTACATTATCACATTCCGGTTTTGTTTACTAGCATCGGACACTATTAAATAACATCAATTATAGATGGAACATCACTTTAAGATTAATATAAGGGTACGTAGATCTTCACTATTGAACCAAAAACTAAATATAGTAACTGTTTATAAGTTCAAACATATGCGAATTATTGAGATCATTAAACAGTGAGATGTGCAGCAAAACCCCAAACAAAAGTTCACGTGTTGACTGTTTTATTCAGAAAAGCCTAAAACTGGTTGTATCCAAAATGTATTCATAGCTGACAATTGTTATCAATTTCTTGGTGTTTAAACGTCCACAAAGTCAAAGCACTTGTACGTCTGTTGGTCCTTTGTAACGTGCCGTTCGAGGTTTGCGTCCTAGACTCTCGTTTAAACAAGTTTGGAGATTGCATTAATATGTTCAGATCTAAGTGACCTTTTTGTGTAGATCGTTATGAAAGAAATTTTGGCTGCGACCAGCTTTAGCACAATTATGACCCTTTTTATTTTTCTTCTGATCTGGAATATATAGTGCATATATAATTTTTAAATAGCCTTTGTTTAATTGCTTTACAGATTTCTCTCAAACTTTCACAGCTGAATGACTATAATTTTGAGATGATCGTTCAGAGAAAACCTTTGCCTGATACAAGTGTTGGCAGAACTAAGGCCCTTTGTTTTTTGTTTTAACTCTGTGATATATTGCACCCAAATTAAGTTTGGACATACTTCCTCTTTTACTGATTAGTAAAAATGTGTTCAAACGATCAAAGATTTATGTTTAGAATAAAGTTAAATGAATATTTAATTTAAACAAATGTTGTGTCTTTTTGGCCCATATGTAACAAGTAGATGAATTGAGTTTATAAAAAGATGATATTTTACGTAGAATATAAAGAAATGAGACTCCAGAAGCTGCAGCAGTATTGCATTTCTATTATGCACACAATCGTGGTCCTTTATTTATGGCAAGGAACCAATTGCCAAAACGGAACAGTATGGCACAAAACAAAACAACATATACACATAGTAGAATAAAGCTGGGGTCACCGCCTTGGAACGGTCAATGCTAAGCACTGGGGTTCTAAACCGGTTATAGCGCGCTCAACCTCACACTTGGCCCAGCAATATTCATGAAACATATAAGTGTAAATACAATTTATTTATTGTTTATTAAACTTGGACATACTTCCTCTTTTACTGATTAAAACCAAACCTCAGATTGGTGGATTAGAATGTCTTCATACATGTGTCGTGAAAGCATTAGTACTGAGACAAATATAGTTTTGTTGTACGAACATGTTTTGAAAGGCCACGATTTCAATTACAAACTTGCGTATCAAATCCATCTAAATGCCAGTGACGTTATTTTTAAGAAACCAGGATCGTCTTCGCCAACATACAATTCCCATGGTTTATTTATTTAGATGTGTATGCATTCGATTGATATCTATGTAGTTAGTCATCTGTCTTAAGGGAATACGCGTTTTAAGAACGGAAGTGGACATTTAAATGAAACTATACGAGAACGGTTTGTGAAGATTTACAAAACAAACACTTCAGGATATTTCAATGTGTCTCTCAAACACAGACGTTATTTGAGGTATTAACGCCATATTATTTTGCATACCTAATATATTTCGAATGTGTGTTAAAAATATAATTATGTTAACACTTTGATGGATTGCATGTTTTGAATGATGCAATTGCTAGTATTAAAACAATTAAATAGTATCGAAATATACTGCAACTATCCCATTTTGTGTGCGTAATTGATGTATGATATTAATGAACGGATAGATATATTAACATATCTCGATAAGAAACACACATTTTACAGATGAATGCAGACGTTTTTAAAAGCATTTACATATATTGTATGGACTTTTTATTCCTCATTGATTACAACAAGCAGATATATGAAAATTAAATATAAAAGAAACATTGTCATGTACAAGCAATATTTGTTTGGGTGTTTTTCCCCTATAAATTGTCGATTCACCACATTGTAAATAATAAATTCGCAACTTGAATATATTTGATATCATTATTTATATTGAATATGTCAGTTCAAATAGATCATGAAATTAATCTGTTACTAACAATATCTAGAAGTTGATATTGCCACAATTATTAAAATACAGCATTAGAGTAGCGTTGGGTACCTATGGGTAAACACGCTGTTAAGAATATTAATGATACGTTAATGACTCCAGTTCTTCTTTACAATAATGACTTTGACTTGAATAACGTAATTAACATTAAGTAATGTTGCTTTCATTCACTTAAGAGACGATGTTTTGCTAAGCTCATATATATAAGAGAGCTGTTAATCAAAACTTCATTGGGTTCCATCGTTATTAAGATTTGTTTATTTCTGTTAGTTTAGATGTTGATTTCTAGTGTTTTGAATAGAGTTAAAAAAATGAGAATTAAACGTTCATCGCAAGAAAGCAAACAAAGTTAAAATAAATAAGTCAGTAAGTATTCATTATAACGTCATAATAGGTTTGTCCTATCAAAATATCAAATACGACTTAGCTCAATAGCTTAAATGTTAAAGCATGCTTGGTAGGACGTCATTAGAGGTATAAACCCACTATGAAAAGTATGAGTACAAAACACATTGTATAACTAGAATTTCTTGGACTACTGACCTTCCGTAAATTAATTATTTAGAAATGGCTGAACATGTTTCATGACTATTGTGTTTCGATTCAAGCTTACAAGAAACATGCCCACAATCCCACTCATAATTTGTTTTAAAATCGTGTATATCAATTATAAATATCGATCAATTTCCAGGATATATTTATTAACTTGATATAAAAGTCTTTGCAACGAATATTAACTGATCTACGTTCGCTAAATTCTGATTAAAATATAAAGTATATATTTATTATAATTTATAGCAAGAATAAAACTGTATTATTCACATGGCTCCACTTGAAAAAAAAAGTTTATGTAGCCAATTTTTGTTTTTGTTTGAATGGTTTTCAAATCTCTAAATTTAGCACTGATAATTTATACAGCAAGTGTATTGACTATGGTGCAAAAGAATCAGGAATGCATGTTCATTTCACAGCTCATTACAAAGGGCACATGTGCATTTCTTACAATCATATCGCAGCTCATTACAGAGAGAAAACTTAACTTTTCCGTTATATGATAAGAGTTTCACCCAACTATTGTCTTGAATATTGGTGAAAACAACTGAATAACATAAACAAAATATGCGCACAGTTTGATACTTAAGATTGCTCTCAAAACAGGTGCAATACCAGAGATTGCACACACAACAGGTGCAATACCAGAGATTGCTCACAAAACAGTTGCTATACCAGAGATTGCACACAAAACAGGTGCAATACCAAAGATTGCACACACAACAGGTGCAATACCAGAGATCGCACACAAAACAGGTGCAATACCAGAGATTGCACACACAACAGGTGCAATACCAGAGATTGCTCACAAAACAGGTGCAATACCAGAGATTGCACACAAAACAGGTGCAATACCAGAGATTGCACACAAAACAGGTGCAATACCAGAGATTGCACACAAAACAGGTGCAATACCAGAGATTTCACACAAAACAGGTGCAATACCAGAGATTGCTCACAAAACAGGTGCAATACCAGAGATTGCACACAAAACAGGTGCAATTCCAGAGATTGCACACAAAACAGTTGCAATACCAGAGATTGCACACAAAACAGGTGCAATATCAGAGTAAATTAAAAAAAATAATAAGACATTTGAAACACCTGTAAACTTTCTTTTGCAATGTTTTTAAAAACTGCTTAACTTTGCTAAACTATTTAAGCAACAGAATTCCCATTATAAATATTTTCACTTATTCATATTTAGTTAAAAACGACAACGTACAAACTGTCAACAACCTGAAAATTCGTTTCATAAAAGACTGAGTTAAACATAAACATTTATCAGCGTTCAATTTGATTTTTCTACGTTAAACCGTTTATAACTTTTTACTCTATAGAAATGTTCAATTGCTAAAGTAATTTGTCAAACGATCGTTGTTCCGATCCATAAGGGAATCGTCAAGCAAGTTATATACTGATTAAATTCAACCAAGATAGAAATTACTTCCGGTCTATGCAGTGTAAACATAGATTATTCAAAATGCGCCCTTCTTACTTTCAATCTGCAATGTATAATACAATCGATTACTTTATTACATTCCCAGCGCATAAAACATGAATCAATCGCAAATGTGCATGACACTAGACTATCACATATAGTACTGTTCGTTGTTTAGACAGACGTAAAACAGATGTTTAATGTCGGTTTTTGCAAAAACCTCTCTTCCAGTTGCTATTAATTACTGCATTTAAATGCTAAAAATTGTATTAACTGCAAAAGTAAGCGCTCGTAAAGTCACTTGCATACACTTTGGATTTCCTTCTTTGATTTACAGATGGAATTGTAAAACACATTAACAATGCTGATGGAAGACCCTCAAAATAGTCTAAATATTTAATAACTTTGAAAATGAAATTGCACCTTATAGTAAAAATTCAGTAAGCAAACTCTTTCCAGCTTTTGAACTGTACAGCGTTTTTAAACTACAAACAATTTCGGTAAAATAATTAAAGTTCACATATTCCTGAATATGTTTGTGCATCGTTGACACTAGTTTGCTGTTTATAATAAAATATGTACAACTGTCCTCTTTATTAAGCACCTAATATATACACATTTCGTACAAATCAAGTGAAGATACGACACCTAGATTTCTTGCGGTAATTATTGCTGCATTCAACGCCGGAATGCAACCATACTTCAGTTGTTCAACGGATACCGATAACTGTTGCATTCTTTCTGAGGATTATAATCAACATAATCGTTGCGAATTTATCCGTTTCAATAAACTCATCAATAGCGTACTCTCTAAAACTGTACACACGTCTGCATAATGTCCTCAATGTATTATATAATCAGGGTGTAATATGCGTGCATAAAATGAAATAACTATTTTATTTTACCTTTGCTCAGCTTTTAGACCAAAGAGAAATGTTTGGGCATCTTTGTCTCAAAAGCATGATCAAATCAAAGTCACTTATTGCTTGACAGCTCTTTTTGACATTCCCCGACACCAGAACAATTTAATTTTCTAAGAATTATGGGACGTAACCAATATGTATTAAACCATATATAAACACACATGTTAAGTAATGGTAGACGCAAAGGAAATATAGTGTGGCTTTAATGCACTTCTTGTTACTTTCATCTGCTAATGGGCACCCAAACGTAAAAAATCGTTAAAATTGATACGCATTGCCACCAAAAAAACGAGTAAGAGCTTTTCCAGAAAGAAATGCAAAACATATAATAACTCTAGACCACAAAAGAAACAGGTAAATGTTGATATATATCTGCACATATTGACACGCCTATTATTTTTTCGCGTTTTTGAATAACTGACTAATGTTTAACTATTTGATATAACAAGCTTTATTGTTGTGAACATACACCTTACCTTATAAAGTAACATTAAGTGTCTAACGAGGTTACACTGTATTATAACTGGTACACAGATAATTAAATGGAATTATCTATGATATTTTAAAGGCAAGTTAAACAACTACAATGAATAACTCGAGAGGCTTAATTAAGTAATTGTTTGTTTTTGAATTTGTATTCAACAGATTGCTTGAACACGGAAATTTCAATAACCATGTTGTTAAATTTGACATCACACAAATATACCAAGCATTGATATTTAAGGCCGAATAACCAACCATTACGAGCAATTAAGATACTGGCTTTAATTCCGCTAGATATTATATGGGAAGAGGCAGGCATTGAGTGCATGTCCATTTAGCAATAATAATAATGATCATTGGGACGATCTTTTTACATTCTTTCCGAAACACAACACACACACAATACAATATAAACAGTTCATGTCTATAAAAGTCACCTCTGTTAAGTCAGATTTCTGAGAAACTCTGTTTAACTACTTGTCCTACATCTTTGTCTTCTTATTACCATGATGAATCTAATAACAACATCTGACATTTCTAAGTTAATTTACTGGAACTAACAACAATGTTTGTTTTATCATAATTCATTTTATTGCGAGATATAAAATTGAAATCCATTACAAAATTCCTAAATATCAGTTCCGTTATTAAGCCATTTGTTCCAAACAGGGATACAAATATGGTTAAGCATAAACCATTTGATCTGCATCAGTTTATTGCTGTACATTAAAAATAATTGTTTACACATATTATAGAAAATTACCTGGCCAATATTGACATTAACGACATGGCCTGATGAAACATGCTATTATAATATGAGTATTCAGTTGAACATTTTGCTATTAAGACCAACGAGTATCCAGTAATGACGAATATTGCGTTGTTAAGAACAAAACAATAGTAATATCGCATTAACGAGTTACCGAATTCTGTTTATATTAAATCCATTGCAACGGACTGGGTCATGCACACATCCGACTTCATCTGTCGTATTCGTATTGTATACACCCTATAAATTGTTTGCTAAGCAATAAGGCTCGCGTTTTAACACGTGAAACAGGACTGTGCTTAAAACCAAAAAAAGTGGACTACCCCTGTCATTTGTATTGATACTCGTCTTTTCCCATGATTATGTTATTTATATAATATATCCATTATAAACGTTATTCATCTTATACAATCTTCTGCCGGGAGTCCATTATTGTTTTATGCTGATTGTCTTTTTACCTACACTGCCATTATTCCACCATCAGACTCATATTATCTTGGAAGGGAGCTTTTGCAGTCTCTTGTGATATACGAGACACGATATTTTGAAATTCTTCAACTAGAGAGACCAAAGTGATACATCTTACCATCGGTTAAGGATGCATTCACAAATTGCAAAATTGCAAAATGTATTTCTAGTCCCTTTCGTTTTCTTCATTTCTTAGAATTAATATTATGTTGTAAGAACGCTTTTTTTAACGGGACGTATTAAGGATAAAACGAACCATTATGTATCTTATATTAAACACTTGGTGATCTGTATCTATGTAGACGTGTTGTTGAACACACACGTTTTAGTTTGTATAACAATGTACTTACATGTTTATCTCAACAGACTATGCAGAATACCAAAGCTAAATTAAACTAATAAATGTGAAAGAATGCATGGTTCACCTGTATATTTACACCAAACAGATTATTCATAAGATAAAACCTGTTCAAATGTACATATACCTTAATGGTGTAATGCTTCCCCAACTAAACATTAATAATCGCTCCGGGTCTTTGGCAAAGTTTTGACAACATTATCGTTTCGCATCGCAATCAAACAGTTGTAGTTGTATGAACTACCAGAATAATACTGTTAGATGTAGTTTGATTGAACCCTGTTTTAAGATGCTCATATGCAACAACTGATGTGTTTACATCGATATTTGACTTGATGATTTGAGAAAATATAACAACAACAAATGTTAATTAGGTAAAAAAAACTCTCACAATTACAATGCGCGTGACATAATATTATCTAGCTTTAAGCGAAACATCGCATATTTGATATGTGTCTGCGAAAATAATAATACATTAACGTAATTAATTGTCTAAGTAAACTTTGTAGCATCCTTACAATGTAGTCACATCGACTGAATTTGTTTTAATCGAAAAATTCTTTAGGTGATCTTACCAATGATTTAATTTTTACACGAATGAAAAATAATATTAGTGTATATGTCCGGATGAAATTGTTGCGTAAGAAAAGACACAAGCATCTGCACATTACACGCATTTCACGTTTTGTTTTATGCATTATCTTCTAACTAAATTTTAAGTAAATAATGATTACTTGTTATTATTATGTTGCTCTACAAATTAAGTCAAGTACTAGGCAAGTATGTGAGCCATTAGAGCAATTTACATCCCACATGGGAATCGTCAAGACACTGTGCGATACTAATTAAATTCAATACAAGTAATTACCACTTCTGGCATTCGAATAGTGGACATTTCTGATCTAACTTTCACCGTTTGTATGTTCAAGATACCATGTGAATCACATAGGATAACTGTATATCATTGACATGATAAAAACTTATTAGACAATTCCCACTTGCATGTAAATGTTCATAGCGATAGATCAACGCAATTTTTACCTTTTATTCTTGAGAAATCCATACGCGTTGTCTGGTTGAATTCATGGTGTCCTTAAACGCTCATGAATAAACACTGTTGTGTTGTCCTTGACTTAAAACAGCATTACACATTCAACTGAACCCAAGACAATTATGCGTTTAAGTCGCTAGTGTTTAGATCATAGACGCAACAATTGAAACTTATTGCCAACGGCTCCAAGAATGCGTGTATGAGCTTTTCAAGAAAGACGTGTTAAACGCATTTACAACGCTGTTAAGAGATCCTCGAAATATCTATACAAGCCAATTCATGTGTCAATTGTTTGAAATGGAACTGATAGCACCTTGTAATGTACAGAACAAACATAAATTATCCTTTTAACTTCAGTACGCTTCAGTGTGTACATTGTTTTGGTGATAAAGCCCGTTATTATTTGGAAACATCTTGGTAGTATCATTCTTTTAACTGATAATTTCCAATGCATTTACAGCATTCAATGTACTTGATACATGTTCTTTGAAAAATATTCTTTATTCACATTACCTTGCCTATGACATTACATACGTGCGTGTGGTTGAAACAGCTTTATGTACGATGTATTTACTATTCGCATTATACAAATACCAGGGACGGTGTAACTAGTTGGCAAGATGTCTACAAACATGTCGATGACGCCTACAAACACGTGTTGTTAAGCCAAGAAGTATTTATTTATTGTGAAACGTGTCTAAATCGTACCATTTGTCACAAAACTTGTAGAAACGGAAATTATATATTCGAATGCTGTACCCTTGCAGCTTACTGAAATTCATTGAATGGTACAGAAACTTGTTTGAAACAATCAATTAGTTAAGTTATTGCGCGATAACGACATAAATGCAAGGATGGAATACACTCACCAATCTGTAATTAAAACTTCATGATTCAACTACATTGTATTGCCAAACAAGGAATTCACCAATTGTAATGCCATTACACTTGTGTGAACGATTGACATCTCTTATTGAATAGGTATACTTAAATATTAGGTTTTGAGCAGGATTATTTTCTATTTATATCAATGTAACTAGTTAACTTTCAATTCATATGCATGCATTTAGTAAACATATGGGTAGTGTGTGAGTTATATCCATATTTTATTATAACTTATGTTATCGGATATAATAAAACAAATGAACTAGTGTAGTCCGTCCTCTAAAACATTTTACCAAATTATATATGGTAAATCGCATAACAATAATTGTTATTAAACAAATTCTCATTTCGGGTTTGTTTTCTAGCCCTGAAAGCTCTTAACTAAGATTAATTAAAGATGGAATAGATCGTGATGATAAAACTACGGTGTGTTTCACTCGATACAACGTTTTAAAAAACACCTAAATATAGAAACTATTTCATTTTTTTTATCATATGAATAATAAAGATCTTTAAAATGGGCAAGGTTTTATGGCAAAAATAAACTGTGCTGTGTCCTCATGAGATGTATGTATAATAACAATACATGTTATTTTGTGTGTGAAAGGTTTTGGAAGGTTATGAGTCTGATTAATTCAGAGGTAAGTGTAAGGTTCAGCAAGCCCTATAGCCGATTTAAAACCCCAATGATTTCCATTGACATTAACATTGGAGTTAACATTTCACATGTTCGATCTTTTTATGTTTACAGTTCGGGTTCTGTTACAAAAGAAGTGGATACATTTTTTTTCTCCTATATGATGGCAATCACATTATGGCATATCATGCATATCAAAATTTCAGTCAGCCTAGTCTTAAGATAACATAATTGTGCTCGCGAACGAACAATATCCTTGGGTAATTTGTGCATACGTGTACTTCAATGCATGTGATTGTTATAAATCTAATTAGTCATCTGCCTAGAGAGAAAACGTGTACATTAAAACGGTAGTAGACATTTCAACTGAGATACAAGACTATTATTACGCACACCATTCTGGAGCGTCGCCCTCGTTTGGCATGAACTAACTGGTGGTGTTAAGTTCACACACCATCAGTCACTAACAGTATAACAAATAACTCACCATGTTGGCCATTAAAACAAACTTATACCATTGTCAAGGTTTTATCTTGAAAATATTTGACGTATTTCCCCAATTAAGTAGTGCATTTATGAAAAAATATTTTAGTTCTTTAGGAGTTTTAATTTCATGATTATTTTCTTAAGCGTCACGCATAACACTAAGCTGACAATATTTTTGAGTGATATTTGCTCGTTAAAATGCCGTGCGTCGTTTGAAATATCACACGTCGCTTTAAATTTCGTGTGTCGTGCTCTATGGGTTTAAGTCGACAGTCGACAATTTGCGCGATACAATCTCGCTGTGTCGTCTAAAATTGTCGCTTATCGTTTTGAAATTGTCGAGTATCGTGTCGTATGCCCCTTTGATTGTCGTGTGTCTGCGTCAAAGGTGACAATCAATGTGGCATAAACGGATTCCGTACCATATTTCCTTTATAACAGCTATCCCTTTCAATGATCACATTTGTACGAGAAACTACCTTCAGTCGGTTATATGTTTATGTATTTTGAAAGATATGCTTAGCAACGTTCTAAATACCTTAACGACAAGTTAAATAACGACCTGAAAACATTTCACTATACTGTCATTAACAATATTAACTTCATTCAACTGGATTTTTATATGTGCTTAACATTCTTTAATATTGAAATAAAATGACAGGTGCATTTGTATGATGTATGGTAACTGTTGTTGTTGTAGATGTTTTCGACAATATTAAACACACTCGTAGTTGGTTTGTCGTAAGGTTCATAAATACGGTTGGTAGTTGCGCGTTGATAGTATAGAAATGTTCGCCAACAGTAAAGCATCGACTGCTGCAAACAACAATTCCTGACATTGAAAAGAAAAACAAAACTAATTAACTCACTTATTTGTTATTAAGCCTTAATCGTGAACATCTACAGCAAATAGTTGTATCATTTTTATGAGCATTTGTATGAGCTTTCAAGACAGCCACGAACAATAACAACTTCTACATGCAATTTGGAAAAAAAAGGTAATGCCGGGGTAACGATAAAATCCATGTGCGTATCATATAAGTTAACTTAACAATGGATTTCTTTGTAGTATATCCGTGACTGAGATAAAAGCTGGTTTTTACTCTTGACTTCATCCTTCAATACTGTATCAATAATAGATAGTGCTATTTGCTTTAAACGACAAGTATAACGATAATATACATTAATATTATTCTCAAAAGAGCGCACACATGTTGCTTATAAAAAGTACGTCGCAGTTCGTTACAAGTTCACTCAATGAACACATATCACGCCGAAACTGTTTATCTAGCATTTGAACATGCCGTATTTATTACAATTTATCTACATACAATATTTAATCCTACACGTATTTAACACCTGTCGTAATCGACATTTAACTGGCACTCATAGTGGATTGCTAACATCCCGTCGAGAAAATATCTTCGATTTCACAAAAACTTCAGTATATTACAGTTGACGTCATGAGTTAACTTAACTTGACCTTCTTGTGGTAGCGTCTTAATCATGGCTGATATACAATACCACTGACACTATTTTTATGACAATTTAATTGATCGATATCAGTAATACTTATCTCTAAATTGACTGGTTGTTGTCACGAGTTTCCTGCAGGAAGTCATAACTGTATACAAATGATTACAGCATCTTTGAAAAATCATGAAACAATAAAACGTACGATAGCGAAGGAATCACAAGAAAATGATTTTTTTTCCTGTTTGATTTTCTCAATATCTTATATAGTATATTTTATTAGTTTAATTATTTAATGTTAAGAAGCCAAAACACAAAGCTTTGATTCAATAAGCGTCAATTAAATATAATTCAGTGGAATTGTATCCCGTCTATGCCCAATATAAATCAAGCAACAACATTAAAAAACCAATAACACAAATGTATCCTTGTTAAAATTAAAACAAAAGTCCATTAAGCTCAATTCGCTCAATTGCATTTTAATAATCCGATAGCCTGCGTAAACGATCTGCCAAATTCTGTATTGAACTTTGCATGACTTGAATAATTCATTGTACATTATCGCATTTCGGTTTTGTTTACTGGCACTAAAACTGTTAATAAACAGCAATTAAAGATGGAACATGACTTCAAGATAAATATACGGGAGCGTAGAGCTTCAGTATTAAAAAAATCAGAATCAAGTGACTGTTTATAATAGTAAAAAAATAGCAGTATTGAGATCATTAAACAGTGTGATGTACAGCAAAACCAAAACAAACATAACGTGTTGATTTTTTATTCAGAAGAACGTTAAGCTGGATGTATCCAACAATGTATGCCTAGTTTACACTTACTATCAAGGTTGTGTTCTCGAATCCCGCTTTACAGGTTTGGGCATTTCGTTTATGTTTTAAGAGCAAAGTCACCTTAATGTGTAGACAGGTAATCGATATGAAACAAATTTGGCAGCGACCAGTTTTAGCACAATGATGGCTCTGTTTTGTTTTTCTTCTACTCTGGAATACATAGTTCAAAACTTATTTCAAATCTGCTTAATTAATTTCTTTTCGGATTTCTCTCAAACTTTCACATCTAAATGACCTAAATTGTAGATGATCGTTGAGAGAAAACCTTTGGCTGCGAACTTTGTTGGCAGAAATATGGCCCTTTGTCTTTATATTCACTCTGTTATATATTGCACCCATGTTTGTACCTTAGTCCTCTTTAACTGGTTAGTGAACAAGTTTTCAAACGTTCAACGCTTTATGTGTATAATGTTGTTAAAGGAGTTTGAGCATGAACACATGTTTTGTCGTTTTTCCCCATATGTTATTAGAACATTGTTGAGTTTATAAAAATATGATAGTTTTTATATAAGCCAAACCTCTAAATGGTCAATTCGACTGTCCCCAACCATATATTGTTAACGCATTAGTTTCAAGACAAATTTTGTTATGTTGTACAAAGATGTTTTGTAAGGCTGTGAATTCAATTACAAAATTGCATATCAAATGAATCTTAATGCCAATGACGTTATTCTCAAGAAACCAGGATTGTCTTCGCCAACAAACAATACGCTTGGTTTAATTATGTAGATTTGGATGCATTTGATTTATATCAATGTAATTATTTGTCTGCCTTTAGGGAATACGCGTATTTAAGAACAGAAGTGGACATTTGTACAAGAACAGTTTGTGAAAATGCGTTTACAAACACTTCAGGATAGTTCACTGTTTCTGTATTTGTTTGACGTATGTTTAAAGGTTATTAATTTATTTTCATTATCATTCATCAACCTAAACAGGTGTAAAACCCATATAGTTTTAGTTGTGTGCATATGTTTATCGAATTTCGAACTCTGTATGCATGTATTCGTTTAATAACAATTATTTTGTAACGTCCACCTGCATTGGATATAATAATAACGTCTACAATTCTTCATTAAAAAAGGCCATCCGGTTAGTAAGAATGCGGCCACATTACTTTTGTGTATTCTCTTTAATTTAGTTGTAAACACAAGCACCAATCTAACGGATGTATCGACCTCACCATCGTGTATTATATGACGTTAACGAACGCCTCAATATTCCGAAGAAAGTCAAACTATATGCCTTAGTCATATTGATTTATATCCGCCTGATATTATACGGATTAGTTTAACGGTTTTGGACATACTTATGATCATTTAAATACTGTGAAAAACTTTGAAAGAAACTTTCTAGAGTTCATCAACCATATAATCACGTGTCTTTGGTGATTTTCTGTTGTTTATCATTCCGGAAATATTGTCGGACAAAATTATGCATTGACATCTTTTATAAATATAACTAAATTATTCCATTTGCACGTGTGCATATTTATTTGTTTACTTTATATCTACGGCCATGTGTTTGGTTCATATGTTCTAAAAATATACAATGTGTATACTAACATTGTTTGGCACTCAAGTTGTTTTTCTTTTATATCGAGGTAACGTTACGTACATGGTCGAATGGTTATGGTATTGATCAAGTATTGCTGACAGTCAGTTCCAATTCATAGAGGTTCACTTTTGATTAAAATAACATCAGTTCTCAGGAACAATGTATAATATTTTGGTATTAGCTTCGAAATAATATATGTCATACATGTATATGTATATAAAAATATCAAAATATATATGAATTGAGGCTGAGTAGTGTTTGGACGACATTTCCTTTAAAAATAATAAATTATGTTGATTTGTTTGCATTTCTTATTGCGTTTAACGATGGTAAATATTAACTGTCATCTTTCGAGATTTGAATTTAATAAATGGATGAACATGTTAATAATGCAAGATGAACACTGTTTAATGTTTTTGAATCTCATCGAAGATTATATTCACCAATTAAACATGTTTGCCAGTAACGCTGAAAATATGTATAATATAAGTATTGCGTCGATAAATTACAACACCTAAAATAAAGGTTACAGTCGACCGACGAAAAAGTTATGCCACAGTATAGCATGTGTCATCTAGTTTTATTTAGGCCAACTGGGAGTTGGTGTAATAACTTTTATAACATGGAAATTTAGGAATACATGATCACATGTCGTATTTAAATTATAGAAAATATGTTTGTAGTAAATTGCGTTATGCAACTCAAAGTCATAACACATGATATTAATTGTGTTAGCAAAAAAATGAAGTAATTACTTGATCGTTCATATTGTTCACAATGGTATAACACACATAAGGATAACGATTCTTTGAAATAACTTGAGCGTTTTATTTAATTGATATCACGTGATTTTTAGGCACAGCTGTCAAAAAATAGGTTTTGACCTAGATTTTTTTTTGCCGAAATTAATGCAGCGGCAACATTCAACTCTGGAATTTAATTTCAGTTGTTTAACGGATACCAATAACTGTTGCATTCTTTCCGAGGATTATCATTAAGACAATTGTTGCGACTGGTAAAATATTTTTTTCAAAAACGTACTATTTTAAACTAAACACACTTTTGCATAATGTTCCTCACTTAATTATATAATCATGATGTAATGCGCATTCATAAAATGACAAAAACTATTTATATTTTACCTCTGTAATCGCGATATAAATACCAAGGCCGATACTTATAGAAGGACTCAGCTTAATGATAACATTCCTTGCGCATTGAGCTACTGAATATCTGTCATTAGTATTATATTGTTTTATTTTATAATAACACATAATGTAGTGGTAGTTCTTCTGTAGTTTATACTAATTAGGCGAAATATTAAACGAAAAAGATGAAATATTGTTTACAAGTTGATTGTACTAGTGTGTTAAACGCGTATTGTACATATATAACTGAAGTGAATCATTTTGTTAACTATCAATTAATTGGTTGTTACGCCTCTACAAAGTAAGAGCTCTTGTCCATTCGTAGCCCTTAATTACGAACGATGCGAAGTTTGTGTTCTCGACTCCCGTTTAACCGATTTTGGGATTTCGTTCATATTTTCCGAACTAAGTGACAATAATGTGTAGATAGGGGATCGTTATGAATGAAATCTTGGCTGCGACCAGTGTTAGCACAATGGTGGCATTTGTTCATTTTTCTACTTCTCTAGAATACATAGTACATCAATTATTTGTATCAGCCTTTCTTTATTTTGTTTTACGGATTTTGTTCAAACTTTCACATCTGAATGACCTACACTGTTAGATGATCGTTAAGAGAAAACCTTTTGGCTGCCACCAGTGTTTGCAGAACTATATCACTTTGTCTTGTGTTATTCTGTAATATATTGCAGCCAAACAAAGTTTGGACATTATTCCTCTTTTACTAATTAGTGAAAACGTTTTCAAACGTTCAAAGCTTTACGTTTAAAATGTAGTTATCGGAATATTAGCTTAAAACAAATGCTGGGGCTTTTTTGGACCATATGTAATAAATAGATGAATTGAGTTAATAAAAAGATGATATTTTTGTAGAAGCCAAACATCAGATTGGTGGATTAGAATGTATCCATACATGTGTCGTAAAAGCATTAGTATTAAGACACATCTAGTTTTGTTTAACGAATATGTTTTGAAAGGCCGCGATTTCATTAACGAACTTGCATAACAAGTTTATCTAAATGCCAGTGGGGTTATTCTTAAGAAACCAGGTTTCTCTTCGCCAACAAATATAACCATGGTTTATTTATTTTGAGTTGTATGTGTTTGATTGATATCTATGTAGTTAGTCGTCTGCCTTAAGGGAATACGCGTTTTTTAGAACGGAAGTGGACATTTACTGTACTAGAACAGTTTGTGAAGATTAAAAAAACACACTTCAGGATAGTTCAATGTGTCTGTATTTATTCGAAATGTGTTTGAAAATGAGTCGATTTGTTACACATTTTTCTCAGTCATCAACTGTAACAGCTGTTAAACTTATTTAGGTTATATGCTATTTTTTTTTAATTAAACGATTTCTTTCACCTGCATTGAACATAAAAGTACTATCTTACATCCTTCATAAATATAGCCATCCGGTTAGATGGAATGCGGTCAGGTGACTCGTGTGTATTCTCTTATTTATCGTTGTGGATACATGCAACCGTCTTATTGACGTATCGACCACCTCGCCATCGTGTATTATATAACGTTAAAAACCGCTTCAATATTACGAAGAAAGTCACACTAAATGCCGACAGCTAGATACATTATGGTGTGCTTAGTCTTAGTGATTTTATATCCGTCTCATATTGTACATCTTAGTCTTAAAGTTTTTAACATACTGTTGATAATCTCAAACCGTTGCAATACTGTGACAGAAACTATCTAGAGTTCATCAACCATACACTCACGTTTTTGTACTGTTTGATTTTGTTTACCATTCCGGAAATAGTATAGGTCAAAATTATGTATTTACATCATTTATAAATATAATAAAATAATTCCAATATGCACGTGTGCATATTGTTTGTACTGTAGATCTACGGCCATGTGTTTGTTTACAAATATACAATGTGTATATAACATTATTTGGCACTCAAGTTTGCTTTCTTTTATATCGAGGAAACGTTTAGTTTATGGTCGAATGGTTATAGCATTTACCATGCATTGCTAAGAGTCAGTTCCAGTTGATAAATGTGTATTTTTGTTTATCTTTTTTTCCAACACATTTTATTTCGAGATTGCATATACAATTATGAACAATAACACAAGCATGTAATACAATCAGAAATGAACAGAATAACATATGCAATACATATAAGGTTAGCTATCTAATGCATGTACTTTTGTGTTGAAAAAAACATTTATGGTGTATAGATGAAAAAAAAAGACAAATGCCAGTGTGTATAGATCAACATGCATGTTTTTATCAGATGAAAAAAATCATAGATACAAACAATAATAGGTGCATATAATAATAAAGACATTTTTCAAAGAGTACAGACAAACAATGATGAATAAGTTGTTATAACAGATGATAAGGCATAGAGAAAAAACAATAATAGGTGTTTATAGTTGTATAATTAAGTTTATGCAACAATGGCATAAAATAGTTCCCATTCAATGTCAAACGATTCTTAATTATTTTTTGAAATTGATATTTTTTCAAGTTATTATATTCGTACTTTATGTATTTCTTGGCTCCAGCTTTGCTTGGAATGCATTTATTTATCCTACATTTGTTTAAGTATAGCTTTATAAACAAGATAACATTATTTATTGCACATACTTTATCAGACTATAAATGTGTATTTTTGGTCAAATTGACATTTGTAAAATTATAACATTAAACTTTTGATATCTTTTCCTTTTTGAATCACAGATGTCTATGAAATATAAATTAATTTTGCTAACGCTTCTAGATTTTTTTTTAAACAGATGATCTTTTGGGCACAATTTCTATTTAACATATAAGTAGATAAGATAAAAAAAACTTCGTCATCGTTCAGCATGAAATCAGCATAACATACTCAAGTTTCTTTCTTGAAAAGTGTGAAATCGCTCAGGATGCTAATCCCATATAAAATCAATAGATAGTCCTGTAATTGAGTCATTATTACTATATCAATTGTTCCAATAAATCAAAGTATCTTTTGTTATTTGTTAATTTGACCACTTTTCTTTTATTCACATTGTAAATAAATACATTTGTTTTTTGAATTTATAGCGTGTATTCACCTTCATACATTACAAAATGTATCGTTTGTTTACATGTTATTTTGTTAGAATACAATAGAGTGTTTAAACAATTCAAATTGGTTGATATGAAAGAGGCAAATAAAATCCATGCATTCATTATATAGACACAATCATACAGTTCACACACACACACACAGACACATACACAAATGCCATGAATTCAGAAAATTATAAACTTTAATCAAACATTTGGACTTCAGACAATTATAAACATTAATCAAACGACCATGGTATTCAATATTTTAAGCAAACAACTCCATTTACAATAACACTTTTCTATTGATTACAATTATAAACATCAATCAAACGGCCATGGTATTCAAAATTTTAAGCAAACAACACAATTTACAATAAAACTATTCTATTGATCGACAAAAAGTTTTACAATTAACCAGTTCGGTATTTCCTTTTCTTGATATTTTGTATTAGATTGTATTTCATATGATACACACACATGGTTATTCAGCCCCCTTATTAAAATATCTATTGTCTGCATTTACATAGAAAGACCCATTCTTACCATAATTACGCTTTGAATCGTCCTCTGAAGTATTTAAAATTGCGTAAATGTTAGTATCGCCTAACTTTCTAGCCGGTTTTGATTATGTGTGAGTGGCGACTTTTTGCTATTTCAAAACCTCCACAACGCAACTTGTGTATACTGCGATACTTTTCGATTTGTGTTTTTGTATTTCAGTTATCTCGTGTTCTACGGACATATTCACCATTAATAACCGTAATGGACAAAGTCACCATCATTTACCGCAACGGACAAAGTCACCATCATTTACCGTCGAGGCTGAGATGACACCGCTTCAACAGAGCGAAGGCCAGACGGTTAGCTATGGCATGTCGACGGTTCCATGATTCTGTGTGTTGACTTCACTGGAACTGTGTAAAAGTTTCATGTAATCGTTTTTTATTTGTCAAATAGTTCTCTTAACACTCGTCCAGTTGGTCACGGGGACACGCGCATTTCATGTTAAAACTTCCAGCTGGTCTCTTGGGAATATGTGTAAAAGACGTTTGTTTGTAATCATTAATGTTGTTCGAGCCTTGACAATAATATGCAAAACGTAGTAATAAATAAAATCGACGTTCTAAAGGTTATTTTTGGGTTTTTCGTTGAATTTTACAGAAGATGATTACAATAAACTTAAGAAACATATCCAACGTGTATTGTTTAGTTTGTGCGAATACAGTACGAAGATTAAAATATACTATTTAAAAATACAATTTGTTAATTGTACGCTATATAGTAATGATTTTGAGTCGGAAATATACATCAATCGTTTTTGTAAGATTAATTAATATAAATATTATGTAATTGGTGTACATGTTTTGAAATAATATTTAAAAATATTCATATTTGTATAATAATATTTACAAAATACAAATGTATAGCATAAACTAGTATTGCTTCAGCATGCGTATGAAGCTGATATATGCTTTAATCTAAGGTAAGTATGTTTTATTTACCGTTAACATATTGACCTAGTTTGTTTATATTTACTGCAATGCTAGTGTGATATATTCATGAAAATATAACTTCATTTTTAGCATAGACAAAATAAAGCCATTTCTCTTACTATGTAGTCTGCAAAAGAAATCAAAAATATTTATATGCACTTTTAATTTTACAGTATGGTTCATATTAACATGTGAAGTATATGCCAAAAGGTATGTGTCAGGTAATATTTATTGTTATTGTATTCACCAATACAAAATCTCACCGGCGTAAATCATAATCAAACACGGGGAACAATTTCAACACTGAAAACAGATAGATAATTCTAATGCATACAATAATTGTTGTACCTACTTTCTTTTAAGACAAGTTCATGTTTTTATTAGAGCAAAATCAGCTTCGATATATAAAAGACATGCAACAACAGAAGCATAATAGCATGCTTAGATCTACGTACTATGTCATAATTCATATTATATAAGCATATGTCTCGCTTTTTGGCAAGGTACACATAATAGATGATATATTTATGATTTACGATACCATACACATAAGAAAACAGTCGGTTATGTTTATATTTGGCAAATTTACACATATGTCTCTGACGTTTTTGGCATGACATATTAATATATATGGTAATATATTCACGTTTTCACATTGACCATGTCAGCAATGATAATTACAGCGAGGTAAGATGATCCTTCAATATATAACAGGACTATGTATCAGCATGTGAACTGTGGAGGGCGATTATAATGCAACACATGTATGATTTACTTTCGTGGTACGCGTGTATTATACATGTGTTATAAAAGGAAATTTATAAAACTAAACTATACTTTAACTATTTGCCCAATACTTATTATTACGTCCCTAGTTTAACTATTGTAAAGCATGTAAATTTATCTATACGTTTAAGTTTATCTTGTCTTATTTGAGATATTAACATTTCACTGTAGCTGCGTATCTTAAATCTTAACTTGAGTGTGTCCCATTGCACTTGGACAAAACTAGGAATACACTTACACTTTACACTTATATAATTAAATGCATGTCTGTTCTGTTCTGATATATACTTTTGCATCAAACTAATCGTTTCGTGAATACAAAGCTGTAGTGCCTTCTTGAATAAATTGCTATTCTCTGCGAATTGCCTCACTTCAAATCCACTGATAATTATATGTCATATACTAAATATGACTCAAAATCTGAATACACAAATATAGTCAACGCCAATTCAGCCTTCTGGTGGCGTTAGTATGTACGGTTTGTGTATTCATTAATTTGTTCTGTGGTGCCTTAATATTTTAATGTGGATTTTTTTTTAATTGTCCAATCTTTCTATACTAACGACATTCTCTTGTGCGCATACACCATTCCGTCCTGAACATTATTCAGTATGTTATGTGCAGTTGACATTTTATTATGTTCTTACGTTATATTGATTTGTGCAAACGTTTTGTTCTGTATATTTGCCCTTATAATATGTTCATGAATTATATTTTTCTGCGCTAACCTCATTCTTTCATGTAGAAAGAGCTTTTCGTGTAGTCAAGGTGTCACTATTCTATGTGCATGTATCAAGTTGGTATGTGCTAACTTCGTTTTGTCGTGTAAAAACATCGTTTTGTTCTATGCATTCATCAAGATGCGTTTCTTATCATTTATCCAGTTTCTATGTACTGACCGCATTTTTGTCATCCATTTTAAAACATCTTGTCGTTGTTTCGTTCTGTCAAATGTTCACTATGTTAGCTACTAACGTTATACTATACAACATGTGTATTTCAAAACAACGCGAGCAATAAAAAAGTGTCGTATTACCACACTGTAAATGATTAATTCACAACTTTTATATTTTCAATAATGTTATCAATATTAAAAATGACAGTTTACTTTTATCATCGAATAAGTCTATTGCTTACACTTGATTTAACATAATTATGAAAATAAAACATTTGAGTAGCGTTAAGCCCTAATGGTTTAACCCGCTGTTAAGAATAGTAATGATAAGTTAATGACTCTAGTTCTTCTTTGCTATATGGACATAGACTTGCATTACGTAATTAACCACCGGCGATGCTGCTTTCATTTAAATACGTTTAGATGTATTTTAAAGTTCTCATACGCTAAAAAACAGAATTTCATAACGTCATTGGGTACCATCGTACTAAAGAAAAACCCTATTTTTTATTTTTCTGTTATTTTAGTTGTTGCATTTCTAACCGACTTTAAATGTCTTAACGGCGGTTAAAGTTCGATACTTAAATTTTCCGACAAAACAGGTGCAATTCCAGATATACCAGTAAATAAAACATACACACTTTAAACATTTGTAAACTGTATTTTGCAGTGTTTGTCAAACTGCTTATCTTTGCTACAATCTCCACGATATACAGTTTAAAATATACATATTAAGTTAAAAACTAAAACATACAAACTGTCGACAACCTGAAAATTCGTTTTATGGCAAAGTGAGTTAGACACGAACATTTATTAAAACTGAACCTACAATTTGCTTTTAATGCGTTATAGAGTTCAATTTATACGATGGTTACTCTATAAAAAGTTCAATTACTAAAGTAACGTATATATGACGCACAAAACGGCAAGATGTTACATTTTTTAGCATTTGTTTTCTTACAAGAATTCCGTTCAATTGCGGCGGCGTCTACCTTCCCTGATAGATTACATCATACGTTTGTAAAAGAATATCGTCACAAATTGGATACCAATCACATTCACGTATTATACAATTGTTATCGATGTTTCTTTTTTGTGAGTCATTATTAACTATTTTTGAAGTTATTTCTAAACAATTCAAAATATTGCTCTCTTTACTTCGGGAAAACAATATGACTGTTCCCAAATTTCATTGACATATATGTATACAGTTTGATATAGTTTGGTAGGTGGTTTACTAGTCTGGGATTACCTACTCCATTGGTGAATGCCAAATGTTTCATCGCATATTCGTAAATTTTGTTACATTTATAACGCGATAGTAAATAGGTCATTTCTATTAGATGTTTAAAATATAATAATATCATTAAAATAAATTAAGGCTGATAATTTGTACGAACTCCTGAATTTCGACACGAATACATATAAAGTGTATGGTACATTGCTTTGACTAACTAAAGTTAAAAAAGATGAAGTACTTTTTTACCAATACTTGTATTATACTGATGGGAATATTTGTATTCTCATATTTATTTTTTTAATGAATTGCATTATAGTGCTAAAGGTTGCAATTATCGGATATAGTTGATTGTAACACATTAACAGTATTCATTCTATATGAGTTATACCCGAAATCTTCCGCAATACACAACAATGTGTTTCTTTCTTTTGACGTAAATCGATTAATTTAAGTAATGTAATCTTATTTGTGTGTGAAGTATTTTGTTGAATATTAACAAGTGGTATACGGATTTCAGCTCGAATTAAGCTTTATAATGTACAAAATAACACGTTTATATCATCTATAATTCTTGATAAGTTAAACGAAACTTATTCATGGATGTCCGTAGGGTGTACGTTAAGTCCTTTGTTTCGTTACGCACATATTACTGACAAACATCGTGAACGCTATCAAGATAAGGGAAGATCGCTGGATTACAAATCAGATGATCGTTTGGTTAGAACCTAGAGTGATACCTATGATTCACAAAGTACAGCTTTCAGTAAATGGCGTATGCATGTTGAATAAGAACTGGTAAACAAGCTGAATCATGACAAGCGTCAGAAGTTTAATGCTTGCTTTAAAGGTTTGATTCTTGCATGGATGTTATCAATGAATCCTCTAAACACACACACTTCGTAGGACTATATTTTGACCTTACGTTTTGTAATTGATAATTGGCATAACATCATTACTACTCAATATAAAGCATATATATTCCCATGCGACACTCACATCACCTGACCTCATTTTAACCACGACTTTGGTCTAATTTTGTTGTTATGACTTAAACGGGCCAAGGAGTCAATCCTGAGCAGGCTTCCAGAGGGGGCATCATCGTTTATTTAAAGCAACATCTTGTTAACTTGTGCCGAGCGTAAGAAGAATTTCCACTTTAGTGCTGAAACGTTACAAACATAATCATCATCATATAAACTTGCGCAACTAAAATCTTTTATTGCACAATGTTTTAATAAAACTTGAGTTACGGCCCTTTTTAGGAAACCCTTCAGATATGTTTTACTTAAGCTTCGTTTTTAGACAAAAGTGGAATGTTAGAGGGCATCTGCGTTGCAAATCCACGGTCAAAATAGTGTCCCGTATTGCTTTCCAACTGTTGTTTTTACATTCTTTGACACCAGAATCTTTCGGGGAACAATGGGGCATAAGCATAATGTTCAAAACCAGAGATAAACACTTATTGTAAGTAATAGCAGCCACAAAGGCAATATAGTGAGAATTTAACAAACTGCACTTCTCGTTCCTTCCATCTGCTAATTGGCACTTAAACGGTTAAATCTTCAATACTTTAGTTCATAATGATACTAAATGACGTGCTGTACCTAATTTGCAAAAGAATTGAAGGAAACTCAAAACTATCTTCCTTTAAGTGGTATAATTCCAACAAACAAAACGAATAAGATATTTTCAAGAAAAAAATTAACACATATTAACAACTCCAACCAAATAAGAAACAGGCAAATGTTGATATATACGCGCATATATTGACACGACTATTTTTTGCTTTCGCGTTTAATAAATAAAAGTATGTGTTTTTTTTTGTTTAATATAAAAAGTATAATGCTTTCTGGTTGCGCACATATAATTAATCTTATAAATTAACACTGTATTGATAATGACGAACTAACACTGTATTATTGCTGGCGCATAGGAAGTTTTTTTCCGCGTTATTATCTATAGTTTTTTCAATGGGTAGTAAATACATGTTAAACTAAAATCGAGAATTCGCGACGCTTAATTCATTAAGTGTTTGTTTCTAATATTGTATTATACTGAGTGATAAATACTGAACACTGAAACATCAATACCAATTAAATTTGACATCAAAAAACATATAACAAGCATCGATATTTGATGGCAAATAAAACAACATTATGATCAATTAAGATACTGGCTTTCATTGTGCTAGATATCCTCTGGGAAGAGGCAGATACTGAGTACATGTCCATTTAGCATTAACAATATCGAAAATTTGGACGATCCTTTCAAACAAATTCCGAAACACAACACACTCTCGATACAAATATAACCAGTTCATGTTTATACAAATCACCATTATTAAGTTAGATGTCAGAGACGTATGTAAATTTTATGGAACTAACAACATTTATTTAAATCAAAATTCATTGTTTTTAATGACATATAATACCGAAATCTATTACTGAATACCAATATATCAACTTAGGTATTAGACATGTGTCCAAAACAGGAAGCATGCACGAATGTTTCCAATGCACGAATGTATGTTTGCAGCATCTGTACAAGATGCAGACCAATATTGACAGACTTTTTCTGATGAAACATGCTATTGTTATTTTAGTATTCAGTCGCCCGTTGTATTGTGACCAAACATTATTCAGTAATGACAAAGGTTTAATTGGTTGAACAAGTTTTCATACAATAATTTGATCACATTAAAAAGTAAATATTTTCTTTTGATATAAAATAAATTTAATAATGGTAAGATCTTATGTTATAGTGAATTTCATAAATAAACAAATAAATAAATGACAAAGACAAATGGACTAACTGCACTTTAAGACGTACATATAACATACTTTTTCAAAGACATGTCTCGAAAACAAAACACATTCGCATACGGTAAACGGTATGTGTCATGTACACATCCGCCTTCAGCTGTCGTTTTCGTATTGTTTACACTATGTCAATAATTTGCTTAAAATTTTGCTAAGCAACAAGGCTCGCCTGCCAATTTTATGTAACATAATTTTCTAGAAAACGTCTTGCGCTTGACACAGTTATATGCTTTTTAACTAAAAAGGTGGATTCAATGATGAATCCATATTGTGTCATGCTTAATTTAATCATTAAATGTACGTTGCAATCAATATGTATGTAGCAGAAATCAATCCAATATAAAGCATGCACTATTTATATTAAAGAACAAGATAAACAGGTAGTTGGACCGAAACTTTCCTTAAGTCTGAACTCAGCGGTACAATAGGTGTCATTAAATTTTGACTTCTTACGTTTGCACATAACTTCGTTGGAAGTCTCGAATGAATTGAACTTCCCTTGTAATTTGTATTGATACTCGTCTTTTCCTCTGAGTATTTTATTTATGGTCGAATGTATTCATTTGCAACGATAGTTATCTTATGAAATATTCTGCTAATGGTACATCATGGTTCTATAAGGATTGTCTTCTAACCTACCTTCTATTTGAACTGGATGTGTTAAGGACAAAACGAATCATTCTCTTCTTTATATTAAATGCATTCCAGTTAGTGACTTGCATCTATGTAGAAGTATTGAACACATTATATTTATTTTTTAGAAAAAGTAGTAATATGACCACACTATGCACAATATCGAAGCTAATATCAAGTAATAAAGGTGTAGAATAATAGCCGTGTTCACCTGCATATTTAAACCAAACAGATTATTCATTAGATAAATACCTTATTAAATGGACACAAACTTTAATGGTGTTATGTTTCTCCTATTCAAAATGTAAAATCGCTACGGATCTTTGGCATTTTTGAACAACATTATCGTTTCGCAAGCATAAGGTTGCAGTTTTATGAACCATCAACATAACACTTTAAGATTTAGTTTGATTCAAACCTGTTTTATGATGTTCATATGCAACAGCTGGTGTCTTTATATTGGTATTTGATTTGATGATTTGGGAAAATTTAACAACCACAAATATTTATTCGGTAACCAACTAAAACACTTTTCATCAATATGCATCTCTCTCAGAGTCGTTTCACATGATATCATCTATTCAACCAATTATTATATTTTTTAGGAATGAAAACTACTATTGGTTTATATGTCCGGATTAAATGGTTGCGTAAGAAAAGATATACCACGAAAAATTAAAAATTTAACCCATTTTGCATTTGGTTTATATTACTACTATATTTAAAGTAAATAAGTGTCACTTTTATATCAACCATGATTACATTTTCGATATTGAACTCGAATATCAAAAAGAAAAAGTTTTGCTAATTTTGTATTCAACATTTGTTTTATATATCGCGCATACATTAACTTTGGTTAAGCGAAACATTGTACATTAACACGTGTCACGCATATTGAAAACTTTCGTGTTTATATAGTTCAGCATATACAATTATGTTGCTCTACAAATTAAGTCAATTACTAGGCGAGTATGTGTGCCATTAGAGCAATTAACAAGACACATGGGAATCGTCAAGAGACTTAACTATACTAATTAAATTCAATACAATTAATACACACTTCCGGCATTCGAATAGTGAACATTTCTGATCTAACTTTTACCGTTCTTATGTTCAAGATACCATCTGAATCACATAGGATAACTTTATATCATTGACATGATTAACACTTATTAGACAATTGCCACTTGCACGTAAATGTTCATAGCGTTAGATCAACGCAATTTTTACCATTTGTTCTTGGAAAAATCCATTATCGTTGTCTCGTTGAATTCTTGAATCAAATGTTTCCTTAAAAGCTCAGGAATGATGTGTTGTCCTTGACTTAAAACAGCATTAAACATTTAACGGAACCCAAGACAATTATGCGTTAAAGTCGCTAGTGTTTAGATCATTGACGCAACAATTGAAACTTATTGCCAACGGCCGAAAGAATGCGCCTATGAGCTTTTCAAGAAAGATGTGTAAAAAAGCATTAACAACGCTGTTAAGAGATCCTCGAAAATATTATACAAGCCATTTCATGTGTCAATTGTTTTAAATGGAACTGATGGCACCTTGTAATGTACAGAACACACATACACTATCCTTTTTACTTCAGTGGGCTTCAGTGTATACATCGTTTTGGTGATAAAGCCCGTTATTATTTGGAAACATCTTGGTAGTTTCATTCTTTTAACTGATAATTCCAATGCATTTACAGCATTTAATGTTATGTAAATATGTTAACTTTGCGTTCTTTAAACAACATAAGAATAAATTACTTGGTACATAAACATACAGACATTTCATTTATATAGAAACCAGAAAAAGTGTGTGAACGTTCGCTTTGAAAAGGCTGATGCTTATTTTAGTGTAGTTCAACATGAGTGTGGGTTTTAAGTGCACGCATGCGTGCGGTTGTGTGTGTTTTAGGTTCATTATAGTTATTTCTCATTATATTCCACTTATTTAACGTGAGCTTTCAATATAATCATATATATTGCACGCGATTATACGTTTGCTGACAAAAAAGCTTACAATATGAGAAAGATGATACTTTTTATTACTTGCTATTTGTCATGTACAAGAACTTTATACATGTTTTTTAAAACATATTCTATATACAAATTACCTTGCTGCTGGCATAACATACGTGCGTGTGGTTGAAAAAGCTGTATGTACGATGCATGTGCTATTCGCATTATACAAATACCAGAGAAGGTGTAACTAGTTGGCAAGATGTCTACATACATGTCTATGACGTCTACATAAACGTGTTGTTAAGTCAAGAAGTATGTATTTATTGTGAAACGTGTCTTAATCGTAACATAAGCCACACATCGTGTAGGAACAAATATAATATATTCGAATGTTGTGTCCTTGCAGCTTACTGAAACTCATTGAATGGTACAGAAACGTATTTGAAACAATTAATTAGTTCTGTTATTGCGCGATAACGACGTAAATGCAATGATGGAATACAAGCACTCACCCATCTTTAATTAAAACTTAATGATTCAACTACATTGTATTGCCAAACAAGGAATAATTCAATTGCAATGTCATTGTACTTGTTTGAACGATTGACATCTGTAATTGAATCGGTATACTTTGTAAATATGAGGTTGTCAGCAGGATTATTTTCTATTTATATTTAACTAGTTGACTTCGAATTCATATGCATGCATTTAATAAACATCGGGTGGTGTGTGAGTTATATCCATATTTTATTATAACTTATGTTATCCGATACAATAATACAAATGAACCAGTGTAGTCCGTCTTCTTATATATTNGTTATTATTTGGAAACATCTTGGCAGTTTCATTCTTTTAACTGATAATTTCCAATGCATTAACAGCATTTAATGTTATGTTAATATGTTTACTTTGCGTTCTTTAAACAACATAAGAATAAATTACTTGGTACATAAACATACAGACATTTCATTTATATAGAAACAAGAAAAAGTGTGTGAACGTTCACTTAAAAAAGGCTGATGCTTATTTTAGTGTAGTTCAACATGAGTGTGGGTTTTAAGTGCACGCATGCGTGCGGTTGTGTGTGTTTTAGGTATCATTATAGTTATTCTTATTTTATTCCACTAATTTAACGTGAGCTTTCAATATAATCATATATATTGCTCGCGATTATACGTTTGCTGACAAAAAAGCTAACAATATGAGAAAGATGATACTTTTTATTACTTGATATGTGTCATGTACAAAAACTTTATACATGTTCTTTAAAAAATATTCTATATACACATTACCTTGCTGCTGGCATAACATACGTGCGTGTGGTTGAAAAATCTGTATGTACGATGCATGTGCTATTCGCATTATACAAATACCAGAGAAGGTGTAACTAGTTGGCAAGATGTCTACATACATGTCTATGACGTCTAAATAAACGTGTTGTTAAGTCAAGAAGTATGTATATATTGTGAAACGTGTCTAAATAGTAACATTAGCCACAAATCGTGTAGGAACGAAAATAATATATTCGAATGTTGTGTCCTTGCAGCTTACTGAAACCCACTGAATTGTACAGAAACGTATTTGAAACAATTAATTAGTTTAGTTATTGCGCGATAACGACGTAAATGCAAGGATGGAATACAAGCACTCACCCATCTTTAATTAAAACTTCGTGATTCAACTACATTGTATTGCCAAACAAGGAATTATTCAATTGTAATGTCATTGTACTTGTTTGAACGATTGACATCTGTAATTGAATCGGTATACTTGTAAATATGAGGTTGTCAGCAGGATTATTTTCTATTTATATTTAACTAGTTGACTTCGAATGCATATGCATGCATTTAATAAACATTGGGTGGTGTGTGAGTTATATCCATATTGTATTATAACTTATGTTATCCGATACAATAATACAAATGAACCAGTGCAGTCCGTCTTCTAATATATTTTACCAAATTATATATGGAAAATCGCATAACATACATTATTCATTAAACAAATTCTCATTTCGGGTTTGTTATCTAGCATTGAAAGTTCTTAATTAACATTAATTAAAGATGAAATTTTTGGAAGGTTATGATTCTGATTAATTATGTGTAAGGTTCAGCAAGCCCTATAGCCGATTTCAACCCCCAATACTTTCCATTGACATAAACCTTGGCGTTACCATTTCACAGCTTTGATCATTTTATGTTAATAATTGGGGTTCTGTTATAAAAGTAGTGGATACATTTTTGTTCTCTCCTATATGATTTCAATCGCATACTGGTATATCAAGCATATCAACATTCAAGTCAGCCTGGTCTTAAGATAACACAATTGTGTTCGCGGACGAACAATACCCTTGGGTAATGTATGCAGACTTCAATGCATTTGATTGATATCAATCTAATTAGTCGTCTGCATAGAGAGAATGAACATTAGAACGGAAGTAAACATGTCAACTGAGATACAGACTTTTATCCCGCACACTATTCTGGAGCGTCAACCTCGTATGGCATGAACTCACTGATTGTGTACAGTTCAAACTCACGCAGTAACTAACACTTTACCTAAACATTCACCATGTTGCCCGTTGAAACGTAGTTACACCATTGGTAATGTTTTATCTTGAAAATGTTTGACATATTTCCTTAATTGAGAAGTGCATTTATAAACAAATAGTGAATGTTCTTTGCGAGAGTTTTAATTTAACGATTAATTTCTTTAAAAAGACACGCATAACACTCGACTGACAATAGTTTTCGCGATATTTACTCGTTAAAATATCGTGTATCGTTTGAAATATTGCGCGTCGCTTTGAATGGAATGTGTCGTGCTCCATGGGGTTAAGTCGACAGTCGACAATTTGCGCGGTATAATGTCGCTCGTCGTTTGAAATGTCGCGTGACCAATCGTGCGACGCTTTGAATGTTGCCTGTCTAACTACGAGGTCGACACACGACAATCAAAGAGGCGCAAGTAAAAACAAAATGCGACATTATGCAACGACAAGCGGGAATTTAGAACGACACTCAATTTATAATGCAACTTTTCCCGGAAAATATAAGCGCGAAACTCAAATGTTCAAATACGAAATACAGTGAGATTACGATGGCGACAATGCGAGAATACGATGACGCGAGTGCGTGAATACGATGACAAGAGTGCGAGAATACGATGACGAGAATGCAAGAACGTGATAGTACGATGACGACAGTGCGACAATACGATGGCGACAGTAAGACAATACGATGGCGACCGTGCGATAGTACGATGGCGACAATGCGACAATGCGAGAGTGCGAGAATAAGATGACGACAGTGCGAGAATACGATTACGACAGTGCTACAATACGATGGCGACAGTGCGATAGTACGATGGCGACAATGCGACAATGCGAGAGTGCGAGAATACGATGACGAGTGTGCGAGAATACGATGACGAGAGTGCGACAATACGATGACAACAGTGCGACAATACGATAACGACAGTGCGACAGTACGATGGCGACAGTACGATATGCCGTCTTAAAGTGTTGCTTGTCGTTTCGATTTGTCGCGTATCGTGAAATGCGTTCATTGGATGGTCCTGGGTTAGCCTCAAAGGCGACAGTCAATGTGGCCAAACCGGATTCCGTACGATAGTTCCTATATAATAGCACTTGCATTCAATGATCGCATTGGTACCAGAAACCACCTGAAGTCGGTGATATGTTTATGTCTTCTGTAAGAAAATGTGTAATATCGCCCCCAAATACGTAAACGACAAGTTAAACAACGACCTGAACACATTTCACGGAACGTTCATTAATAATATTAAATTCAAACAACTGGATTATTATATTTGCTTTACATTCTTTTTAATAATGAAATAAAATGACAGGTTCTTTTGTATGATTTATGGTAGCTGTTGTTGTTGTAGTGGTACTGAACACACCCGTATTTGGTCTTAGGGTTCATTAAAAGAGTTGTAGTTGCGCGTTGACGTCATCAATAGGGTTGTAGTTGCGCGTTGAAGTCATTAATAGGGTTGTAGTTGCTCGTTGACGTCATAAATAGGGGTTGTAGTTGCGCGTTGACGTCATTAATAGGGGTTGTAGTTGCGCGTTGACGTCATTAATAGGGGTTGTAGTTGCGCGTTGACGTCAGTAAAATATTTGCTAACATCGAAGCACCGATCGACGCAAACTACAATACCTGTCATTGAAACGACAATTTATAAACTAATTAAGTAACATATTTTTTATTTAGCCTGAAGCGTGAACATCTCCAGAAAATAATAGTATCATCGTTATGAGCATTTGTATGAGCTTTTAAGTCATCTACGTGCAATAATTACTTTTACATGCCATTTGGAAAAAAGGTTATGGCAGGTTTACTATCGAAGCCATGTGCGTCTCATAATCGTAAGCTTAAGTATGGATTTATTTGTATTATACAAGTGACTGAGATAATAGCTGGTTTCTAGTCTTGCCTTCATCCTTCAATACTGTTTCAATAATGTATAGCGCTATTAGCTTGAAACGACCAATATATAACCGTTATAGCAATTTATATTATTCTCAAACGCGCATACATGTTCCTTACGAAAAATACGTTGCAGTTGGTAACAAGTACACTCAAAGAAAACAAATATAGCCGAATACTGTTTATCTAGCATTCATAAATGTCGTATTTATTACAATTTATTTACATAAAATATAAAATCCTATTCAATACCTGTCGTAATCGACATTTAACTGGCAGTAACAGCCGATTGCTTAGAAATTCTCTTCAACTAAACAATTACTTCAACACATAATACATGAGTTTTCTCGCTGAACGGAAAACCTTTTACATAAATTATTGGTTTGATTTAAAACAAATCAAGTTTTGAATTGAATTGTCAAGTGGGCAAAAAAGCCTTTTAACTTTGCATGAAATCAATGCTATGTATGGTAGTAAAAACAGCTTTAGTTCTACAATTACGTGTAGAATAAAGGTATCCTTAACGTTGTTCAATCTATATAACCTAAATGAAGTAATGTTTGTTTGTATGCGGTACATACTTTCCTTGTTGGTTTGATTTTACACTAGCCATTAATATAGTAAAGTTGACGTCATAAGAAAATGTAAATTGATCATCTGGTTGTTGCCTCATAATCATTTCTGGTATACAATGCCACTGAAACTAGTGTTCTTATGACCACCTTACTGATCGATACCCAAACATCTTTTCTCTGCGTTGACAGGTTTTCTTAGAATTAACTGCAGTATGTCATATATGTTTAAAAATGAGTATGGGCCTTTGAAGAATAATCATGAAAAAAAAGTAAGATTTCGAATGAAACACAAAAAAGGATTGTGTGTTTGTGTTTGTTTTCCTCTAAATATGTTATAAGGTATATTTCACTCACTTGATATTAACTGGTAAGAAGCCAAACACTACGCTTTGATACCATAAGCGACTATTTTATAAATCGATGTGTATGAAGATGCGTAATTATTATCTATCAAAAAAAGTTAGATAGTAAATATAAACAATACAAAAAGTTGAAAACATGTTATTGTACACATATTTACAAAGACAACTAATCTGAATATGGCGTAAATATTAATCAACACAACTACTTTGTATAAAGCTATATGCATATTACCTTGATGCAGGCATTACATGCATGCTTGTGGTAGCAAATGCTCTAGATATGACATATTTGCTGTCCGCATTATAGCCAATTCAAAATAACCTTAAATGTTTTAAGAGTTGGAAAGATGATGACCATGTCTTTGACATATACACTAGTATTGTTAGGGAAAGAGATATTGATTTATTGTGAAACGTTTCTTAACTGTAACAACATGTGCCAAAACTCGCAAAAATGTATTCAATTAAACAGTAATGCTGACAGGTATTTGTTTCTATCACGCGACTTACTAAAGATATTGATACTTTTCTTTATTGAATACATGCACACATTTGTCTGTCATTATAACTCGACGCGACATCTGCAATATATTGGTGTAAAAGTAATGTCTCACAATCGTAATAATTCATCAACTTTAAAGTTAAAGCACTTGTTTCAACGCTCGGCATGCCCCTATTGTCTAACTAACGAATTGTTCTTAGCAACGACTCGGAATAAACATGGATAAAACATGGTAATTTTGCGAAAACGTTCTACTTGATTCTTAATTTAAATTGGCATAACTTAAATTATTCATTGTACATGTTCTCATTTCGGCATTGTTAACTTGCAATAAAGACTGCTAATACACATTAATTATTGATGTGACTACCCTCAAGATAAATAGCGTAGTGCTTTACTGTTAAAAACGCTCAAAAGTGTTAAGGATTAATAATTGCAAACGCGTGTTAATTATTCAGATCATTTAACATTGAAATGTACAGCAAAACAAAACGAACGTTGAGTTTTATTAAGAGAAGCGTTAAGCTAGATGTATCTAATGTATCCATAGTGGACATTAATAGTCACTTGGTGTTTAGCTCCTACAACGTCAGAGCACGTAAATCCTTAAATCCTTAATTACGAAAGTCCGTACGCAGGTACGCGCCAAGTCTGTCTTCTCGACTCCTGTTTAACAGGTTTGCGGATTTTAGTTAAATTTTCACAGCTGAATGAGTTTATGTTTCGATAGATGATCGTTATGAAAGACATTTTCTGCGACCGGTTTTAGCCAAATGATGGCAATAGTGTTGGTAAAATTGTGACCCTTTTGTTTTTTTTCACTCTGTAAAATAATCCACAATAGTTGTTCTTTATTTCTTTTAAATTAGTAGGTGTAAACGTTTTCAAGATTTCATGAGATGTATGGTTATAATTAAACGAGGTGTATGTTTAAAAAAGAACATTGTTAACCAATATGTTATTATCACATCTATTGATTTAATAAAAAATAGTATCTTCCGTGTAGAAGCCAAATCTATGATTGGTGGATTTAAATGTCTCCATAACTATGTTGTGAAAGCATTAGTGTCTGTGACAAATCCTTTTTGTAATGAGATGTTTGTGAGACCGCGGTTTCAATTACAAACTGGCATATCAAATCAATCTAAATGCCAGTGACTTTTTTCTTAAGAAACCAGGATTTTCTTCGTGAACAAAAAATACGCTCAGTTGAGTGATGTAGATTTGGATGCATTTGATTAATATCAATATAGTTAGTCGTCTGTCTTTAGGGAATTCGCGTATTTAAGAACGGAAGTGGACATTTTAACGGATACTGAACTAAAACAAATGTTGCAGATTCTCTAACAATCATTTCATGAGAGTTCAATGCTTCTGTATTCGTTTAAAGTTTCTTGAAAATTAACTTAAATCAATTGCTTCAGTATTGTTAAGTTGATATTATACAAGTGGTGGTTGAGATTATAGCTAATGTCGACTCTTCGTTGTTAACACAAAGTTTGCAAATGAAATAATGGTACTGCATTGAAACAAAAAGTACAGTGCTAATAGATGTGGATTTGTTGAAAGAGGCTTACTAATTTCATTTACGAAAATAGATTCACAGTTGGTTTTAACTGTTATCAAGGAAAATATATTTAGCCCAAGGATGTATCAGTGTTAGATCTATCGACATGCACTTCAGATCTATTTCAATAAAACTACATAATATAAATACCAATCTAACACTTGTCTTAACATACATAAAACTGTCAGTAATTAAAGCCAGATACCAATAACTTGCCAATTAAACCGCATCGACTATACACAAACTTAAATCAGTTGAGATCGTATGCATTAAACTGTTAGAAAAAGCCTGATGCAAAGAAGTTGTCGATTAATCCGCTTCAACTAAACGAAAACCTCAATCAATTGAAATCGTATTGTATAAGCAGCATTCTAAGCGATGATGCACTTCAGAAAACTGAAAATTCAGGCTTAATCGCAAGTCTTCAAAAAGCGTTTGTAGATTTGCATGCGTGTCAATTGTATAAAATGATTATGGCATATGCCATAATAAATATTAAAATAATAGTGAACGCTGCAAACAAATTTTACAAATATTTACACAAATTCATGTATGTACATAAAACTTAAATATGTATATGTGCTACATGAAATATATTTTGGTTTCAGAGAATACTCGCCTTATTATCGTATTCGAATAGTCGCTTTATTATTATCGTATTCGAATACTCGCCTTATTAATATCGTATTCGGTACTTCGCTATGATGGATTACTTGCCTTAGTATTGTGGAATTTGGTATTTCAATTCCAAAGTAATACACGCATTATTGGTATTTGGTATTTTGGTTTCAAGCCATATTCCTTTAATATATCCTCCAATTGACGTCATGACCTCAAATTGGTCTTCTGATGATTCTATTTGAATCATGACTGGTTTTCGTACTGAACCCATTATGTTGAGGACAATCTTAATGATCATAATTATCGAAAAACAAAATACATATCTCCACATTTAGAGCTCTTCTCGCGATGCTATGGTACTCGTTGTAGATGTGTTGTTCATATCGGTATCACACGACCTTTACAGATTCATAAGAATTTAGATTAAGTAAATCGTGCATACACTTAATAATGGATGGAATACAATATAAGCATGCTCGAGCTTTGTTTTCCATCTTAATACTATTAAAATAATTTTCACTTATTATATCATTTACAGAAAAGACGTCTACCACTTTTCTTTGATGCAACTTCCATATGCATTCAACAAATACATTATGTAAGAAGGTGCGTATTTATTATCGATTAAAACAAGTTTAATAGCAAATGCTTATTGTAAAATAAGACGTAAACATACGTCTGTGTCTAAATTTGCGAAACACAATTAGTAGCAAATTTTTCTATGCACTTCTTACAACGTTGAACAATATCAAATTTATCGCATTACTTAGCATTATACAGTATTGTCTTATTATAACAAGTTTGTATAATAAAATTAATTTTGTAAATTTATAAGCGTTATTTATATATTAATCGTTTTGCTTGTAATCTTATAAACAAGGAAACGTACAATTGGCAGACTTAAACAACACATTAAAGTCGTTTATAGATTTAAGCATTTGTTGAAGTTCGTCATTAAATTTATAAATGATAACATCAGAACTAAAGATCTCCAGTATACATGTAACAAAATATAAGTTAAGAATAGGAGAACAGTTTACTTCCCCTCAGAACGAACTACTGACCTTTGGATTCGTAGTCATATTTATATATTTTGGCAATACAATTATACATCGAAATACACAATACTATAGCTTTACTTATTGCATGTTATACTTTACATAAGCAATCAACGTACTATCGTATTGTCACAACATATAAAAAAAAAAACACAAATATTTCAAAAGTATTAAATCTTGTTGCGTTTGCAGCGCTTAATTATTTCAACATTTTGAAATGATATTAACTTATAAACGAAAATGGCTTTTAAGTATCAGTAAACGTCATTATTTCGCTCCCAGATGTACAGTGCTCTTATAGTTCTTTGACTTTGTGAAAAACAAGAATGGACAATTGGAAAATTGTCATATTTACCATCTTTGAAGACGTCCATATAAATCGTTTACAGCAATTGACATACTCAAACCATCTCAAATGCGTTCAATTATGTAACACATATCTGACTTTATTCATGAAATGCATTCTCTATGATATAACTGTATTCCTGAAGCACATAATAAAGTTTTGTATTTGTGTCATCTGTAAGTAGGTTATATAGATCCGATTAAACAGTAAAAAAGTTATTAATACAAAGTGACGTACACTCAAGACTTAATGCGTCTTGTAACATATTAGATACACAGAGCATAACAATTAAATTGCATTTTTATTGAGTTTAATGCGAATACTCTGATTCAAACACCTGTTCGGGATGTGTACGTTTTCTGATGCTTGACCAACTTCCTTTTCCGGGTTATATTGCAATATAGAGTATATCAATCAGTTCGCCCATCCACATTACTTCTGAAATGTATGAATGTTAACATATATTGCAATATTTATTTCACATAATAATTTATGGCAAACACAAAGTTGAATTGATCTCTTTGAGTGTAAAAGATCAGACAGTCTAGCTCGTTATTCTTACAGTTGGTATGGATATTATCCATGTGAAATAAAATCATAATTGTAAGAGTTCTTAATATGCCGGTGTGATTCCATTTGAGAAAATTTAAATTATATTTCATTTCACTGAACAAACGATTGACGCATCAGAATTTAACAATTTCATTAAAGCATCCCTTATAGTATCGTCATTGTATTAAACTTTTACTTTATTAAGTCTTCTTTGTACACAACTGTTCAAAACTTAAGATCACTAACCATAAATTTCGTTGTCAATGGAGTAATCCTTTTTTCAAGGCTGCTCTCGGTGTATTCATAAGTTCACAAAACATTTGAAATAAACACAACTTTGAGATTCGTTTGATTGATTTCAATAGGTACAAATCAATTGATAAGATTTCTGGCACTAAATGGGTGTAGCACATTTTAACATATATATTAATGTAAGTGTCATGGATTAAAAAAAAAACAACAGTGTAATATATAAATCCGGTGCAAGAAGAACGAGTCAATGTATACAAACAATCTTTGGGTATTGTATGAACATTTTAATGCTTCGTAAATTAGTGTTATTATCCGTTTAGTTAATGCATACTAAACTTTTCAAGGGCAATTACACTTTAGACAAATAAGTTAATCGAGTGATTAGATAAATCAGGTTTTTGGTAAGTTTTAGATATTTATCAAAGCAACATATTTGTTATTATTGGGAGACGTTGGTCTAGGTACTAAAACAACCATGTAAGACAGAATCTAAACGTTTTATATAACTGAGTAATATTTAGTAATTAAATCGTAATTACATAGTAATATGTTGCGTGTTCTGACAAAACTGGTTAAAATGCTTGTGCGTAAAGTTTCATCCCAGATTAGCCTGTGCAGTCCACACAGGCTAATCCGGGACGACACTTTTCACCTAAACTAGATTTTCGCTAAGATGAGACATCATTTAAACCAAAAATTCCATAGAAACGGAAATTGCCGTCCATGATTAGCCTGTGCGGACTGCACAGGCTAATCTGGGATTACAATATACGCACAAGCATTTTGCCCAGTTTTGTCAGAACACGCCACATATATTCTCTGTTTTGCTATTTACTTTGAATCGTTATGCTTTGAGATTAATTTTACTTTTACTTTAATGTTCCTGTGGACCAGTTTTTGACCAAGTGTAAGGTTTACAATTCCTTAAAAACTGTTTAAACCCCCAATGCTTTTAATTATCCATTCCAAGGCGAGAAACCCAGTTGTGTTAATTGTCGTGTGTGTGTTGTGTACATGTACCTCTGTGTCTTGTCTAATTCATGTTGTATATATGTATACCTGGGAGATATAAAGTATTGTACTGTTCTGTTCTGTTCTGTTCGGTTCGGTATTTGCTTCACTGCTTGCAGCACTTGGTTCCATAAATACAGGACGGTATGGAATAATAGGGTTGCTTTCCTACAATCATGTGCAGATGAATGTTCTCTTTGTGTATATTTAATATGTATTTGTATTTGATGAATGATGAAGTAACACTTTCCAAAACCTGTTAGATGTCCATATTTGGACATTAACCTAAAAGTGTAACATCGACCTTTGTAACATGGACACTTTTTTAGCGCGAAACTCCATCGCCTAATAGTGGATACTGTTTGAACGTTTATGTAACATTATCCGAGGTTAGTTAACGGTTTTAACAATCTGATTATCCCACCAGATATTAGACATTCTATTTATTTTATTTACTATGTAAATGTAATAAGCAAATAATTACAAAGAAGTACCAAGCATGTTTATCAAACACGCTCGATAATGCTGGAAATGTAATCATCTACATGTATAATCTTTCTGAACCTTCGTATAATTGTTCTCAAAGTCTTTACTGCTTGCGATAATCATTTTAGTTATTTTTAGTATTTTATGATTTATGTTTCATTCCCCGCTTTTTCACCCTTCACCCTTCTATTCGACGCAAAGTTCAAATAACATAAATGCTAGACAAACACATTTCTAGACATCATCAGGAAAGAAATCTTATAATAACATTGTGTCCTTTATTTATGGCAAAAAACCAATTATCAGACAGAATGGCAAAGGTGAAAAGGACAACATTGACATTAATTAATTTAATATAGTTAAGCTCCATGTCAACAATAAGTATGTAAATAGTAAGCAGAATTCGCAATTAATTAACGTTCAAGTTAGCATTGTATATAAAGAAAATGTATACAGATATAAGGAAAGAAATGCATTAAAACAGATTTCAAAACACAATAAGACGTCACACTATTACATATAGGCTATGAAGACTGGTAATATGAAAAAAGTGATTTGTAAGGGTATACGAACTAATTCATCCACACAACATGTATCAATTATTCAATATATCCACACAAAAAACTTCAGATAAGATGAATTTAATAGTGCACATATTCAAATTGCCTTCTTTCCCGAAATAAATATCAAATGCCATAAACATATCACATTGATATTCCCTTTAAATAGATCAGAATAATAAAGACGACAAATAAATATGTTCAAACTCATTAAGACGAATACACATAACGATACCACATGGTTTACCATTTAGAATACCCAGCTTGGTATTCGTCTACTGTTATTCGCTAAAATGCGCCTACCCAGTACCAAGCTAGGAATTCGTGTTTGGCTCGGTATAGAATTACCAATACCCAATACCCATTAACTCGGCAACTTTACGGACCTTGTTTATGTAATCGAGCATTATTTCAAACGTACTTAAAGAGCACATGAATTGCAAGTGAAATTCATAAGATCTTTCTTTATTTGTTTATATGTAGTACAAACTACGTTTAAAAAATATAGGTGTCTATGCTCCTTTTGCTACTGTTTCTAGGGGATTAAATAATTGACAACTGCCAATATTTGACGAAAACGAAGGAGTATAGCAGGTCAGTACCTTGTATATAACCGACCCAATTTTGCTGAATACCTCACATCCATTTTCATATTAACAATCAGTATGTTTTCATAAAATGAACTGAATACGAAATCATTAATTAACGTTCATTAAAATATTCTCGTGTTGACACTAACCTTACCTTGGTAACAAATAAGGAATAAAATGGGTCGTATTTTGGCGAAAAATATATGTGCATCGAAAACCTGTTTACATTTGTTCATATGTGATCAAAAATGAATAATACATACAAAATATCACTTGTTTAATGAATAGCATTTTTGGACATCCTCAATAGTAACGTGTTCGGAATTGACTATTCCGTTTTACGTAGAGATCTGAATGTAATCTCCCTGTAGCCATAAGGATGAGAAACGGCAATAATTAAGAAGAGTCAAATGTTGTGTATTGCGGAGGAAAATCTCCATATAAACAGTAAACAAGATTATTGGAACGTAACCGCGGATTTTGTTTTTGAACTTGTGTATTGCCGTTTAACGACCCTATTCTTTCTGTTCTTTAGCAGCAATTACACCCTAATTACATAAAAAGTTCGTGAAAAGTTCATCCAGATTGCATTTATTTCTGAAAATGTATCATAAATTAAATCAAACGTACCGTTGTCACATATATACTAACACCGACGTCAACTCGAATTTCTCACTTGTACGTGTCTTGTACTGTTTAGGCAAATTTGTTATTTGCCCCCAATTGCATAATTATCTCGCCTGATTATGTTTCTTGAGTTTCACTATATATTATTTTTGGTGAAAACACGCCTGGTATTTTATATATTCCATCATTTTCTAAGTTTTTTCCGGCTTCGTTTCGAATGTTGATACGAAACAATGGCTAAAAACAACACTTAAACATTACATGCCGACATATAAATAAATACTACACGTGTTTGAAAAATCAAATACACCAACATAAGACGGGATATCCCATTATTTCGGGTAAAATGATGGAATTAAAGTTAAATTAGACGCGGCTTGTATACATTTTATAATTCGTATCGAACATTGTCCAGACTTAATAGTCAACGATACCAGCAGCTCATTGGCAGAAGAAAGACATAAGCGTCGAGTTTAATGTTAAGAATGTGTTCAATGATTTTGGACAATTTTGTATAATGTAGTGTGTATTTTGTGCGATGTGTAAACACATATATGACACATAAATAAATGTTGTTTTCTCAATGATCGTTATTATGATAGAAACCACTTGTTCCGTCATACGGATTTATGGACTTTTAATTATTATTTGTATTATAATGTGCATTTAACCCTAATGCAATCCAACTGTAAACCTTTATTACGAAATACTTTATCAGACGTTACGCAACCTATTTTTGTATCTCGTTTAATATATATTTCAATGATAATTGACGTTTTAAACAGCCGTATGATAACATAACATATTCGGGAACCTAAGATGTCGAATATAGTTATTATTAATTGATGATGAAAATCGTATATCTTTATGGCAATCCAATGACAAAAGTATGTTAGACAGTTTCAGATCAAGGTATATATTGACTGTATTGCCGTTCAATTAACCGTAATGAGTTTGACTTGAAATACATTTACATGTTTATTAATTCTTATAGCTAATTAAAAACAAATTGACAATTATTGAGTCCACAAGGCAATCCTTTAGAAGGATGATGAGAAAATTATCAAACAACGAAACTTACAAGTACTTGCTGAACTCAAAAGATATATACCTAACTATCCTTTTGGTGGGAGTTTCAATGCTTCTGAAATTCTTGTTTAATAATCAAAGGATATTAGTAGCTTGACAATATATGTAAAAACAAAAACACTGTACATGGAAACACATTTTAGGAAAGTGGGGTGAGGCGGGGGGGGGCATACTTCTGATCACATATACGTATCACATACGATACTGTCTTACACGTTAGTTATTATTTTATTGTATGTTCCGGATATTCTGTGTTCTGAGTCAAACGCGAAAAATACTTGATAAAACCGCGATGTTCTCGATTTTACCACTCTAATAAAATAACCACTACTTGCATCGATAACTGTTAATTTATCGTATATTATAATATCTTCGCCAGAAAATATCAAGTTTATTAATTTTTCATGAAGTGTTCTATAGTTGAATCTCGAAATTGTATTGATCTTTCTCATTAATTTAGTAATTTACTTTAAACACCATTGCTAAAGCAATTATACTCTTTACATCATCAATAGTGCGTCATTAACAAGGACAATATTGGAAAACAAACCAGGAAATCTAAATCGAGAGTAGCGACAAATGACAAACTCACATTGATTTTAACCAAGATGATTCAAAATTTACTGTGGATGTTGGTCTGAAATTGTCTTCTGTCATTTCCTCTTGACGACATGTTTAATTTCCTTTTTTGGTGAAAAGTTTTCATACCGTTATATGGTCGCACAAAGTTCATTAGACGTTCATGGAATCCTGAACATAAGTTGTTCAACAATATTTTAATAAATATATATCTAGCCTTGTTATACACATTACTTTATATAAACACTGTCATTTCTTACAACATTTTTCAGGCAACAGTTTTGATTGCCGACGTTTTTCAATCGTTTTACGATGCCAGTCACCATTCACTTTGCAATGAATTTACACGTATCGAATCTATAACATATATATGTGGTCAGTGCGAGTAATCAACAGGGAAGTAAAACATTATTGCATCGCTTTGTAGAAAGGCAAACATAATTAGGACCAGTGAGGTACAGAAAATCTGGAACGATACGTGATCGTATTGTGATATCAATAATCTGATGAATATCAGAAGAGCGTGTTTGATTTGTGATATATCCGTGACTATGTACTTGACGACCATGCCGTTATCCAATATCTACAATTACACGATCAAACAGTTACGTGAATCATTGCCAGTCAGTTAGAATGCTGTAAACATGTTTATATAGATTTGGTCACATATTGACGCGATGCAATTGTTTTTTATTTATTTGTGACAGTTTAAAAACAATAGATGTCTAAGTTTACATACAAATAACTGTAAATGTATGTGAACAAACAAATTAATAGATAAATTACAAAATCGCACTGAAGTGACCTAATGTGCTTTACAAAAGTGATTGATTTGTTTACATGCCAAGATATCCGAATGAACATTTCGGAAGATCCCATTCAGACAAATAGTGAGGTATTGATTTATAAAATAAACCAGTTATTTGGCGGGACAGANTTTTTTTTTGGGGGGGGGGGAATCTGCAAACGTTGTACGGTGTTTCATTATAATTTAGGTCCGCATACGATAACTGAATGACAAAATACTAGATTCAACTGAATAAACCTATCTTGACAGTAAAAACAAGAAAACGAAATATTTTAGCATGTCATTGTCTTTACTTTCGGCGAAAAAATGTAACTGCATTAAATACAACGTCTACGGCATCTTTTAACCATATCATATATTATCTGTGAGATGGGAAAATAGTTGTCTTTTTGTTCTGTGGGAGGGTTATATTTATATTTTGTACATCTACTTACACTGACGTTAATGTAAACCATCTTAGTAATATAAGTATCGATGTTGTTCAATGTGTGACATTTATAAAGGACACGATGCTATAATAAGGTTTTCGCCCTGCTGGTGAAGCTAATTACTCACTTTGTTCATAGTCAACAAATATATTCATACTCGTATTGATACTAATAAAAGTAAATACAATCGTTATTTGCAAAAAAAATAAGGATTCCGTTCACTTAACCAAATCAAACGTAAACTGGCTAAACAACGGTCAGAACCATTGTTTCCATCTAAGTTCTATCAAAACGTTTCACAAAGACACTTGAACAATAGCGGCTATAACCGCTTGCCTACGCATAACACAAGAAGCATACATACCATTTGAAAAAGGTCAATGGCTTTCAACAGGAAATTGGATTCAAAAGACTATTTACGACTGAACAAAAGAAAAGAACAAAAATAGCTAATTACCTTGTTCAGTTCTAATATGTATCTAAAAGATTGAATGCTCGTTACAAAAAATCGTAATTAGCCGTTACGGTAGATACTGAAGGAAACATAATTGATAACTGTTGTTAAACAATAATACTAATCTCAGGTCGGTGTCCGTTGGAGTTGATGTACTTATGAATATTACACTTATGCGTGTCTTTGAAAACAACGTACTGTGCACGAATTCTTGTTTCACCTTGACGTACCCTTTATGTTTAGTACTTATAGCTAGTAGGACTAGTATTCGAATTGTAATGTATACCAAACAACATATCATTGAGAAATGATAACTAGTGAACATATGGCTTCGGTTAAAGCAATTACTAATAAATGTGATTGTACGCTTAGGGCACAAACGGAAAAGGGAACTCAACTAGAAGTAGATGACAAGAACGTCTGATGATAGAAGAGCTGATTATGTCGTCAGTTCCAATAATGTTAGCATCAGATGTGTTATTATCTCAATAATTAATATATCTTAATGAAATATCACACCGCCGTAACATTGCTTATTATTACCGCAAACGATACTACTATTCAAGAAATACACAATTAACAAAGATTACTTTTACAACGTGTTTAACCCGCGGTTGTTTATTTTGAAAAGAAATATAACTATAAAAAACGAACTCATTCTAAAAGCAACATCCATGAATACTGATTCAAACTCATATTCAGTTGGCAATGAAGTTATTTTTCCAACGTTCAGATGAAAACAATGTTGAGCATAGTACCAAAGCCAGTCATGAAACACTGACATGACAACGGTGCCACATTAATACAGATTGATTTTGTGAACAATTTGTGAAGGATTATATTATGTTGAATATAAGTTGTAGTCAAAATANGTCCGTCCGTCCGTCCGTCCGTCCGTCCGTCCGTCCGTCCGTCCGTCCGTCCGTCCGTCCGTCCGTCCGTCCGTCCGTCCGTCCGTCCGTCCGTCCGTCCGTCCGTCCGTCCGTCCGTCCGTCCGTCCGTCCGTCCGTCCGTCCGTCCGTCCGTCTGTCTGTCTGTCTGTCTGTCTGTCTGTCTGTCTGTCTGTCTGTATGTCTGTCTGTCTGTCTGTCTGTCTGTCTGTTTGTCTGTCTGTATGTATGTATGTATGTCTGTATGTCCATATGTCTGTCTGTCTGCCTGTCTGTCTGTCTGTCTGTCTGTCGGTCGGTCTGTATGTCTTTATGTATGTCTGTTTGTCTGTGTCTGTATGTCTGTCCTTCTGTATGTCCTTCTGTCTGTCCTTATGTCTGTCCTTCTGTCTGTCCTTCTGTCTTTCTGTCTGTCTGAGTTCTACATAATGTCAGGTTCATACCTCATGTTATCATGTTTCATTATCTGAGTTAAATAGACAACTTGATTTGCTTTAGCAGTTCTTTTATTAACGGCAAATGTAGCAAATGATAACAGTAATAGCAATTTAAGAGTCAAAAAGTGTACTTTCTGTTTTTTCAATCAAAATAAATGATGCGTAATTAGTTAATGGTCTAACAAAAAGGATCGTTTGTATCGTGATATTAGTAAAGTTAATGGTCTGGTATATGCAATCTATGAATATGTCAAACAAGTAATAGAAGAGGTGTAAATATGCGAATAAATTTACATTGACCTAAAAGACATTATACCGGAATCATAAATCATGAAAAATTGAACATTCTGTTAATGTTTATCTTCCAAAGATGTTCCTTTTTTTCGAAAGAAATTCTTGCTTCGAGAAGCCTTTCATTGTGCTGACTAGTCTATTTTCTGAAACTGTCAGATACGACATATTATTTATACACATTTATTGTTGCGGCATCACTTGATACGAAAATAACCCCAATATCAGCGTGTTATATAACGCCTCATTACATAAAAATTATGACGTCTACTGTAACCTGCCACGTGGAGAGGTTTTCCAGACAGCCATTATGTTCGGTTAAAACATTTGGAAACAGAAACATACACTAAATTATATTGTACAACTCAGGGGCAATTATATCTTGAATAAAAGAGAAGCCAGTTTTAACTTTTAGTGTTATTACCTACAATCGTCTGGTATTTGAATTGTGGGTAGTTTCAATGTTAAACGTCAACCATAAATCATAACATAGAAATATTATCCTAACTGATTATAATTATCCTTACAAGATGTTTTTTTTTAAAGAAATTCTCTCTTCCATTTTGTTGTTTTTTTTTAACACTGTCATATACAACGTATTGTTAATACTCATTTATTGTTGCGGAATCACTTTCTACGAAAATAACCCCAACTTTAGCGTGTTATATAACGCCTTATTACATAAAACTCATGACTGCTGCTGTTACATGCCACAAGGGGAGATTTTCCAGATAGCCATTATGTTCGATTTAACTCAATTTCATTGTACAACTCAGGGGCAATTATATCTTGAATACAAGAGAAACCAGTTTAGCTTTTTAGTTTAATGTCCTACAACCTGTTTTAACAGTGGGCTTTCAACATTTAATTTATTGGGCATAACAGCAATTAAAGAGTTTGGCTTTTCTATTCTGATTTCATTTAAATGACAGCAACGCGCGTAAGTTTGAATATTAGTTAATTTCAAAACAAAACTGATACTATTTGGAATGGTTATCAGGCGTGAAACACTATTGATCAAAACAATTATACTAAGACTTAACAATACACAATATACAAATAGACTTATACATTTAAATATTGTACAGCATAGAGGATGTTTATTCGATTTGGTGATATGTCGATTTTAATTTGCGTGTGATCATAGAAAATAAAATATTTTATTTTCTATGATCACGAGTAAATTTAAATCAATAGTCCACCGAATCAGACACATTTTTTTTTATTTTATGCTCACAAATGATTATTTTTTTATGTTTTCCACAAATATATCCGATAAAATAATCAAAATTATCAATAATTTTCACAGTTAATTTTCATTGTTTGAAATAGTGAAATATCAGTTTAAATTCACTGATATTTCTCTATAAACCACCGGAAAGCATACAATAGATATGTATATTTTATTATTGCAAAACTGGATATTCGATGCTACATGAATGAGCACGATTTCAATTTATACATTTAATGCATACATTCAGTAAATTTGTTATTAAAATAGTGTTTTCTCATTCCACCAGGTTTTTTAGCCAAGTTAAACAGAATGAGTACAAAAGCCTTGTATATTCGTTATTTCTTTTTCAACGTAGCTATATTTGCAGTTAACAATCGCTCTCCCAGATTTCTCAATATTATATAAGAAATACCTTATAATCAAGAAATGTGTGTACATGTTATATACGTGGGTACATCCGACTGGAAAGTTGAGGTAAACAATATACTTGTAGATATAATAAAATGTATGTGTGAATGCTAAACATATCCGAATATCTTACTGAATCATCTTACGGTCTGCCAGAAAAGAACGCTGTTTCCTTTCCTTGTTCGATAACGTGATACAAACATAATTCCATGACTTGCCAGTGCATTCAATGTTGAAAACATGACGTAAAAATATCGCCACATTGCCGCATTCACCGCTAATAGTTCATACACGTTCATACATAAGCGTGTAACGAAAAGACTAACAAAACGTATTTGACATAGGTAATATACAATGCAGATGTTAAGGCAGGATATCTTAATAACAGCAACAGGGTTTGACAGTGCTACCGTGTATTATACAGACACTCAACACAATTATTACAATTTAGCTTAAAGTGGAACAAAAAGTGTTACATTTCCAGGTGCTCAATTTAATACTGTTAATATAACGTCATATTTTATTCGAATAAATGTATATGTAACCTGAATTCTCTATTTATTTGAAAGTATGCTCACGTGTTTCAGAGTTTAGTACAAATTAAAAGCGTGTATATAATACGACTTGTCTAAATATATTGTATCAATGACTTTTGTAAAGCTTATGTTACACAAGGAAGTATATAAGTGTACATCGAATTTCACAAATCTGAAAGTGGCATTAGCATTTTTTTCAAAGATAATAATGCTTATGTTTCCATAGTATTAACTGCATATTCCTTTGGTATGTTTTATTGCTAAATCATTCCAAACTGAAGTCATGCAAAGTGTGCATGTGCTCTTTCATTAACCGTACATTTTACTTATCTAAACTGTTAAACAAGCCTATTAAATGTAAATACATTCTAGTTTTGAAACTGTAGAAACTGTGAATGACAGCACATAACAGAATATAGTTGTATTTGATAAACGAATGCCTCCAGAAATAGCATATGACATACCAAAATACATAAGATTATACTGTGAGTGATTTGTCCAATAAATATATAATTATATATGTACGTCGACTCGACTAATATGATGTATGATCAATGTAAATAATGCATTCATAAAAATGTATTGCTGTCATAGTTTGCATATGATAATGTACTGATATAAAAAAAACAATATTTATTGAGTTTTTTGCATTTTAGTATTCCAATATCTACAACAATTTGAGAGAATTTGGTCTTATATTATACACGCTTTCGATATGATGTGTTCGTCGTTTCATTTAGAGCATAAACACATTCATTCAAGTCAAGTTCTATTTTGAATAAAATAAATATATCAAGGGAATATAAACATAATATTTTTAAAGGAAATGTAAAAGTTCGACTACTCCCTGGCTTGTTTCTTGATGCCACGTAATATTCTTCTTGGAGAGTTTAACACGATCAAATTGACAAGAAAGTTACAGGGGGAAAAGAATAAGAAAATAAATGTTATCATTGATAGATTCGATATTTGACAGAAAAGACTGCATTGGTCTGGACAACCGATACACTCGGTTTCCATTCAACAGCCAAAGTGTCTTAGACCAACAATACGTCAACATGAATCGCAATCAGGTTTACTCATTACAAATTTTGTGTTTAATTTTGCCTTAGATGTAACATTGTCCTTAAACGTTGTATCATCTGCATCCAGTTTGATGCAAATCAGTTATGAATACAAAATGTACTCTATAAGGTTCGAAATCTATACCACACACATCTCCATTTAGTATGTAAAGATATTTACGCATTTTAATCGAAGAACTGAACTATAACATTTACTATTAGCATATGGATGCATCGATTTGAAGATTTGTAAATACGCGTTTTTGCTTTGAAAAATACAATATAAAAGGCAATAAGTATGATGTTGTTCCCAACTTTAACCCATTATTTCCTAGTGTCTAGAAAAAAGGCATTGGCAAACAGCAGGTAGCGCTGTTTGCTTAAAGGAATTTCTGTAAGAAAATAAATATAGAAATAAATATACTAGACATCCCTTATTTTGGAAATACATTGATCCACTTTAGAAGGATGGGAGAGTCCACTAGGCAAACATGGGTTAATTAGAGCGATGTTTGATAGTGTGTTATATGTACTGCTAGAGTATGGGTACACGAATGTTACTCCTAAAACTGTTTCTCTATTTGATCTTCTCCTATATGTATACACGCAATTATCATTTATTTCGTTAAGTTAATACAATAAGAATTAACTACTTGTTCTACAAATACAATTAAACTTGTATATAAATTATATTTTTGGATAGTGAACAGTTAAATTCGACTTAACTTATACCAAATAGTGGTTATTAAAATTAACTGAAATCATTGCATTATTGTTTCTAAGTAAATTAATAGAGTGTTGCAGCAATATAGTATATGTACAATTTTTAAATGAAAATAAACACTATTTGAGATAAAATATGAAAGTTTATTCTTTCGAATGTAAAACATTTTAATTGTGATTTTGTTGATGAAACACACACATATCATTTATTGACTAACAACCCATTAAGAAACTTGATTAAACGGACTTCGCTGATCCGATCAAATTATTGATCTGCGTGATGTTAGCTGATTCTTTCATACAAAATACTCTTGTTTGTGGAGTTCCTTTATCAAGTATTAATGCAATCAATCCGGTTTGGTCACTCAAATACAGCGTTTTCCGCGCTCTAAGGGTCAACGCCCGTTAGTTCTATGAACCCACATTTCATCCGGATTACATATTTTTTAAGACGTTCAATCATTTATTAAATTCAACTATCGTTAGTCGACAATTAATGTTCACCGGCGTTAAATTTAACAAGACAACGTTAACAGATATACCTATTTTTTAATTTATTTTTTTTTATTTCCAAAAACTTCTTAGACTCAAATCATATATATTTTGATATTCTGTACATACCTATAAAAGACAATTTTAATCCTTAACTAATACAAAAAGATTATAAATTTTCCTAAGAATCGTTTTATTGCTATGAAAGTATGCTTTTATTATGTTTTATACTACATACTAAACCCAGAGATTAATATTTGATGTAAGTTCTGTTTCTGAGACACAATATTTAAATACGAACTATTAAAGACAGAATATAATTATTTTAATTGAAAGAACACATTAAGATGCATGTATAGTAACTTTTTGAGTTTAAGAATACCAATGATCTACCAAATACAAATACGTACATGTATACTCTTTATGTTTTCTGATACAAAAATGTTAATTTTCGTATTTTCTGACTTACGAAAATTGTTGGATATAACAAACATAATTTAAAGAACTTTCATAATTCTGAGAGAAAATAAATTTAATTTGACTTCAATTACTATGTGTATATGTTGTTTCGTTTTGTGGCTGTTTTGACAATTAGTTCCTTGCCATAAATAAAGGACCACGAAGGTATGTATGGTAGAAATGCAATACTGCTGGAGCTTCTGGAGTTTCACTTCTTTATATTTATATTCAAAGTATGCCTCATAAATGTTTAATATCATTCTTGAGTTTACTGACAGGTAAGTTTATTATAATCCCCTGTTAACTGTATACATTACCAAGATTGAATAATTTAGATTGTAAATCCATACCGAATGTATTAAACATCTAAAGTGAATGAATTCATTCGAACATAGAGTGTGTCCGTAAAGCGACAGTTTAATTGAGAAGGTATTTGCCAGTGATTCTATTTTTAGCATATAAGCTTCTTTCAAATCTTTAATATATTTAATCCTGTTTGTACACGCAAAAATATACATAATAAACATAAGTATTGTATATTGATACGTGTATTTGTCACAGCGTGGTAGTTCACTTGATTTGTAAGATAATTGATATGTTTGTGTGTGTTATATGCTGGTAGTGTCTGCGTTTGTATTAACATAAATCGTGAAAGTGACTTAAACGGATCAGGTATTGTTTCCCCTCGGTACTATTAAATCGCAGAAAAGGGATACATAAATAAATCTATGTTCTATACACTCTGGCTTAAACGCGATATGTTTAACAATCATTAACCGTTCACATGTTTAGTGTGAGTAAAGAACCGGAAATGATTGGCACAATGCTTAATGGGCATGTACAAATATACGCCCTTTCTCATAGGTTGCAGTTCGTTTCCCAGAGGGATAGCAGAAGACAATCAGCACGCCAGCAGTCAATAATGTTGCATTATTCATCATCAGATGCAAAAACTAATTTATGTATTTATGTGTATGATGAACAGCTTGGTTATTTGTGAGTGAGTGTTCAGTGTTTTGCAAACGGCTGGAAAGAACAAGAAACATATACTTTTAAAATGCGAACATAACCTAAGCTGATATTGATTATAGTTGTTTCATGTTTATTCAAAACCCTTCAACTTGCAAAAAAATTGTTGAACAAAATGTCATAATCAAATCATAATTTAGTCAGCAAACAATAGTGCTCATTTATTAGCAGTTTATTACAGTTGTCAGTTGTACATATTTTATTACAAACATCAAAACGACTGTCAGTTATGTATGAACATCAAGTTCAAAGGCTGGGAATTGCTTTGTTACATAACTTTTGCCGTCAGGTGCAAATTGAACTTCAAAGTTATTACATATTTAGACTGTTTCGAGGGTCTTCTATCAAAATAATAAATGTGTTTAGCGTTCCTATATGAAAAAAGCTCTTTCTAGTATCGTTTCGGCTGTTTGGCAATCAGTATCAGTTTGTTACACTACTTATCCGAACACAGGCGAATTCAAATCATGGTTGTCTTGAGTTTCCTTTAATGTTTAATGCTAATGTAAATTAAACAGGGTTTATGTAAGTGATTTTAAGTGCACTACCTTTTGAAATTTATACGCATTTTAGCGTTTAATGCATTTATGAATAGCAACTAGAGGTACGGTTTGCAAAGGCCGCCATGAAACATATTTGTTACGGCAGTCTAAACAACGAACAGTTCTATTTGTTGTAGTCAAGTGTTATGCACATTTGCGTGGCAACTGCGATTGTTTGATATTTTATGCGCTGAGAATGATATAAAGTAATCGATTGTATTATAAAAAGCATTTTGAATGTATGAAAGGCGCATGTTGCATTAACCATTTTTAAAACTACAAAGACCGAACATAGTGACTATCTAATATATATGAATATGTGAAACTGTAAATCATGGGAATTCTGTTCTTAAAATAATCATCAAAGTTAAGCAGGTTTTACCAACATTGCGAAAGAAAGTGTACAGTTGTGTAAAATGTATTTTTTATTTTATTTTAATTAACTCTGGTATTGCATCTGTTTTGTGTGCAATCTCTGGTAGTGCACCTGTTTTTTTGTGCAATCTCTGGCAGTGCACCTGTTTTGTGTGTAATTTCTGGTATTGTACCTGTTCTGTGTGCAGTCTCTGGTATTGCACCTGTTTTGTGTTCAATCTCTGGTATTGCACCTTTTTTGTGTGAAATTTTAAGTTTCGAACTGTGTGCATATTTTCGTCATTTTATTTGGTAGCTTCTACAATAAGTCAAGACTGCAGTTAGGTAAATCTCTTATCATGTTCAAGAAATGGTGAGTGTCCTCTCTTTAATGAGATTGTGATATGAGGGTAAGTAATGCACATTTACTTTTCTAATGAGCTGTCAGATGATGGTAAGAAATGCACATGCAGTACCGATTTTATGTATCACATTCAAAACACTTGCTACATATAAATAATCAGTGTTAAGATGAGAGATTTGTAAACAATTCAATGAAATTATGAACTTTTCTTTTCAAGTGGCGCCATGTGAAAAATAAAGTTTCATGTTTTGCTGTTATACAAAGATAATTGTATAAATCAAAATTAAGCGAACATAGATCAGTTAATATTCGTGGCAAAGACGTTCTTAACAAGTTAACACATTTCTTCTGGAAATGATCCGATATTTACAATTGATATGCACAATATGTAAGACAATATTTTGAAGTGAATTTGTGAGCAGGTTTCTTTCAAGCTTGCATTTGAAAACAATAGTCATTAAACAATTCTCAGAAATTTCCAAATAGTGCAATTCAGTGGTACAATCAAGTCCAACTTATTAAATATATCTTGTGCTCATACTTCAAAAGTCGGATACATCTCGAATAACGTCCAAAAAGCATTCTTTAATATTTTAGCTATTGCGTTCATTTTCATTCGCTATTTTGGTATGACATCCCTGTTATGAAATAATAATAAATTCTTACATAAATTGATCTTAAACGTTGTTTGCTTTCAAGCGACGCACTTTTAGTTTCATATTTCATTTTCTATTCTATTCAAATCATTAGAAATCAACATCTGAAATAACAGAAATAAAAAAGGTGATTTTTCTCAATTACGTAGAAACCCAATGGAGTTTCGATTAACTGGTTTCTAACATATAGGAACTGAGCAACACATTGCCTCTTAATTGAATAAGAGCAAAATTACTTGTGGTTAATTACGTAATCCAAGTGAAAGTCATTATTGCTAAGAACAAATGGATTCATAACATTTCATTAATATTATTATCAGCAGGATAAACCATAAGGGCTAAATGCTCCTCTAATGCTGTATTTCCATAATTATGTTACACCATCTTCTAAATAAGTTAGCCATAGACTTATCGATAATAAATGTTATCTGGCAAATTCAGTATAACCAATGTTATCAACTACATGCAAGTTGCAAATTAATTATTAACAATGTGGTGTTACGACAGTTTGCTCATTTATTGCATTTGTTTTGAATGCAAATTCGTAAAATATAACGTTTTAGACAATATTCGCAGAATGTTGCTTTTGTTTTTGTTTTTAATTATAGATTGAAAAGTCGAATATTGGCACCAGGGTTGGTAGGCAAGCTATCCGTACCGACCTTAAACGTGTCAATCGTTAACATTAAAAAATAAGTAATAACACGATAATTTTACATTCATATGTTATTACTATATGTTGCACATTATTTAAGTTAAGCCAAACACATTTAAGAACATAAGTGTTTATTTTAGAAATATTACCGTTATCATGTTTGAAATGGGTGACACAATATTACAAAACGTTTAGCAATAGTTTACTTTAAGCACACCACGTCCAAATGATGACGCATTAATTGTGGTGCAAATGTACATCATGACACCGTAGTTTACACGGCATAATATTTTTCACAGCGATATATTTGCAAATAATAAATCGATACCTTCGAAATTTGTTTGAAATACTTAATATGGCGTTTTATCCGAATAATACATGTACGAGAACTAGGTGTTGACGTTCATCAAGTTCGATTATGAAAAGAATACATGCTTTTTTATTACGAAAGTCGAATTGCGTATTAAGTTAAACGTGTATTTACCGAAAAGACGATCATATATTAAGGTGAATAAATATTGCACACGCTTAATAGAAGCATCATTAACTATCATTCAATAAGTTGAGGATTCTAATAAAGCAGAAAAAAAGAGAAGGTCATCACATAGCAAAACCAGCGGGCCCCGAACTCGGAAGTTTTGAAGCAAACGTATAAGTTTCCAAATACGTGTAGCAGAGCCAACTCGAGAGTGCATTATGCTGCGTTTGACTTAAATTACCCACCATACGTGCTGTCATTGTGTCATTTGAATTTCCATTGCAAATTCTGATTAATCAGGCCCTCTGATTCACAAGAACGTACACGGCATACATTAAATAACTTGAAATGCATCAGGCAGTGTATCAATAGAGTCCCACAAGTCGCATAACTTTATTTAATCGTATTTCCATGGCGACTGCGACCTCTACCATCTCCTGTAATAAAACGCGTCTGAAGTCAAAGACTGCGATAGATAGTTGGAACGCAATCAGTAAGAGACAAGAGACATTGCACCGATTGTGTATATTGTCATCACATAATCACAACGATGGTATTAACACAATTTATACAATACATATTAATGACAAGTCAATGTACATGTAATAACTAACAACATGACATTTAACAATATGTGAGCAAAAGGGAAACTGTTTTATTTATGAACATTTTGAATCAGTCATTATTTAACGTTCAACGTTTTAAACAAGAGACCCACGGCATAGATACGCAAACAAATAATACATGTGTATTATGATTATCGTCATCCACGGGCTAAAAACTAGTCCTGTGAAATATTAACGGATCACTTGACCTCGCCGTAAATATAATTTCTGACAAGATGCGTCTTGTGTTCGAAGTAAAAACGTGGATATATTTCAGAATATATGCATAGGTCCTGTCAAAAACGCCAGAGACATGTTTGTAAATTTGCCAAATATAAACCCCAGCCAATGTTTTCTTATTTCCATATTATTGCTTACACTAAATATATCATATCAAATGTATTTAAACGACAATAAAACATGTGTTCCATGCCAACCGCGAGAAATGTGCGTATATTTTATTGGTTTCGACTAAGTACGTACAACCAAACATGATATAGCAGGTATCTGTTTGTTTGCGTCTTTTACATATCGAAACTAAAATTGCTGTAGCAAAACCATGAACGTGACTTGCCGGAAGTGTGACAATTAGTGTATGCATTAGAATTATCTAAGTGTAAACTGGAGATTGGTTCGCATCATGTCAAGATGTTGTGCCGCCGTGTATAGTTATGATTAAAGCCGATGAGTTGTTTGTATTGGTAAATAAAATAACAAAACTATCAATATTACTTGTCACAGACCTTTAGGAACTCAGAAACAATTCATCAGTTACTATTATTATTACAGTAATGTGCATTAAAATATTCCTTATTGCCTATGCAGACTGCATAGTTTAAGAAATGGCTTTTCTTTTTCTAAGCCAGAAATAAAGTTATATTTCTTTAATGTTTAATAATCTTTATAATTATGAATCTTACCAAAACGGTGGATGTCTATTACGACTCACAATTATGATCGTATAATGCCAATTCAAAAATTGTATTTCTAAATAGCATATTTTAATCTTCGTAGTAAATCAGCACAAACCTGAGAATAACAGTTCAATATATATCGTTTCTTAAGCTAATTTTGCTATCTTATTTATTATAATGGACACTTGTGTTCGTTATTCGAATAAGTAAATGACCGAATTTAACGATTACCTAGACAATTAAACAGGTTAAATCGTTTAATCGTTTAGTTTCCCGGACTAAAGTCTCATATATCATATTTTTAAATGCGATTGATCGTCTGATTTTGCTTTATATCTTTGTAGGACGCATTAAGAGTCTAAAGTACTAAAGTCAAAGTAGTGATAAACTTATAATGTTATAATGTTCCACGAATCTAATAAATACATATGGGTGCAGGTATGAAATCTCCGTACGGTTTACAAGGCTTGCTGTATTATATTGTCTAATCACTCATTGTTTCAATTGAACATCTTAAACGTAAATGTACATATCTGACATAATTTGATAATTTCTTTAAACTTTAGAAATGACTGCTTTTGCAATTGGTTCCTCATTTAAGTAGTAAGTCGATGAAGTAGAAGTAGAGATATAAATATTTTCATTAAATTCTGACTTAAAGAGTCCATTTTACAGGAACTGGATATATTTTCAGTTGTATTGTGTTATGTAATGTATTTGAATGTATGCAAAGGTTTGGCACAACAATCAAGATGATTATTGTTAAATGAACATTACACATAATCGCCCATTTCCCAAGGAAAGTATCGCATAATGACAACAAGCACACTAACATACTCAAAATAATATTGTGTTCGACACCAGATGTCACTGACAGTTAACCTACATATATTACTGAAAAGTTTAACATCATGCCTTAATGTAGACCAGTATTCAGTAGTTTGCATTTGGATGAACGAATTTGGGACTGTCACACACACTTATTGAGAAGAATCTGAACCTATATCGATTGTACTTGTAACACTTCTTATGTGCGACCTCAAACTAACACAAAATATAAAACCTTATTACATAGCTGCAAAAACAGTGTTTAATCACCAGCAATATAAACAATTTTCGGCTTATCAGGTAAAGAACAAAACTAAATTTATTCTAATAAACGTGCGTATAACATTCGACAATAGTACAAGTATTATAAAAAATCAGCAAAACAATCAGATATACGCCAAGCCAAACGAAACAATAGGCGTGTCCAAAAATGCAAATTTAGTGTCGACATTTATATGGTATGCATCTTTTTAATCCAATTCAGAATTTTGCAAAGTTCAAAAGCTGTTAATGTTTTTTTCTTTTTCGACTTTTATAATTAAGTAGACTATCATTGACAATTTATCGTTTTACAAAATGAGTTCAACTGCAAAGTTATAAAACATAATACCATTTTAAGAAACGTTTTTACCATTGCCGATGAGTTTACACTTCTTTCTGGAAAAGCTCTTACTCCTGTTTATTTTGCTACTGTAATCATTTTCAATTCGTTACGCAATTGATCGAAACACAGACGATTTTAACATGGAATTCCTTTGGGTTTGGTTGAATGTTGAATGATTTTGTAAATCATAACTCCACTTCATTGTTCATGCTTGATTTTAAAGGCATGTGTTTTTTTTACGAGAATTTAAGTATTTGTAGTAACAAATGCATACTAACAGCTGCACGTGCAGTTTGTTCGTGCTATGATTGAACATTTAATATATGCTCAAACGCTTTATAATGATTGTTTTTTAGTTTTGCATCTAATGCGAAGAGTTAATTAATCATTACTAAAGCAATTACAATAAATGTACAATTTCAAAGGCAAACACTACCCCTATGTAATAAGTGTTTTACCGTATTACAATAGATGTATTTATGGTTGAATGGTATGATATTTTTTAGTATTCTATAAGCGACATATAATACATTTTTTCAACATGTACTTTCTTCGTCCCTGACACATACATACCGAACTTACTATTTCAATGTTAATGATGTTTAATGGAAGAAAATAAGTATGACAGTTATTTAATGTTTTATTATATATTTTATTTATTTAACTTATTGCAAAATAAGATATTTTTGCAGCATTTAAAGAGCTGACGCCCCTGTGCAAGATCATATGTGTAGCGTATAAAATTTATAAGTTATAAATAAAAACAAAATATAATTCGTATATCTTCGCATCTAAAAAGGAATCACTCTGATAATAAAATATGCATATAAATAGTTTACAATCATGTTAAGTCCTGTAACAATAGGACACGTATTTTCTGTGAATGAATGATATGTCTAGTTTTGTATTGAAATTTAAAAACGAATACTATATATCATAAACATTTTTTAAATAAAATTGTATAATTTAGTTTGTTTAGTTTGTTTACTAGTATTATATTGTATCGAATTGTATTTCGTGTGTGGTCAGATAAATCACATTTACGTGGGTAACACAGAGTACCATCAACAGTTGCTAATATTTTGTAACTCTGTAGAGGAATTAAAAAGGTCATCATATTAAGAGACTTTGCGAACACTCTTCATCTCTGAAAAGTAAATTGTGTCCTCTCGAGTTCCGAAACACACTATTTTCTTCTCTTGTATGGGCGTAACTTACCAATAAATTATGTATGAAAGCTATCGTCTCTGATAGAGTTGCCTTGGCTTATTGTGCCATTCATCGTTTATATACTTGCCTAATATCTCAAGACACGTTTAAGATTATAATCAACACACACATGTAATGTGTATACCTTTTTATTATGGTTTCAAAACACTTCACGCTGACTGAGTTATTAATCTTCAGCAACTTAAAATCACCTTAAAAAAATATGTTGAAGTCAAAAAAGACTTGTCATATTCAAAATCATTTTTGTAAACGTGTTTTAATATAAAATAATATGCTGGTTAACTTAAATTTTAGTTCTAAGCACTATATTCTAGCATTATATTTTTTTCATTACCGGGTACTCTTTGTTTGAACACAATAGCCGTCTGAATTCCTAGAAAAAGACATGCATGTGTTCCATTGGAATAAACTATGGCAAATATTATTAGATTTCAAAACATGTTCATAATATAAAGTTCAAACAATATTGGAAGGTTTATTACTGGACTGATTTTCGCCAGTAGGATAATACGGAACAAAGTTTGCGAATCACGTGAACGTTCTTGACGTTGGTGTAAGGAACATCTGTGTTGATTTAATACAACAACTATTGCATACAATGGTTGTTATAGGTTTATGTGTTATGTGCTGCCCAATTATTTAATTAACGTAATCTTAGCAAATGTTTTTTCTCTATGTTAAAACAGCCAGACGTTGTCATAAGTACGTTTTTTTCATGTTAATATTTTGGAAAGATTGTACAACGGTATAATAAGCTGTTGTTTTTTTGTGACGGAGGTCTTTTTCGATTTAAGCGATTGGCGTTTTAATTTGTTTGATAAGCATAACTGGAATAGTGTCTTTATGCTTGTTTTATGAAACTGTTTCGTTTATTAAAAGTAGCTGTTTATGTTTCATTTTAGTAACGTTTAATCTTTATTTTTATGCTGAACATCTGAACGTGCTGCAGACCTTGGTGTTGTGAATGCTGTTAAAGATTGTATATATATATATTCACTTTTATCCAAGATGGGTCTTAAAACGATGATAGCAAACATGTCAATGCTATGTGTTGTTCCCGTCGGTTTAAGCAACATTATTCTAAATCGGATTGTTTTTACCATTTTGCAGTTGTATGGTATAATTAACAAAGGCACTTAATGACGATATTAAACAATGTGACCCAATATCAATTATATATGTATACGTTTGGTTTACAAAGCTAAGATGAAAACAATAACTGATAGTTAATAAATAAAGAAAAACTTCAAAATAATCCGATTAATATTTAGCATACTGTGAGATAAAATGTGTTTTTAAAATATAAATATAGGTATGCATCATTTAAGACAGCTTAATATTTCTTGTAAAGTTAAAAGCATAACCAAGCTAAATAGATATTTCGATATGTACTCTCAGAATGATGCAGATCGGACTGCACAGAATGGGACTATTTCGCGGTTCTTTTGGGAGAGTTGTTAATAAATGTGATGTAGAGTTTTTTTCAGGAAAATCTGCATTTGACTAAAAATGTATAGTGTATTTCATGTATAATGATTAGTGAAAAATAATGATCACAAGTAAGAAGGACGAGCAAGGATTGAAACAATCAAAGCCATGTCAAATAGTGCACAAGTCAGAAACAGTTAACGACTTGATTGAATGTGTATAAGCATTGTTAACTTATTTATAACCCACATGGGACAATAATTATATCGCTCCAATCACATGCATACTATAATTATTTTCAGAGCAACATGCTTATACAATGAATTAGATTACGACGGAAATTGGCGTTGTATGAGTACTCGGTTTTCACGTTTTTTTTCCTAGACGTCAACATTGATGGTACTCTTAGGTATATTTTGCTTTTTATAAACATGTATGTATTTTATCGTATTACTCCTTGAGTTTCTTTATTATATTGATTTTCAGTATTGTGCGAAGTTTACAAACTTTAAACGGCCCTATAAATGCTTTCTAGCGAATGTATACATGTGTTACTCAATTGTCTAATTTGTTATGATTAAGTAGGTACTTATCCTGTTGTGTGAAATATTCAATTGTACGCTGTATAGTTTCCCCCATAACGTGTAAAGGTTTTACCATTATTTAAGGTAATATTGAGGTGGATCGTTTTGATAACTGGACCAAACACCCATACTAATATTTGAGAGAACATGCGCTCGCAGCACTTTATTCTGATGCATCGCAGACATAATCTCCACTAGGTAACATTATCTTTTGCTTATGTGGTTCAATAGTCTCTAAATTTGTTCAAAGGTACAATTAATTATATCTTACGATCAGATAAAAAACTAATTAATGCATGATCCTTTATGCATATATGAGACAGAATCTTCAATAGTAAACTTTATGTTGAACCTGCGTCAGTCTTATGTCTCTGCCATGAATCATGAAATCAGAACAGAACAGATAGTGTATTCGTTAGAAGAAATGCCAGATCGTCTGCATACAAAAAAAACCATATACAATCAGAAATAGTTTGTGTTATGTGAATATCCAACTTATCCTTTTTTCATATCATTACATAACAGTGGATCTCAGAATCAAAGAACATGACAACACAGTTGCAAAGGTGATTTGTGATTATTCTGGCGCACCACCAACTGTTGTTCAACAGTCCATGCAAACGAACATTTACGTGTAATTGTTAACTTAATGTTGTAAATGGTGTATGTAGTGTATGCATGCATTTTACATTTCTGAAATAGATAAAACAAATCTCTTTCCGGAGACCAGCAATACATAATCTAAAACCCAGAAAAGTTGCAAACGACCATGTGGTATTTGCAAGTAAAGTTTACGACCCGCCCAATCGTTTTTTTAAACTGGTCCCCAATTTAGGATCTCCGATTAACACCTGATTCATGTCATTAAAAGCCACAGCATATTGAAGGCTATCGTGTCCACAGTGATCGGTTCTCAACTTATCTGTGTAATTGTGTGCTGTTAAAACGTACTACTTTCAAGATAGAAGTATTTAACAATAAATAAATACAAGAAGGTAACGAATGACAATATTACATATAAGATATATAAAAACACATTATACTAATAATATAAACACATTGTGATGATTCAAAAGTTTTGTTTATAGTCTGCGCTCTATATTTTAGATAATGATCTTTTAGACAAAAATGGCGTGCGTTTTTCGATGATGGCATAATGGTCGGACGAAAGCAGTGACGTCACAGCCCTACAATGCAATGATTAGCGGTCAACTACGTTATATAAGACAACCTTATAACATGTCAATCCGGAAAGCACGAGATTGAGTGATTGCCCTAATACGATATCCTTACCAGCGGGGTTATCCGTATAGGGTTAACGAGACTTAAAACGACGCACACCATAAACTGGAAACATTCGAAGGTTTTCATGGATCATGTTAGATCATTTTTATTGTAATTTAGTATACATTGTTTTTAAATATAAGCATCGAACAAACCAAAAGTTTTAACAGGCTTCTGCTTTTTCGTAGTATTTATAATCAGATGGTTTATTGTTCATAATTGCAAACGTACACAAGAAAAACGCATGATGCAAAACATTACATTAAGACGACGTACATGTAAACGCATGTTTAGACAAAGAATATTACACTCAAACCTTTAAACGGTACAACTACTTCAGATATTACAACACACCTTAGCATTACGCAATATATCAAGGTCAAGACAATTACGTGGGTTAATGTGTAATTAGTTTTACAGACTTTCAATAACTTATATATCAGATTGGGATTAGAGATGGTGTCGGTTTTGACGTCAATCAAGCTGGAATTTATCTTTGTGGAAAACACTGTTCCCGAGAGCGCAATAAATGTTCCGAGTTCAAAGTCATTAACAATCATATGTGTTTACTTATACATGTGCCACAGGGATAATACGAGTTTGCCTAAGTAAGTACTTTAAACAATAGCAACTTTCAAGGCGTTGTAGATCTCCAATCAAACAACACCAACAAGTTATAATTATGTTGATGCTATCAAAAAAGTAAAACTTATGTGATTGCAAACCGAGATTGGAAAAGATCTGGATCAATAATATACTTTTGTTTGAAGACAGTCATAACAAAGCTATGTGGCGGTGCATTTAAAAATAGATTTAGCTGATGGCATAAACATTACGCCTTTTTGAACAGTTTTAATGTGCATCTTTGAAGTTGTGTTTTTTTGGTACAGTAAATGTTTATACTTAGCTTACATGTAATAAGAGGCTATTTCTGATCAAGGAATCTGTATTAACAATCTTATACACGTAATGGTAGTCCGTTTGGACCATTACAATAAAATCAGTTCCATTATAAAATATGATCGTAAAAAAAAAACAACTTATGCATTAGAGAATTGGTGATTTGGATTTATCATATTGATATTAAATAACGACACCGTCGCGCTAGTCATGGAATTGCATAATTGCATTTTCGCCATCGACCTTTCCCGGCAACGATTGCTGATCACAAAGATACCATCTAGCTTGCTGGAATGGGGGCGATTGTGTTGTTGTCTTTTTAAACATTAAGTTTGATACACATGCAAATGTGCCGACTTAAACCGATATAAAATACACAATTATGTGCATTGTTTATATTATACCTGTTCGATGTTGAATGCTTTTGACAGGAGAAACGATAAGCAAAAATTTCATTTATTTGTACGTGCCCTGTGTACTAATCACACTGATGTAATTGGTGATATTTGTATTAACTTACTGCCGGATACTACACGCATTAAGTCAGTGATTATTTTGTATTCATTATCATGTATTCGTTCTAAATGATTTTAAGTAGTTTTTTTAGTAAATGGGTAACATGATTAAATATTGGTAGGTAATACGATTGGAAAAAAAAAAGTTTATATAATTATCAGTTACCAATCACTTTTATTCTCCCATTTGTGAGGTAATATGTTTATTGTAATTTGCAATATATTTATATAGAATTATTTATTGTAAATAATTGTATCTTTAAATCGGTAGGTTATCAGGACATGAATATACTTACTCTAAAACTTTCGTTGGTGAACCCGTATATCATAGGATTGGCAAAACTGTTGGCCCGGCCAGCCAGTGACATCCGATGAAGATGGCAGTGAGAGAGTTATAGGAGAGCTCGACGGGGACGAAATCCATGATGAGAGCGAACACGTGCAGTGGTAACCAACACAAACCGAACATCGCCACCACGATAACAAGCATCTTCAGCACCTGAAGATAGCACGAACATGCTTAAAACTCTGCTAAAAATGTACCTGAAAATTGTATTTACATTATCGAAATACTGCTAAAAAGTACTTGAAAAAAAGCATGACCGAGCTAAAACACGGCTAACATATGAACCTGAAAATAGTATGATCATACTCAAAATACTACTTAAAACGTACCTGAAAAAAAAGAATAAACATGTTAACAATACAGCTAAAAATGTTATAGCTGGCGAAGCATTTATACAACTAACTGATACATATCAGAAGAGATCAAAAGATTGTCTGAACACCGAACTCAATATATAATGAGACCCAATTCTAACTTGAAATATAATACACAAAAACAGTCGCGTGCATGCGCACGACTTAGTCTATCAAAATAAGTTTGTTTTCCATCATACAAAATAAGCATAAGTAATCAGGTATAAGCATAATAACATGTATACAATTTAAACAATTTACTAATACATTCCTAGCACTCACTAACGAGGCGATTCGCATTCCTCATAAAACTATTTACAGCAATAGAAATCGAGTGTTATATTCAAATATTCGTTGAGATCTAAAACTTTATGATCTTGAAATGTCTTCGTTAGTGCGAGTGCGGGTATTTATAAGCGCTAGCGCTGAAAAAAATCTATAATCTATAATCAACTACATTTCTAGAGGGCATAACTCTGAATTGGTTGCCGGTGCTCAAGTACACAAATCTAAATATGTAGAACGATCACGCTATGAACATGTCTTTGAATAGTGAAGTGATTTTTCTTTCCTCAGGCTTTCAAATTATTTAATTCATTAAAACATAGAATAAATGGGCTATATTATATAAGAAAAACGTAAACATAAATTCAGGCATTCTGGGGTTCAAACGAACTTATGGCAGCCCTCAACTATATGTTTAAGGGTTGACTGGTCAGTCATTAAAAGGACAAAAGGTCCGCGAGGTGCTTACTAGTTCTTTAATAGTATATTCCTAAATGTTAAGGTTGTTTAATAAATACCACATATCAAAAGAATCAAAAGTCAACATACTATTAGTCATGCGAATAACGTAATCAATCAACGCGCTCTATTTGAGGCTTCCACTTATCACACCGCGGACACAGTGGGTGCAAGTAACGGTCATGCTGTTTTCATTACATTACTTGAATATTTGATAAATGCAACATGCCAACAGAAGAATAATCACTTTACATAATTTAAATAGTTCACACAAATAAGTAGCAATACCATGTGATGATCCATAGAGGTTAAATTATGTGACTGGATAAGCTATCCAGGGGACTATTTGTAAGTTGAAGGATTACTTTTCAAACGTGGACAGTGTTATAACAAGGGTTTCTTTTACCCCTCACAAAGGTTCCATAATAATAGATGTCGAGGGGTGAACGGAAGACTGTTGTAACTCATATTAAACAAAGAAGGAGATACGACAGTTTTCCGTTCAGCCCTCGATGTGTTGGCTGATATGATAAATACACTGCTTTTTGTCTGTTAAATTGTTCCTGCAAATTTATTTAGATGAAATATGCATTGCTTTAAACGCATTGATTTGGTGAGGGAATATAGTATTCAATGTCCCAGACAACAGTGTGCTATGCTGTGTTTTTTAATGTAACTTCATAGTCATACTAAAACACGTTGTTTGAGATTGAATATGTATTTGGGAAATGCAAAGGTTAGATAACTGAGTTATTTGTAATAATAAAGGAGTTTCGAATACCAATAAAACAAGACAGATAACATTACGATTCAAGCTATTTGTAATATATTGATTATTTATACACATATACAATACATTTTGCATTCATTTATTGTTTAATGTTTCGACATAGTCAGATTTTAAAGGAATATTGAGTAGTATTTAACGAAATGTATTATAATTGTTAAGGATACATATTCTATCCTACCGTTTGTTCTTAAAACGCGATAAAGGAGCATCTGATATCTGGGAGGTAATTACTGACGCGTGTCATCGTATGTTATATATTCGAAGCATCGCATACTTGAATTAATAATTTGCATTAATAATATAATGCTCGTATGTTTCTCACAAATCGAAGGAGATGTGCCATTCATTCGTCGGTCTCTGGACACTGGTCTGAAAATAGCGACCACGTTCTTCTATTACATCAGTCTATAGAGGTAAAATGTGACCTTAAAACCAGACTGATTTATCATTCTTCTTTGGAGCTATGCTTATGAAGCATTCTTGCTTTCAATACACGATAATCAGAAGATGGAAAGCACGCGCAGAGGGACATTCCGTCAGGTTCAAATGGAATTCAATACGACGAGTCCGGTTAAACAGGGAAGTCTACAAAATAGGCATATTAAATAGCATCATGCAACGTGTATGCCATATATCAGTTATATAGAAATTTTATATATTGTGTTTGTGGTACTATTTGCAATATGCTAATTTTTTAGAAGGTTTTCTTCCTAAAAATTGAAAGTCTCCGAATCGCACGTAACTACACACATGGATGAAATTGTATGTGACTCGCTCTGTAAAAAGGGGGTTCAATGTGTATGCGTTAGGTATCGTCCCAGATTAGCCTTTGCAGTCCACACTGGCTTATCAGGGACGACACTGTACGCACTTTACTGTATTTTCGTTAAGAATATACATTTTTTCAATAAAAATCCATTTAAGCGGAAAGTGTCGTCTCTGATAAGCCTCTACGGACTGCACAGGCTAATCTGGTACGATACTTTAAGCACATGCATTTAACCTCTTTTTCCTAAGAGCTTGTCTCATATTCCGATTAAGAAAGGTGATGAAAATCATTGTATGGATTCAGATGTTCAACATGAGACACAAGTATACAAAAAGTATTTCAAAGTTTTTTTATAGTCTATACAATATGTACGTTTTTTTAATCTGTATGTTCGCAAAAGGATGATACTGATATTGAGGTATTAACAAGGTGAAACTCAAGTTGCATGAGTAGAAGTACAATCTTCGCGGTTCTTCAGTAATGGCGAGTGACCAATTTCCCAAACAAATGACACAGAACAGCACGACAAGCACGTACCCATAACGATAAATCTAGGAGACGCTGCTTTGGAACTGATAAAACAATATGGAACTCCATTAATTAGTTATATTTCATTAAACCTTTAAAAGAAATCACGTTCATGCAAAATTACAATGTCGTGCGTAAGCCGGTACAACAGTTAACGGATTAATCTTTGATCCGCATTTTGTATGTTCATAAGTTTACGTTCGATTGCTGGTAAATGCGTGTTTCAACCGCATATTTTAATATTGAAATAAAAAAAGTTATCGATACTGCTTATGAAAATGAGACATTAAATTATTGGTCAAAAACCATATTTTGCGTTATTAAGAAAGTCAAGTCTCATAAGTAGACACTCGTGTATTGAAATTATTAACTCAGCAGTTTTTTACCTGTTAAAACTTGAACTGACAACAAGTGCAGCTTTTCCACTAAAATACCAAAAAATTAATCATTTGATACATGCGATTTAGTGTTGCAACACATATAACTTCTCACTAAACATTTGTTTCTGACGGAACAATCCTGGAAACATTAGTTACACAGTTTACGTAATATTAACCTAACCATCTGATCGGATTTGCTTAACTCCAACAGCCTGAATCCAGACTTCTTATCAATATGCGTTGTTAATGGAAGATGTATTGGGCAATTAGCAAACATGCGAACACTTGTTTATGTCATAGATAAAAAATGTGTATTCCAGGATAAATATAGACTATCTGACTCTGTTCTGAATGAACAACATATGTTTTTTATACACATCCCAACAAAAACAGACATCGATGTATCAACGAAGGACACTAACGTGTTAACGGTAACCCCTTACGTATTCCATTTGATTTGGCCACTTCAACTTGATTGATTGAAAACAGACGATATTAACTAAGAAACTTCGAATTTGTTTTTGCATCTGTCTATCATTATTAACGCTTGAATAAATAACAATTGAGTAAAATGTATATGATTTTATAGTTTCAAATATGTATATATATGTATATATATATAAAGACTTTTTTGCACATCTGTTATAATGTCTTTCAATCAATAAACGGATTATGAATATCGTATTAAACAACAACAACAACATATGAACCAAACGTAAGACTATCCTAAGGTGGATTTAACCTTCAAACAAAAAAATGATGAATTAGCAAGAGAGATAAACTGACGTCAGTAAAGGGCGTCTGTGATGAATTAATATTTTGGAGCTGTCCATGCAGAAGGTTATGCCAGGGTTAGTAAATCAACGTGAATGTCATTCCTTTACTCTATGACCATTTTGGGAGTAATATGTTGTAACTTAGTAAAGACAAATATGGATAATACATAACTGTGCGTAACACATGTTTATTATATCAATTTCAATTATTCCTAAATTGAAACTTAATTAAAATATAATGGTGGAAACTTTGAACATAACAAAATACATTAAAGAATTATACTATCTGCAGAATCTTTTACATAGTACTAGGAAACAATGTTTAATAAGACCTCAGAAATAGTCGAAGGTCAAGTTCAAAACAGTCTCACGAAATCCATTAAAACAGACTCCATGGGATTACAAGACAATAAAACAGGTTTAGCACGTGAAACTGGAATATACGGGTCAATATTCCCTGGTGTGTGTAAGTTCATTTGAACATATTACAAACTTATTGATGGATTAAGAAACGTGTTACAGACCTCGTAAGTATTGAGACGGAAAGCAATGCAAATTTTGTAATTTGTGTCGTGTTCACTTGTATGTGCTGTGTCGTGTTCTGTCTTAGTTCACATACAAATAACTGCAAATGTACGTGAACAACCAAAATGAATAGATAAATGACAACACTGCACTGTAGTGACAAATTTTTCTTTACAAAAGTGCTGGATTTGTTTAATTGACATGACAAGAAGGTTGGATGTCGTACCGCTCATGTACGTAAGATAAGCTCCACACAAGTAACACGTTGCCGACTTCTTATCGGATGATCTCGTGAAACACTTCCAAGCAGCGGAAGGTGTAGGTGGCATTTTGATTTGACAGAGATTGACTTAATTCGTGTTGCAATGATAATATTTTCAATTAAATGAGGGCGAAATACCAAAAACATATCTTAGCTTAATACCTGATTGAATATTGAGTAATTAATTAAAGTTTGGACCATATGATGCGCAAATACTCATTAGAGGTTGAGTAAATTATTTTCTAAAAGCTCTTTTGATTGGACAGCGTGCTTGTAACCATCGAACTTATTTGTTGTTTTTTTACACCAAGTCGACTTTTCCTTTACTCATTTAATCTTTGATCGTTTTAAATGTAGTTCGAGTCGTAAGATCAAGTGCGGGTCGGTATTTTAATTGCCGACGCGATTTGCACCTATCATAATTTTGACACAAAGTGACTGTCTTTGGTCAATCAAAGTTTCCTAAAGGTAGGCAATTAGCGAGATTTATGACAGGTATACTGTAATCACCATAGCGACGCATTATCGTGCCTACCGGAATAAACACTTTGACACGAGGAACAACTTTTTTTAACAATGTTTAAAGCAAATTTCACGAATACAAAGTCTTTGAAATTACTCGATTTTTGTATTGTTTTCTTCCGATTATTCGATTCAAAAAATAGTATTCGAATATTCGGTGCGGGACAGAATATTCGGATATTCGGATATTCGTTGCCATCCCTAGTTTTGTAAAGGAAATGTAAAAGTTCGACTACTCCCTTGGCATGTTTCTTGATGCCAACTTATATTCTACTTGGAGAATTCAACAATATCAAATTGACAAGCAAGTAACAAGGGGCAAATAATAAGAAAATAAATGTAAGCATTGATAGATTTGATATTTGACAGAAAAGATCGCATTAGTTTAGACAAACCGATACACCGTGTCCATTCAATAGCCAAAGTGTCTAAGTCCACCAATACGTCAAAGTGAATCTCAAAAAGGTTTACTGCTTGCAATGTTTTTGTTTAATATTGCCTAAAATGTACCATTTTCCGGAAATGTTTTATCATCTACGTCCAGTGTGATGCAAATCAGTTATTAATACAATACGAACTCCAATAGGTTCCAAATCTATACCACACACATCTCTATCTAGTAATACTATTTAAGCGTGTTAAGCTAAGAACTGAACCATTATATTTTATATAAGCATATGGATGCATCGATTTGACGATTTTTTAACAAGCGTGTTTGCATTGAAAAATACATAAAAGGCAATAGGTATGATGTTGTTGTGTGACGTTGATCCCAACTTTAATCAGAGCGATGTTTGATATGGAGTGTTATGTACTGCTAGAGAATGGGTACACGAATTAAGCTCATGACACTGTTTCTCTAGTTGCACTGTTTCTAAATGTATAGACGCAATTAACATTAATTTTCATTTAGTTGAGAAAATAAGCATTTACTTGTTATACAAATACAATAAAACTTGTGACTAAATTTTATTTTCGGATAGTGAACAGTTAAATTCGACTTAACTTATACCAAATAGTGGTTGTTATTATTAACTGAAATCATTGATTATTGTTTCCAAGTAAATACATAAAATTTTGCAGCAATATATTATGTGTACAATTAATAAATAAAAATAAACAATATTTGAGATTAAATATGAAAGTTTTTCTTTCGAGAAAGTTTCACATTTTGATTCTATTGATGAAAAACACACATATCTTTTATTGACTAACAACCCATTAAGAAACTTTATTAAAAGAACTTCCTTGGCTCCGATCGAACTATTGATCTTCGTGATGTGAGCTGATTCTTTCATACAAAATACTTGCTTGTTCGTGGAGTTCGTTTATCAATTATTAAGGCAAACTATCCGGTTTTGTCACTCAAATACAGCGTTTTATGTGCTCTAAGGCTCAAGGCCCGTTAGTTCTATGAACGAACATTTCATCCGGATTACACAATAAAATAAGGAAATTATGCAAAAGTGTGTTTATTTTCAGAAAGTACGTTATTGATAAGTTTATTTTAACGGATTAATTCGCAACAATCGTGTTAATAATAATAATACTTAGAAAAAATGCAACAATTATTGGTATGCGTTAAATAATTGTAGGAAGTTTGATTATTCCCTGCATTTTTAAAGTAAGTCCGGTGGCGTCTAATCTAGGTAAAAAACTATCATAGACAGCTATACAAAACACATAAAATTTATTAAGGAATTCGCTGCAGTTCGTTCAAAGAATCGTTACCTTCTGCGTGTTACATCGTTGTGAACAACATTAATGACCAAGTTATGATTACATTTTTTGCTGACATAATAATGTGTTAGGATTTTGAGTTGCCTAACGCAATAGTACTACCATATTTGATCACGTATTTTTCAGTTCGTATGTTATGAAAGCTATGAACCAAAACTCAGTCTGGCCCACATAACGGTATGACAAATGATATTCTTTGCCATAACAATGGTGTCGTTGGACTAAAACATTTATTTAAGATGTTGTTATTTTACGATACAATACTAGTATATATTTTTTTCGGCGTAAATGAACATTTCAAACATATTTATTTAGTAAAGATAAAGGTCTTCAAGTTTCAAATATATTAAAAAGTAATAATGTAATATTATTAAGTCGTTCATTCATCTATTAAATTGAATTATCGTAAGTCGACAATTTATATTCACCGGCGTTAAGGCGGTAGGTACCTAATGAGATCGGGAATAGTCGGTCGATATAGCCGTAATCGGAAAACGTTCGGCAACGATTGGCTTTCTGCGTCAAAGTCCGGACATATTACAAAAAACACGAAATAAATGAGTTTGTTTTTATTTAAGAACTAAAAATACGAAATTAATGTGTGTTTATTTATTTTAGAACTAAATGTATTTATCTCCTTATGATTTTTACAGTATTAATTTAAAATACTATATCATTTTTCGTTCGTATCAAATATTTTCGTTTGAGGTCACGGCTATTGACATTCTTTTGCAAAATGAAAGTGCGTAAAAAGAACAGGTCGTTTGCAAACACGAAAATGACTGTGATACCGATTACCAATGTTGTTCTGCTGTTGAATTAATGCAGTTAATTGCAGACACATTACTATTGCGGTTAGTTTTTGCACATTTGCTATACATACACAAATAATACTCTTATCAATTGTTACTTATAAATTTCGACGTTTTACAATAGTAGGATGTTTCTCAATTATTAAGGCAAACTATCCGGTTTTGTCACTCAAATACAGCGTTTTATGTGCTCTAAGGCTCAACGCCCGTTAGTTCTATGAACGAACATTTCATCCGGATTACATAATAAAATAAGGAAATTATGCAAAAGTGTGTTTATTTTCAGAAAGTACGTTATTGATTAGTTTATTTTAACGGATTAATTTGCAACAATCGTGTGAATAATAATAATACTTAGAAAAAATGCAACAATTATTGGTATGCGTTAAATAATTGTAGGAAGTTTGAATATTCCCTGCATTTGTAAAGTAAGTCCGATGGCGTCTAATCTAGGTAAAAACCTATCATAGACAGCTATACAAAACACGTAAAATTTATTAAGGAATTCGCTGCAGTTCGTTCAAAGAATCGTTACCTTCTGCGTGTTACATCGTTGTAAACAACATTAATGACCAAGTTATGATTCCATTTTTTGCTTACACAATAATGTGTCAGGATTTTGAGTTGCCTAACGCAATAGTACTACCATATTTGATCACGTATTTTTCAGTTCGTATGTTATGAAAGCTATTAACCAAAACTCAGTCTGGCCCACATAACGGTATGACAAATGATATTCTTTGCCATAACAATGGTGTCGTTGGACTAAAACATTTATTTAAGATGTTGTAATTTTACGATACAATAATACGTTTCAATAATTTCTGTGACTTATTGACAAATTAACTTGCAGTCTGGATACTTTTTAGTTATGTGTTGGACATCTCTCAGATTTCGATGTGGAAGCTTTGTCTGGAGCAGTTTCCTGAGGCAATTTTTATCTTGTCAAGTGTGAATCAGAGCCAGCCTAAGTAACCTTTGACCTTCATGAACAACAGATCAACGTAAAATAAACTTTTTTTGGACTTATTCCATGCGCATAGCATATTAAACTCATTTACAAGAAGTGTTTATTGTTCAGAGTTTCAACGTTTTATCACATTTCATCATGCAACACATATTTTCATGTTTGATAATTTGAGGTCAAGGAGTCGTTAATTTGTAAAGTGCGTGTTGTCCTTAAAATTTGTGTTTCTCATAACAAACAATCGTATAAAGCGTCAGTTTGAAACTAAAAAGGGATAATTGAATTGATTAAAAATGCATTGTGTGAATTTTCTTTTTTATTACAGTTCGATGCAAAGTTATCCCGGATATAACTCAGATTCATGCCATGGATTTTAAAACGGGTTCGAAGTTTTCCATATATGTGAAGCCATCAGTGCCAAATTCTGCTGAAGCCCAGAAAGTAGCTGGCATCTCTGTTCATGCTAATGGCAACATGTCTGTAAATGGTGGCAATGTGGATAGTGTCTCCATTACAACATATGTTTTTGCTATGTTAGATTGGAAATACCTTGACATTTTGTGGTGAATTGCGACTATATGCTTGGGTTGCCTTTGGACTTTGGGTTACCTTAAGATGGTATCATCAATGTACTATTACGTCAATAATAAGCCAAATTTAGCTCAGCTTCATCAAATATCAGTGTTTATAACTATCGCTTTTAATAAGAAACTAGAAAACCCCAACATAGATGTGATATACAAATTTATACTGAAATCCGTTTCATGATAATGAATGGGGGGGGGGTAGGCATACTCAAAGTGTAATTTCTTGAGATAGAAACGGTAAAACTTCCTGAAATTCATTTAGTATGTAGACAATATGTTTTGTTACATACATATGTACAATGTATTCATTTTATCCATCTCTAAGTGACATAAAACGTAATTAAAGTTTCTTGTCACTGAACGATTTGTTGTCGTCTTGTTGTGAGTGCACATATAATTGGAGATCAAAGGCACAATTTGCTTTCTATGACACTTTTTTCATTCTGTTTCTACTAGCTCAATCCAGTTGAGTACGTTTTTTAAGTTAATTGTCAAACAATATGTATATCCCATTTACAAAATTATACATTTTTTGATATAGGGTCAATCCAAAAAAAAAGCCCAACCGAGTCGAAGGGTAGGTGTATTCAACCAAGTATAAAAAGTTAACCGCTGGTAAAAAGTTTTAAAATTTTGCAATTAGTTGTGATATACAATTTACGATGTGGAAATAATAATAAATTGTGTTTCTGGAACAGTACCCATTAGGCTCCCACTACCTTAAATTTAACAAGAAACGGAAACAAATATACCTAATTTATATTTTTTGAAGAAAATTTCCATAAACTTTTAAGACTCAATTCATATATATGTTGATATTTTGTATATACCTATATAACAAGTTTTTTCCGAAACTAATACAAAAAGACTATAAATTGCTTCTTAGAATCGTTTAAATTGTAATTGAAGTATGTCTTTATTATGCATTATACTACATATTAAACCCAGAGATTAATATTTTTGTAAGTTCTGGGACAACTATTTAAAAATTGACTATTTAAGTTAGAATATATTTATTTTAGTTGAAAGAACACATTAAGAGGCATGTATAGCAATTTCTTAAGTTTAAGAATGCCAATGATCTACAAAATACAAATACGTGCATATATATTCTTTATATTTTCTGATACAAAATGTCAATACATGTATTACGTCTCTAGCGAAAATTGTTGGATATAAGAAAAACAATTTAAAGAACTTTCATAATTGACAGGTACTGTTGCTAAATCAGAGAACAAAATTTTAATTTGACTTCGAAGTATGCCTCATAAATGTTTAATACCATTCTTGAGTTAACTGACAGGCAAGTTAATTCTAAGCCCTTGTTAACTGTATGCATAACAAAGATTGAATAATTTAGATTGTAAATCAATACCGAATGTATCAAAAATCTATAGTGAATGAACTCATTCGAACAGAGAGTGTGTCCATGCAGCGACAGTTACATTGGTCAGTTATTTGTCAGTGAAACTATTTTTAGTATATAAGCTTCTTGCAAATCTCTCCTATATTAAATCATGTTTGTACACGCAAAAATACACATAATAAACATTATTCTTGTTTATTGACACGGGCATTTGTCATAGACTGGTAGTTCACTTGATTTGTAAGTAATTTGCTATGGTTTCTGTGTTATATGCTGGTAGTGTCTGCGTTTGTATTTAAATAAATCGTGTAAGTGGCTTAGAAAGATCAGGTATTGTTTACCCGCGATACTATTAAATCGCAGAAAAGGGATACATAAATAAAACTAGTTTCTATAAACTCTTGCTTTAACTTGCAGTATGTTTAACAATCATTAACCGTTCACATGTTTTGTGTAAGTAAAGAACCGGAAATGATTGGCACAATGCTTAATGAGCATGTACACATATACGCCCTTTCCCACAGGTCGCAGTTCGTTTCCCAGAAAGATATCGGAAGAAAATCAGCACACAAGCAGTCAATTATGTTGCTTTATTTAAAATCATATGTAGATACTAATGTATCTATTTATTTTTATGATGAACAGCATGGTTATTAGTAAGTGAGTGTTCAGTGTTTTGCAACCGGTCGGAAAAAACAAGAAACATATACTTTTTAAATGCGAACATAACCTGAGCTGATATTGATTATATTTTGTTAAAACTCTTTAACTTGCAACGTAACAAAACATCGGCAAAATGTGTTTAATAAAATGTCATAATCAAATCGTAACTCAGTCAGCAAAACATAATGCTCATTTATAAGCAGTTTATTACATATGTCAGTTGTACATATTTTATAACAAACATCAAAACGGCTGTCAGTTATGTATCAACATCAAGTTCAAAGGCTGGGAATTGTTTTGTTACATATTTTATGCCGTCAGGTGCAATTTGAACTTCAAAGTTATTAAATATTTAGACTTTTGCGAGGGTCTTCTATCAGAATTGTTTATTTGTTTTACGTGTCTATCTGAAAAAGCTCTTTCTAGTATCGTTACGGCTGTTTGGCAATCAGTAGCATTGGTACCATCACTGATCGGAACACAGGCGAATTCAAATCATGGTAGTCTTGAGTTTCCTTTAATGTTGAATGCTATTGTAAATCAAAGATGGTTTATGCAAGTGATTTAAAGTGAACTTGCTTTTGACGTTTATAAAACATTTAGCGTTTAAATGCATTTATGAATAGCAACTAGACGTGCGGTTTGCTAAGGCCGCCATGAAACATCTTTTTTTTACGTCTGTCTAAACAACGAACAGTACCATGTGTGGTAGTCTAGTGTTATGCACATTTGCTTGCCAATTGCAATTGTTTGATACGTTATGCGCTGTGAATCGTATAAAATAATCGATTGTACTATACATGGCATTATGAAAGTACAAAAGGCGCATGTTGCATAAACTATTTTTAAAACTACAAATACCGGAAATAATTACTTTGTTGAATTTAATCAGTATGTAAATTAATTGACGAATCCCTTATGGGTCGGTATATCGATAGTATGACAAATACCTTTAGTAATTGGACTTTTTTTAACAATAACAATCTTATATTATGAACTCTATGAAAAAAACAAATTGTACGCCAATTGCTTATACATATTCATGTTCATCTCAGTTCGGCATTAAACGAATTTTCAGGTAATCGGTAGTGTGTACGTTGTCGTTTTTAACTCAATATGAATATGTGAAACTGTATATCGTGGGAATTCTGTGATAAAATAGTTAAGCAGTAAAACTTGCAAAAGACAGTTTACATTTGTTTATCATTTTTAACTTTTCTTTTATTTACAGGTATGTGCAATCTCTGGTATTGCACCTGTTTTGTGGGCAATCTCTGGTATTGCAACTGTTTTGTGTGCAATCTCTTGTATTGCACCTGTTTTGTGTGCAATCTCTTGTATTGCACCTGTTTTGTGTGCAATCTCTTGTATTGCAACTGTTTTGTGTGCAATCTCTGGTATTGCAACTGTTTTGTGTGCAATCTCTTGTATTGTAACTGTTTTGTGTGCAATCTCTGCTATTGCAACAGTTTTGTGAGCAATCTCTGGTATTGCAACTGTTTTGTGAGCAATCTCTTGTATTGCAACTGTTTTGTGAGCAATCTCTTGTATTGCAACTGTTTTGTGAGCAATCTCTGGTATTGCAACTGTTTTGTGAGCAATCTCTGGTATTGCACCTGTTTTGTGAGCAATCTCTGGTATTGAACATGTTGTGTGAGCAATTTCTGGTATTGCACCTGTTTTGTGAGCAATCTCTGGTATTGTACCTGTTTTGTGAGCAATCTCTGGTATTGCAACTGTTTTGAGTGCAATATCTGGTTCTGAACCTATTTTGTTTGCAATCTCAAGTATCGAAATGTGCGCATATTTTCTTCATTTTATTCAGTAGCTTCTACCATAATTCAAGACTGTATTTTGGTTAATCTCGTATCATGTCAAAGAAAAGATAAGTGTTCTCTCTTAAATGAGCTGTGATATGAAGGTAAGAAATGCAGATTTACTTTGTGTTATGAGCTGTCAGATGATTGTAAGAAATGCACATGAATAACTGATTTTTTGTATCACTTTCAATACACTTGCTGTATGAATAATCTGTGTTAAATTGAGTATTTGTAAACCATTCAAACTAAGAAATTATAAACTTTTCATTTCAAGTGGCGCGATGTGAAAAATAAAGTTTCGTGTTTTGCTGTTATACATAGATAATTGTATAAATAAAAATTAAGCGAACATATTTCAGTTACTATTCGTTGCAAAGACTTTCATATCGAGTCAACACATTTCTCCTGAAAATGAATCGATATTTTCAATTGATATGCACAATATGTTCCACAATATTTTGGAGTGCATTTATGAGCAGGTTTCTTTTAAGTTTGCCTCGGAAAACATTAGTCTTTAAACCATTCTCAGCAATTTCCAAATAGTGCAATTTAGTGGTTTAATCGAGTCTTGCTTATTTAATGTGTCTTATGCTCATACTTCTAAAGTCGGATATTTCTTAAAAAACGTCCAAAAAGCATTCTTTAACATTTAAGCTATTGGGTTCATTTCCATTCGCTATTTTGGTATAACATACATATTATGAAAAAATTATGAATTCTTACATAAGATTGTGTTGTTTGCTTTATAGCTTTTTAGTTTCATGTTTCATTTGTTTACTCTATTCAAATCATAAGAATTCAACATCTAAAATAACAAAAACGATTGAACCCAACGACGTTTTGATTAACTGGTTTCTAACATATAGGAACTGAGCAACACATTGCCTCTTAATTGAATAAGAGCAAAATTACTTGTGGTTAATTACATAATCCAAGTGAAAGTCATTATTGCTAAGAGCGAATGGATTCATAACGTTTCATTAATATTATGATCAGCGGGATAAACCATGAGGGCTAAAAGCTCCTCTTATGCTGTATTTCCATAATTATGTTACATCATCTTCTAAATAAGTTATCAATAGACTTATTCGATAATAAATGTTAACTGGCAAATTCAGTATAACTAATGTTATCAACTACATGCAAGTTGCAAATAAATTATTAACAATGTGGTGTTACGACAGTGTGCTCATTTATTACATTTGTTTTGAATGCAAATTCTTAAAATAAAACGTTTTAGACAATATTCGCAGAATGTTTTTTTTTTGTTTTATGTATTTAATTATAGATTGACATTTCGAATATTGGCATCATAAACGTGTTAATCGTTAACATTAACAAATAAGTAATTACAAGATTATTTCACAAACATATGTTATAACTATATATTGCACATCATGTGTTTTTATAGCCTGACAAATAAAAGAACATAAGTGTTTATTTTGGAAAAATTGTTATCATGTTTATAATGGGTGACTCAATATAACAAAACGTTTAGCAATTGTTTACTTTAAGCACAACACGTCCAAATGACTCATTAATTGTGGTGCATATGTACATCATTACACCGTATATTATACGGCATAATATTTCCCACAACAATATAGGAAATACTTATTCGATTCCTTCGAAATTTGTTTGAAATAATTTATATGACTTTTTATCCGAATAATACGAGATCTAGGTGTTGACGTTCATCAAGTTCGATTATATTTTTATGAAAAGAATACATGCTTTTTGATTACGTAAGCCAAAGTGCGTATTAATTTAACCGTGTATTTATCAAAAAGGCGATCATATATTAAGGTAAATAAAGATTGCACACACTTAATAGACGCATCATTTAATAGCATATAATAAGTTGAGGATTCTAATAACGAAGACAAAGACAAGGTCATCACATAGCAAAACAAGCGGGCTCCGAATTCGGAAGTTTTGAAGCACACGTATAATTTTCCAAATACGGAAAAAAATACTACATGTGTAGTATCACTTTTGTCATCCACGTGCTAAATACTAGTCCTGTAAAATATAAACGGATCAGTTGACCTAGCCGTAAATATAATTTCTGACAAGATGCATGTTGTGTTCAATGTGAAAACGTGGATATATTTCAGAATATATGCCTATGTCCTGCCAAAAACGCCAGAGACATGTTTGTTCATTTGCCAAATATTAACCCTAGCCAATGTTTTCTTATTTACATATTATTGCTAAATATATCATATAAAATGTATTTAAACGACAATAAAATATCTGTTCCATGCCAACCGCGAGAAATGTGCGTATATTTTATTGATTCCGACTACGTACGTACATCCAAACATGCGATTACATGTTTCTGTTTGATTTTCGTCGTTAACATATCGAAACTGAACTTGTTGTAACAAAACCATGAGCATGACTTCACGGAAGTGTGACAATTATTGTATGCATTATAATTATATAAGTGTAAAGTGGAGATTTGTTCGCATCATGTCTAGATGTTGTGCCCCACGTGTATAGTAATTATTAAAGCCGTTGAGATTTTGTATCGGTAAATAAAATAACAAAACACAAAAATATTACCTGACACATATCTGTTGGAACTTTACAATTCACCTGATTATATTGACCATACTCTAATGTGCATCTGAATTTTTTTAATTTCCTATGCAGAGTCTATAGTTTGAGATATGGTTTTTCTTTTTTCAAGCCAGAAATAAAGTGTATTCCATAAATCCCAAATGCAGATATAGTATCAACATTTACATGTTATGCATCTGTTTCATCCAATTCAGAAAGTTCAAAGCTGTGAATGCTTTTCTGCTTAGACTATTAGAACAAAGTATACCATCAATTACAATTAAACGTGTTACAAAATAATTTCAATTGAACAGTTATGAAACATGTTACTATTGCATGACTCGTATTCCACAATTGTTGATGTGTTTACACTTCTTTCTGGAAAAGCTCTCACTCCAGTATTTTTGTTGTTTTAAATCATTTTCAATTCGTTACGCAATTGATCGGAACACAAAAGATTTCAACATGGACTTCTCTTGGGTTTGGTTAAATGTTCAATGGTTTTGTAAATCATAAATTAACGTCATTGTTTATGCTTGATTTCAAGCACATGTGTTTTTGATATTTTACGAGCATTTAAGTGTTTGAAGTGACACATGCATACTAACAGCTGATTGCAGCTTCATGTGCAATCTGTTCGTGCATTATTAAACAATGTCTGTTTAAACGCTTTATTACGATTGTTTATCTATTATTATTATGCATGTTTATGTATTATGCACGAGCTCGTCTTAGGTATAAAGCATTCTTCATTTCATGAGTAATTTTATAATGCAAGAGTATTAAAAGGCTTAGTATTCCGAGTCAATTCTACATTTTACGAAAACGTTAGGTTGTATTTTATGACAATAATAACTATGTGATTGGTAAAGTACATGCGCGCTCAGCAATGTTTGAGGCATAACAGTATACCCAATAGCTGTATCAATGATAAGAGACAGTGAGAACAAAAACATGTTAACAAGCAAACATGAAAACATTTCGTTTTTTAGTATTCAGAGAGCTATGTTTTGATTATTATTAATGCATATTAACTCTACTTTATCATTTTTGAACATAATCAATATAATAAAATAAACTTAATTTACTATAAAAATACAAAAATTTATAGTTGAATGTTTTCAACTTTATATTAAATGAGTGTATCGAAACAAAATTTAAATTGAACGTATATCAACAATATTCTGCTACTGATTGTATGGCATAAATGTGATTAGTTTTCATCATGTTAAGATCCGAATATAATAAAATTAAATGTCATTTACACTATTGATACCAATATTTCATAATAAATCATTCATTCAAATAACAATAGGTTGATTGGAAGTATGATGCTATTATATTTAGAGGCATGCATCAATAACGATTACTGTGTGTGTTTGCATTGCTTTGAATGCTAGTATTGTTTGTATTTCAGAAAGCAGCTCTGTACCCATTTGTAAACTAAGATTCGATTCATTCATCCGGTAAGAGTTATTCGGATCACAAAGTGTAACCATCGTTTAGCGTTTGTCTATGTCATGAACGTTCGAGACAGTTGTCTACTTATCAAATGGATCCCTGAGCCATTGTCGACATCCACATGTTCCACGCATATATATTAACAAGAGCAAGAACTGCTTAATAATTACTACAAGAGCCAACTTTGTCAGTTACATTTGTATTATACTTTTGCAATGTGTTGCATTATATAAACACATGTTGATATTCTATCGTTGAACAATAAAAAATATATGAAAGGAACAATACAAAAAAAAGATAAATGGTATTTATAAGCCAATTGGCGAATTATAATTAACACCAGACTAGCACTAGAATAAATAAAACCTCATCTATAGACTAGCTCTAGCACTGAGGCATGTCGCGGAGGCGACCGGGAGTACTGTCCTAACGATAGCCCCCGACCCCAGTTGCACTATTGATTTAGCTTCCCGTTTATGCAATCATCGCCAACAGATGATGCACCGCATCCTATGCTTTTTCGAAAGAGCTCCGCAACGGGCTCAAATTTATTTATGCAATTCCTATTTCAACGAACACCTGGCTGGTTCGGAAATAGATATCATTATACCGAGCAATCGCTAAGGCCACCGCAACCGGCCAAATGAATTCTCGGTACGCCGTACCGTACATTGTCCAATGCAATATATAGTTAAATATTCGCAATGCCATACTAATTTCAAAAGCCAAAAAGAGCTATTCCAGGTACGCCTAAGCACGCCGTGCCATCGAACAAGTACTAGAACACCCATGCTATACCGAAAATAATTTTGAAAGCATTCCTGTCACCCCCAAACAGACTAGCAATAGATGAGGACACAATGCTACATTCACCTCCCCCGGACGTATGTATATCATTATATAGTTACATATTCATACTTTTAATGCTTCCGATCACCTCAAAGACATAGAATTTCCGCCTAAATGACGTATTAGAATGAAGTATTAAACATATAGAATGAATTAATAATGGCATATAAGTTATGGTTTCAGATCGTCCTAGATCTTAAGAATTAAATGTTGTGGTAAAAAAACAATATCTCACACAATAATGCGGCAAAAAACCTATTAAGACACATTCATTTCGTTTCAAGAAGACACAAGTCACATCACGTTTACACGGCGCGTTAATTCGCAAAAACACTTAAACACACTGAATGATTCTTTGTTACCACTAATTTCTATTCACCGGAGTCGTGTCCCAGCGACATCCTGGATATTGACCTACTTCTGGACGATGGCGACGTATCCATGCTATGGCGCCGAAGTTATCCACGGTTGGAGGCCCGACGATTAAATTGACGTCTTCCCCAAAAGTCGTGTACTGTTAATGAACGTTACCCGAACGTGTGCCGTGGTTTCTCGCATCAGATTGACGGCCATTCTGTAATAAATATCTGGGCAGTACATTCGAACGTAACAAACCAGGTAAAACATAATTAACAACACGCAAAAGACCGATATAAAGTGAGACCCGAGTTTATATACCGTATTAGTGACGTCAGAAAGTCACTACTGAAATCGATTTCACGCATGGCTTGTTGTCGTCTGCTTGTATCTTATTATCGATACGAGATTTGAACCTTTATCTATCAAAGACATGTATTAGCTACTTCAAATAAAAGAAATTAATTGTTATAGAAATTAATTTGTATTATATCGTAACAACTCAAACAATGCATTTACATGATAATCATTCCCATGTGTAAACTATTTCCTGTACAATACACACATATGATTATAACAAATACACCTAGAACGTATATATCTTTTTTTTTTGCTGCAGTCGACGTTAGAGTCTGAGTACATTACAGAATATATCAATATTTTTGGCACAAAAATACAAGTGTATACGTCATAGATATGTTGAACTTTTGCAAACTAGATGTTATTGCCAATGTGTTTTTGTTTCGTTTTGCATATAATGCGAAAAGTTAATTAATCATAACTTAAGCAATAAAAATAAATGTATAATTTTAATAGCAAACAATATGCGTATATATTAATAATGGATTTACGTTATAACAATAGATGTATTTATGGTTACATGGTACGAATTTTTTGTATACTATAACCGACATATAATACATTCATTTACTTTTTTGTCCCTGATACATAAATACCGAACGTAATATTACAATGCTAAATGTGTTAAGTGGAAGAAAATAAGTATGATAGTTTTTGAACGTTTTATTTTTATATTTTTATTATTTTACTTACTGCACAATTGAGACCTTTATGCAGCATTTGAAGAGCAGATACCCCTGTGCAAGGTAATGCTTGCAGCTTATGAAAAATTGGATTAATATTTTATTTAAAACATTAAGAGTTATTATTGCCTTTGCCTTCAAAAGGGAACTATACTGAGAGGAAAATGCGCATATAACTGGTAAAACATCAGGTGTAGTCTAAGAACTAGTACAATATCAAATGTGTCTTCTATGAATGATATATCTAGTTCTGTATTTAAATATAAAAACGAAAACTATATAGTATAAACAACTGTTTTAATAAAATTGTATAGCTTTACTTTATTTACATTGTAGTTTGTTTACTTGTGTCATATTGTATCGAAATGTATTCCGTGTGTGGTCAGAGAAATCACATTTACCACAGATGTCTTCCTTTCAGTACCATCAACAGTTGTATTATTTTGTAAACATGTACAGGAAATAAAAATATTATCATAGTCATGAACTTTGCAAACACTCTCCATCTCTCCAATGCTATCGTCGCTGCGCTGATAGAATTGCCTTGTCTTATTGTGCATTTCATCGAGTATGTACTTTGCTCTTATTTTTCAAGACACGTTTCAGATTATAATCAACAAACACAATGCAATCGTTCTTTTGATTATGGATAAAAAAAGACTACATGTTGACTGAGTTATGAATCGTCGGCATCTTAAAATTTTAAAATTACCTAAAACATTGTTTTCTGATGATATTTTTTAAAAAGACTTCAATATATTCAAATACATTTTTGTACACGTGTGTAAAATCATAATCTGCTGGTTAACTTCGATTTTGTTTCTAAGCCCTATACAATAGTAATCTAGCTTTATAAACATGCTCATTACATTGTACTGGGTTCTCATTGAATATAATAGCCGTCTGAACCCCTAAAACACATGCATATGGTCCACCAGAATAAAATGCAATTGCAACTATTATCATATTTCAAAACATGTTCACAATAAAAAGTTTAAAGGATAGTTGAAGGTTTATTACTGGACTGAGTTTCGTCAATAGGATAATACTGAACTATGTTGGCGAACCACATGCAGCGATAATTCAACTATACAAACGTTTTTGACTTTGATGAAAGCAACATCTGTTTAGATTTAATACAACATATAATGCATACAAAGGTTGGTCATAGGTGTCTGTGTTATATGTTGCAAAATTATTTTATTAACGCAATCTTTGTTAATGTTTTGCTCTATGTTAGAACAACACGACGTTGTCATAAGTACGTTTTTTCATGTTAATATTTGTCGAATATGGTACAACAGAAACAATCCGACCTGATATCAAGTATATATGTATACGTTCGTTGTAAAAAGCGGGGATGAAAAAACAAATACCTGACGAGTAATAAATAACCGTTAACTTCATAATAAGCCGACTAATATTGAGCATACTGTGAATTAAAACATGCTTTTAAAATATATAAATAGACATGCATCATAAAAAAACAGCAGATCGGACTGCACATAATAAGACCATTTTGCGAGTTCTTTATGAAAAATCTCTTACAATAACGTGTCTCTAAACAACTGCATTTGAATAAAACGTTATAGTGCATTTCATGTAAAATGATTAGCGAACACTATATAAATCATGGTCAAAAACTTATGATTGAAAGTTAGAAGGACGAGAAAGAATTGCAACAATTAAAATCATGTCAAATATTACACAAGTCAAAGAAGGTTAACGACTTGATTGCATTTGCAATTATTTCGATCCAATCCATACTATAATTATATTCAGAGAGACATGCTTACACAGTGCGTTGTATTACGGCGAAAATTCGTTTATAACGAGTACCTGTTAAACGCTTTTATCCAAGACGTCGATTCGATAGTGCACGTGTAGATGTGTTTTGCTTTCAAATTTAAAAACGTACCTTGTCTGGAAATCTTAGGTTTTTATGTATTATGTTAGAACATTTTTATTAGCTCGGCTGTTTTCGAAAAAAAACGAGGTATTGTCATAGCCAGCTCGTCCGCCGTACGCGTCGTCCAAGTCGTCCGAAAACTTTAACATTGGCCATAACTTTTGCAATACTGAAGATAGCAACTTGATATTTAGCAAGCATGTGTATCTCATAGAGCTGCGAATTTTGAGTGGTGAAAGGTCAAGGTCATCCTTCAAGGTCAAAGGTCATTTTTTTAAATTTTATTCAAAACTGCACCCACAGCCGAGCGTTGGCATTCGCTCTGCGGTGCTCTTGTTGTGTTTTTGTATACATTGTATTTATAAGTTATGTTCAGTATCGAACAAACGACTCGTTTTAACAGGCTCCTGCTAGTTTGTCGTATTTTTAATCAGATGGTTATTGTTGATAATTTGCAAATGAAGACAAGAAACAACCATAATGCAAAGCATTATATTAATACTACGTTAATTCATTTTAGACAAAAAAGCATATTCTCAAACATTAAAACGATGAAACTACTTCAGCTACTACTACACGCCCAAGCGTTGTGCCATAAGATTACTTGGACAATTACGTGGGTTAATTTGTAAGTAGTTTCACAGACTTTCAATTACCTCTATATCAGATTGGGATTAGAGATGGCATCGGTTTGGACGCCGATAAAGCTGGAATTGATATTTGTGGAACACACTGTTTCCAGGAGCGTAATACATGTTCAGTAGGAGTCCATGGGTAGCAATCATATGTGTTGTCTTATAAATTTGCCGCAGGGTAAAAACCTATTTAACTATGTAATTACTCTAAACAATAGCAACGTTCAAAGCATTGTAGATCTCCAATCAAACTACATCAAAAAGTCATAATCAGTGTGATGCTTTCAAGAAGTAAAACTGATTTGATTGCAAACCGAGATTGGCACAGATTTGGAGCAATTATATTTGGAACAACTATATACTCTTGTTTGTAGACAGTATAACAAAGGTATGTGGCGGTGCATTTAATAATATATTTAGCTGATGCAAATCAACCGCTTTGGCGTAAATATACAGGTGTTGATGGCATAAACATTTCGCCTTTTTTAAACGGTATTAATGTTCAGCTTTGAAGCTGTGATTTGTTGGTACAGTAAATGTTTATATTTCTCATCATAAGAGGTTACTTCAGGTAAGGGCATCTGTATAAACAATCGCATACCCTTAAAAGTTGTAGTTTTTTAAAATAATTATATGAATGTAAAAATGTTATATCGTCATCATTTCCGTTTTTTATTTTACCTTTCAATGAAATCATGTCCAGTATAAATTATGCTCTTACAACATAAAATACTTATGCAATAGACAATAGATAATTTGTGTTTGTATTGGGAAAAAAATGACATTATGTAACAATAACTTCGCGCTAGTCGCGGAATTACGTACTTTCATTGACGCCATCGACTTTTCCCGGTTACGATTGCTGATCTCAAAGATACCATCTAGCAAGCACGAATGGAGGACGATTTTGGTGTTATTTTTTAAACATTACCTTGGATACACATGCAAATGTACCTATTTAAACCGATAAGAAATCACAATTATTTGCATTGTTCATTTTCTACATTTGCAGCTGAAGTAAATGTATTTGACGTGGAATGTGTTATAATCACACTGTAGTTCTATAAGGACCCTTATAGTCTATACTCTTTAACCAATATTTTTCCAGTATGTTGGAAATATGTTCTCATGTCACACTGACACAGAAACCTATGGCAAACAAAAAAGTAGACCAATAACCGATTAAAAAATATTACAGACATCATGTAAGACAGCTTATTAGATAATCGGTTATATCATTAAACGATAATATATCGCGATACTTGTAATTAACTTGCATGCAAAACAATCTAATTTCGACACTTGCATACAATTAAAAGCCTAAAATTGCGTTATAATACAAATTTAACTACATGTATATAAAAACGTTTCAAATGACAGCATTTCATGTGTTGATGAATCTAAATAATTAATTCAATAAAACAAATTAAGGACTGAGATGGTCCCTAATTTAGCCAGATGCGGAGATGAGGTTTTTTTTCAGATCTTATATCAAAGCCTATGTGGGTTTGCATTTTATGATGTGTGTAGCTAATGAACTACGGGTATATATGCCTTACTTGTATAGTAATGTACATTACTGTATAGTTTAATATCGGCATTATTTGGAATATTTTTTAGATTATTTGTTATGCCGTCAACAACGTTTTTGCGAACTTACGCTTATAATTCATGATAAACACGTATGCATCAGAGCTCCAGATAAGGGTCGTATTTTCGTAATTACGAATTATTTTCAAGTCCGTTACGTATTTATTTTAAAATCTTGTCGTACCATTAAGAATTACCAAATCAAGTTACGAATATTATTTTTACATCGGTTCGTATCAATTTTTATTGAGTTCTTTTTGCGTTTTAAAGATCTTTTCGGTGCTTATATAGAATGGTTATCGGGTTTGTTTAACAAAGCGCATTTTTTCCAATAAAAGCGGCGTGTACAGTCTATCTGTCAAAAAACAATGGCGGCGCCCAGAGCGTCCTAAAAACTGCAAAGCGTGCAAAAACACGCTTTTAACATATTGTACGCAAAGTGAGCCGAAGTTGAATGTTAAGAAAGACATTATAGAAAAGATCTTATACGATGTTGTATGTTCAGTTGCCGACACAGTCGGAAAAGCTAAAAAAAACACGACACGACGGGTCCAATCTAAAAAAACATTGAACGAGTGGAAGGGACAATTCCCGTGGCTAATCGTTGAAAAGATTGAAGGGGAGACCCATTTTAATTGTGAAATATGTAAAAATTCATCGAAGGCATGCAATCTAAGCACAGTTTGAGCATATGAAGGTATTTTTGCATGAAAATAATCAGTATGATTTATTTTTAGGTCATTTAGAAAAGTTAAGAATTATTTTCCAAAACTTAGTAGTAACGTTAAGAATCAATTTCAGAGTTAAGAATTATTTTTGAAAATCTGGAAGTAACGTTAAGAATTACACAAAACCTTATCTGGGGCTCTGTGCATACAAAAGACGATTTCTTCGAACATAATTAACGAATAATGTATCCTTGATCTTGTCCATCATTTGGTTCCCACAGGTCGAAACCTCTACCATCCTAGATAGGTTAGCTGATCTGGAAATGAAAGTTGGACTGTAATTGTATAGGACGATATGTGTTATATTGTATGTCTATTCGTCTGAGAAAATAATCATTTCAAGAGCTCAGGTTTGTATGTCAATTATGTTTTATTAAACGGTAATACCTTTATGAAGACATAGATAAAATCCTATTTGTTCACGAGAGGCAACGGTTAATCTGAATGAATTAGACGCGCCGATATGCTGTGTTTTTATAAACCAATGTAATATTTTTCACGTCCAATTTTAAAATATTTCTGAAAAGAAAACGGCTCTTTTGTAATTTGTCAGATACGCAAAATTATCAATTTTCAATCACATAAGTAAGCGTTTTTATTTATATTTTGTAGAAATTCGACTTATTTACGATATAACATATGGTTATTTAAATATCTTATTAAATTAAATATACAGAGTAACTTTCAAACGAGAACAGAGAAAACAGACTTAAATTAGCACGCACTTAATCTGCTAATCTCACGCGTTCCTCCTCTCGGAGTCTTTTAAGTAAGGTCTATGTAATACAGAGAAGCATGTTCATAGACTGTATGGGAATCCTTTTCAGGTAAGCTCATCTAAATATAAACATGTTCAGACGCCATCAAGAATTTTCATAAATGTTTAAGCAAAACCTTCGGTTATAACGGTACGTGTTAAGTTGTTCTCAAACAACGATATAGTATGAGTTTAGTCGATTAAAAGGAATGAAAGTGTAAAAGAGTTCCTCGTTAGCTTTGTTGTATACTTAAAACCGTTTTTTATAGATATTTGTATCTAACACTACAAAAATGTTCATTTACATGTATCAAAAACAAAAAGCACAAAACCGATGTGTAGTTTCCTCCTGCAAATAATGACGATAAGTTTAAATATATATAATTAAATCATAAATGTACAAATAAATGTAACCATACAATAAACCAATTCGAAGCTTATTTTCAAGCTATTCTTGTATCAACCTAGAGTATTTATTCAACTTGGTCTGAATAAATATATGAAAAGAATGTTTAATTATTGATTGCTTTCCTTGCGAATTGGACTCTTACTCAAAGAGAGGATAATACTCAAATGAATGTGTACCTCATATATGGTGTTGATGTTTCTGTTGTTTCGATATGTCGTGAAATTGTTATCATAAAAAATGCAAACGTTTGTATCATCTTAGAATCTTTAATTTAATATTTTAATAACAAATATCACAAAACGTGTAACGCTATTCGTAGAGTTATCGGTTACGTACACATATTTATAAAGCACAGACCCGTAAACAGTTTCAGTAAATATTCAAACACGAACGCAACAACCCTCAAGAGTTTTCAACACTCGGTTCTGAATTGGCACTCACTGAGGTCTCAAATTCAATGGCTTAAGTCTAGTGTAGTCATTGTCTAATGCAAGCAAAACACGTCGACCGTGCAACGAGCCATTAGTTAATTTACCATTCGGATCACTAATCATGTTTTCGTATTCGCGTCTATTCCTGGTTTGGTTAAGTTAGTTATGTCGGTCGGTGCGTGGAACCTGCACGGATCGTATCTGATAAGCCCCGTTTACTTTGATTCCTCGCTTTTACAGGCTTTGACGACGGAAGACCACTGTCTCGTACGTTGAACCGCTCGAATATCTCGGCATCATCTTCGTAAGACAGGCGCAATACGAGAACCACATGTAGAACAGGGTGACTAGATCAGCCTTAACGCATCATACACAATTGTTATTCAATCCAACATAGCCTGTTACGTAACATCTACCTCTCTGTGTCCTTAGCTTGTCAAGTATCATCATTGTTATGTCTTTACTTCACACGTTGCATTATTTTTTAATACAGACTATTATATATGTACATGATAAATACATATAGATGTATGAACTTCAGCACGCACGTTGCATTATTTTTTAAATACATAGTATTAAATCTGTGCAAAATAAATACATTTGGATGTATGACCTCGTTCTTAAGGATTTTCTCTACTTTTTCAGTAAATGGGTAACATAATTAATTATCGGTAGGTAATACGATTGGTAAAATAAAGGTTAATATACTTATCAATTACCAAAAACTTTTAATCTCCCATTTGTGAAGTACATGTAATATGCTTATTGAAATTTACAAATAGTGATAAAGAATGATTTATTGTAAAATATTATATCTATAAATCGGAAGGTTATCAGGACATTAATATGCTTACTCTAAAACTCTCGTTGGTGAATCCGTATATGATAGGATTGGCAAAACTGTTGGACATGGCCAGCCAGTGACAGCCTATGAAGATGGCAGTGAGCGTGTTATAGGAAAGCTCTTCGGGGACGAAATCCATGATTAGAGCGAAAACGTGCAGTGGTAACCAACACAAACCGAACATCGCCACCACGATCACAAGCATCTTCAGCACCTGAAGATAGCACGAACATGCTTAAAACTCTGCTAAAAATGTACTTGTCAATTGAATTTACATTATCGAAATACTGCTAAAAAGAACTTGAAAATAGCATGACCTGGCTAAAACACGGCCAACATATGAACCTGAAAAAAGTATGATCATGCTCACAATGCTACTAAGCAAGTACCTGAAAATAGTATGATCATGCTCACAATGCAACTAAACAAGTACCTGAAAATAGTATAATCATGCTCACAATGCAACTAAACAAGTACCTGAAAATAGTATGATCATGCTCAAAATACTACTAAAAACGTAGCTGAAAATAGAATAAACTTGTTTACAATACAGCTTAAAATATAATAGCTGGCGATGCATTACTCACTGATAAATATCAGAAAAGATCGAAAGATCGTCTGAACACCTAACTCAATACATAATGAGACCTAATTCTAACATTAAATATATTATACAAAAACATTCGCGTGCATGCGAACGAATATCACAATGAGTTTGTTTTCAATCATACAAAATAAGCATAAGTAATCAGGTATAAGCATAATAACATGTATACAATTTAAACAATTTACTAATACATTCCTAGCACTCACTAACGAGGCGATTCGCATTCATCATAAAACTATTTACAGCAATAGAAATCGAGTGTTATATTTAAATATTCGTTGAGATCTAAAACCTTATGATCTTGAAATGTATTCGTTAGTGCGAGTGCCGGATATTTATTAGGCTATAGCTGAACAAAATCTATAATCTATAATCAACTACATTTTTAGAGGACATAACTCTGAATTGTTTTCCGGTGCTCAAGTACAAAATTCTAAATTTGTAGAACGATCACGCTATTAACATTTCTTTGAATATTGAAGTTATATTGTTTTCACCAGGCTTTCAAATTATTTAATTCATTTAAAAACATAGAATAAATGGGCGATATTATATAAGAAAAACAAAAACATACATTCAAGCATGAACTCAAGGCAGCCCTCAATCAGCCTTCGACTTGGGTCAACTATATGGTCAAGGGCCGACTGTCATGTGAAGAACATAATCAATCAATGCACTGTATTCGGGGCTCTCCCGTATAAAAGCGCGTACACAGTGGGTGCAAGTAACGGGCAGGATGTTTCATTACATTAGTTTAATATTTGATTAATGAAACATGCCAACAGAAGAAAAATCATGTTAAATAATTTAAATATTTTTACACAAATAAGTAACAATAACATGTTATGAATTATTCCGGAAAGGTTATATTATGTAACTTGGGAAGCTATCCATGGAACTATTTGTAAGTTAAAGGATTACTTTTCAAACGTCGACAGTGTAATAACAAGAGTTTCATTTACACAAACAAAGGTTCCATAATGGAAGATGTGTTGGCTGTTATGTTAGATACACTGCTTTTTGTCTGTAAAATTGTTCTTGCAAATGTATTTAGATGAATTATTCATTGGTTTAAACTCATTGATTTGGTGAAGGAAATTTAGTATTCAATGTCCCAGACAACAGTGTTCTTTGCTGTCTTTTTTTTCATGTTACTTCATAATAATAATAAAACGCACTGTTTAAGATTGAATGTGAATTTGGGAGATGCAAACGTTAGATCACTTTTAATGGAGAAGAGCAAAACAGTTCCTGCTCAATAACTGCGGAACAGGTAGAACTTATGTAGTTACAGAAATATTTGTCTAACAGTTATGCGTAATAATAAATGAATTTTGAATACCAATAAAACAAGACAGATAACTTTACTATTAAGTTATTTGTGATATACTGATTATTTATACACATATACAATATACTGTTCATTCATTTATTGTTTAATGTTTCGACATCAGATTTTAAATGAATATTGAGTAATATTTAAATTAATGTAATATAATTGTTAAGGATAAATGTTCTATCCTACCGTTTGTTCTGAAAACGCAATTAAGGAGCATCTGATAGCAGGAAGGTAATTACTGACGCTTTATATCGTATGTGATATATTCAAAGCATCGCATACTTGAATTAACAATTTGCATTATTAATAATATGCTCGTTTGTATCTCACAAATCGAGGGGAATCATCCATTCATTCGTCGGTCCCCGGACAATGGTCTGACAAACGCGATCACATTCCTTTATGACATCAGTCTATAGAGATAAAATGAGACCTCGAAACCAGACTGATTTATCCCCCTTCTTTGGAGCAATGCTTATAAAGCATTCTTGCGCTCAATAGACGATAATCAGAAAATGGAAAGCACGCGCAGAGGGACATTTCGTCGTGTGCAAATGGAATTCAATACGAGTCCGGTAAAACAGGGAATTCTGCTTAATAGACATATTAAAGAAAATCATGCATAGTGTATGCTGTATATCAGTTTTTTTTAGCAATTATATGTATTGTGTATGTAGTACAATTACAATATGTTCATTTTTAAGAAGGACATCTTCTCAATAAATTAAAATCTCCGAATCGCACCTTACTACACACATGGGTAAAATTACATTCAGATTAAGCAAGGAAATGCAAATCAGTGTATGGATCCAAATGCTCAACATAGAGCACAAGTATACACATATGTAGAATCTTCGCAATTCTTCATTTATAGCGAGTGACCGAGTTCCAAACAATTTAACACATGACAAAACAGCACGACAAACCCATACACAAAACGATAAAACTGGGAGACGCTGCTTTGGAACGGATGATAAATGATGGGACTCACTTAATTAATTTTGTGTCATTAATAGTTAAAAATAAATCACATTTATACATAAATAAATGTCGTACAAAAGACGATACAACAGTTTACGGATAAATATTTGATCCGTAGTCTTTTATTTTCATGATTTTACGTTCGATTTCTGGTATATACTTTTTCCAACTGCATATTTTTAAATTAAAATTAACAAAATGTCATCGATACTGCTCACGAAAATGGGACATTAAATAATTGGTAAAAAACTATACTTGCGTTATAATGAAAGTTTAGTTACATATGTTAACATTCGTGTATTTTAATTAGCTACTCAGCAGATTTTAACTGTTAAATCTTCCACAGTCAACAAGTGCATCTTTTTCCACTAAAATATCAGCCAAGGCATCTTTTGATAAATGCGGTTCTGTGTTGCAAACAAATATTACTTACAACTTAATATTTGGTTCTTAAGCAACAATCCTCGAAAATTTAATTACACAGTGTACGTAATATTAACTCAAGCAGCTGATCAGATTTGCTATCATCCAACAGACTGAATGCAGCCTTCTTGCCAATATGCGTTGTTAATGGAAGATGTATTGGGCAATTAGCAAACATGCGCCCACATGTTTATATCATAGATAACAAATGTGTTTTCCGGGATAAATACAGACTCTTTGAATCTTTTCTGAATGAACAACATGTGTTTTGTATACGCATCCGAACAAAAACAGGCACATTGTATTAATGAATGAAACTAAGTTTTTTACGGTAACTCCTTGATCATTCCATTGTATTCGGTCACTTCAACTTGATTCATTGTAAACAAGCTAGGCTAAAAAAGATGATTGTTTTTTCTTAATATGTATAAAAACATTGGTCGTTTAAAGGCTTCCAGAAACAAAGTTTATTATTTTTAAAATGGTCTATCAGTGTTCACACTTGAATAAATATAAAAGGAGAAAAAAGGGTTTTATATTATCAAATATTTTACTTAACATGTGCATTTTCTGTCACAGCAAATGAATTATCTCACACATGAAAATATAATGAAATAACTTAAGACATTATGAGTATAGTAAATACTTGTTAAAATGTATACTGCTTCCTTCTATCGTATTTTAATATATAAATATACATATAAAGAAACTCATGTTCATCATATGAGTTTTATTTTTTCCTAAATTATAACTTTATTCACATATTATATTGGAATCGTAGAACATGACAAAAAGCATGAAGGCAATATATAAGACTATAAAACAAATTTTAAGACCTCAATATGAATTCAAAGGTCAAGTACAAAATATTCCCACGAAATCCGTTAAAACAAACACCATGGGATTTCGAGACAATAAAACATATTTAGCCCGTGAAACTGGGCCAACAACCAACACCTAGAAATAAAAATAGGTGATTGTGAGCGTATGACCCAAAAGGAAAAGGGCACTCAACTAGAAGTAGATGAAAAGAACTATAGTGGATATGTATAATTAACTAAAAAATTCATATACATTAAAAAAGATCCTGCCACCATAACGTCTCTTATTATTGTAGAAAATGATGCAAATATACAAGAAAAACACATTTAAACAAAAATGTTTTCACCGTGTTTTACATGCAATAGTTTATTGTCAAAATAAACGAGGCCACACATATAAATATTGATTATGTCCGTCCGTCCATCCGTCCGCCTGTCTGTCTGTCTGAGCATAGCACTAGTTACATGTTTGTTCATCATATTCATTATCTGAGGTTAAATAAAAGACTTAAATTGCTTCAGCAGTAGTTTAGTTAACGGCAAATGTTTAAATTGTTCATAATGACATAGCAAGAACAGTGGGAGAAGCAGCATAGGTATCTATAATAAACATCGTTTTGTAATTGCATTATAAGTCATAAAAAAGTGTACTTTCTGTTGTTTCTATTAAAATAAATGATACACGTAATTGTGTAATGGTCAATTGTATCGTGCGTTTATATAAGAAGACTAAATGGTCTGGTATATGCAATCTATCAATAAGTCAAAACAGTTATAGAAGAGGGGTACATATGCGAATACATTTTCTTTGAACATTGTAGATGTTATAACGGAATCATAAGTCATGACAAAGAAATATTTAACCTAACTGTTAATATTTATATTGACAAGATTTTCTTTTTTTAAAGGAATTTTTTCTTTGAGTCGCCTGCCATTTTTTTGACTATTCTATTTTCTAAAACTGTCTGAAACGACTTATTGTTTATTCACATTGATTGTTGTGGAATCGCAATACAAAAATAGCTCAAATATCAGTGTGTTATATAGCGGCTCATTTCAAAACAAAATCATGACCGCTGCTCTTACCTGCCACGTGTAGAGGTTTGCCAGACAGCCATTATGTTCGGCTAACTAAATTCCATTGTACAACTCAGGGGCAGCTATATATTGAATAACAGTGAAACCAGTTTTAGCTTTTGAGTTTTATGTCCTACAAGCTGTCTGGTATTGGATAAGTGGGCTTTCAACTGTTTGTAAATTGGACCTGGGGTAACTTTACCAGCAATAAAAGAGTTTCGCGTGCATGTTCTGATTGAATCTAAACGATAGCAGCGCGCGCAAGTTTGGATAAATCAAAACAGAAATGATAACATTTTGAATAATTTTCAGTGCTTGACACTTGATTGATCACACTTTTTTATAAAACTAAGACTTTACATTAAACAACATTTAAATATTGTACAACATAGTTATATTTAATTATTGTAAAACAGAAAAGCGTTGCTGCGTGAATGGAAATTATCTATTTATTCTCTTTATACACTTTGTAAAATGGTTCCTTTAATATTTGTTTTTCTATTGTTTTTAGCTAAGTTTACCATAATGATTTTAAAAAATCGCATTGTGTATTCGTTATTTTATATATTTCAACGTAGCTATATTTGCAGTTAAAAATCACTCTCCCAGATTTCTCAATGTAATATAAGCAATACAATTATTAAACTTATAATCAAGAGATGTGGGTACATGTTACATATGTGGGTTCATCTGCACGGAAAGTTGAGGTAAACAATATACTTGTAGATGTTATGGCATGTATGTAATAATGGTGAAATATGTCACGATATCTCACTAAATAATGTTACGGTCTGCCTGAATCGCCGTGTTCATGTTCGTTAACCTTATACAAACATAATTGTATTTCTTCCGAGTGCATTCAAAGTTTCACAAAGTTACGTTTATATCTTCGTGTTGCCGCATTCACAGTTTATAGTACATACACGTACATATAAAAGCGTGTAACGAAACGACAAATGCAGTTTTTCAGGCATGTTGTCGTAGTTACAACAGCAGAGTTCGACATTGTTTCCTGTATATGATTTAAAAGCTAACCATAATATACTAGTTCGGTTCAACGTGGAAAAAAACATATAATTTCTAAGAGCTCAATTTAATTGTTCGTCATAGAATGTTTGGTTTTTATTTGAATATGTGTCTTCCGAATTTTTATTCATTTGGAACTGTGTTCACGTGTTTCAGAAGTTTCACTGAAGTAATGGGTTTGCAAAGGTTTTAGGAGAAATTAAAATATGTTACGACTTGAATTATTAAAACGTATTAATGACTATCCTTGAGCTAATTTTACAAAATGAATTATTCACATATTCCAGTATAAATCGAATTTAAAAGTCTGAAAGTGTCATCCGCATTTGTGAAAAAAAGATTAAAGCTTATCTTTCGACTCTTTTAGTGCAAAATCATTCCCAAATGAAGTCAAGCAAAGTTTGTTGATGCGTGTGCTCTTTCATTAACCGAACAATTTAACACTTTTAAACAATCTTATCGATTGTAAATGATTTTCAGTAATGGTTTAACTATTATGGTACACGGTTAACATATTTAAGTTATAAACTGTAGAAACTGTATGTGAACAGAACAGGGCAGAATCTACATTTAAAATTATGCATTTATATATATGTATTACTGTATTAGTTATATATATTGTATAAAATAAGCATTTTTCTTGTTATACAAATAAATTACATTTGCGAATAAATTATAGTATTGGAAAGTGAACAGTTAAAAAAAGTCTTAACTAATACCAAATAGTGGCCATTAAAATTCAATGTTATCATTTCATTATTTTGTCTAAGTACATTCTTTTAATTTTGCATCAATATATTATGTAGACAATTTTAAAATAAATAGAAATATTATTTTAGATAAAAAAGTACAGTGTTTCTTTCGAGAATGTGTAACATTTTAATTGAAATGTTGTTGATGAAAGACACACATATCATTTATTGAGTAACACACCGTAACGAAACTTGATTAAAAGTGTTGTGCCAACTTCGCTGACTCAGATCAAATTATTGATCTGCGTGATGTAAGCTGATTCTTCCATACAAAATGCGCTTGTTCGTGGAGTTCGTTTATCAATTATTAAGGCAAACTATCCAGTTTTGTCACTCCAATAGAGTGTGTTCTAAGGCTCGACGTCCGTTAGTTACTTTTAGCTTTCACACGAGGTATGTCCCTCAGGATCCCTACCGATGAAAACTTCCAACGGACACTTTCAATACTTAAATAAGAAACGTACACATGTATTTGATTAGTTTCAGGTCATATGGTGTAACAAATTATGACTGGTGGGTTGGTCTGTTAATACTAATTCAAATACTACATTATAAAGTTTTAATATTCAAAACAAATATTAGACCTGCAACATTGCTTTTGAGCTTCATATGACTTCATATTACTTTAAAAAAACATTTAAGCAGCATTTAAACATTAATTCATATCAAATGAATAAATTGGAAGAGAGGTATAGCAAAACAAATTCTCAATTCAATGTAACCACAACTCCAATATAAATTAAAATTAACTGAAGGTTATACAAGTTAAATTCCCTATTTATGAAAAAACAAAATGGGATTAAGGATTATTTTTTCTACACGTGAGGCTTGTTTATAAGAAATACGTTACCGGGCGCTATTGTTTAGAATGATTTGATTCACGGGATCCGTAACATACGAGTTTAACACAGTGATGCACACAAGTTATTGTAAGTTCTTACTGTATGATATGTGCATGCCAAAACAAAACATACTGACAGACAATCGCGAGCTCGTTGACTTTCAGAAAACTATGTTATGACTGACTGGAGCCCCTCTCTCAGCATCGTCTTTGTTATTCGTATTTAGGCAATATATAACAGTTTGTTTTATTATTAAAACATAACATACTGAAAGTTGTTCAAAATCGTGTTTGATTCCATAGTATAAGTTATAAATATACCTATTAATTTAGGTTAACCGCTTATTTTAAAGAAGTGTGTTACTTTAATTGCTCGAAAATTATGTAGCCGTTTTGAGTATTAACAAAAATAATAATGTAAACTATTTTTTTATTGCAGTTAGTTTTCATTCCCTAAATTAAGAATATTCGCTCAATTCGATTGGGTGTGGTGCAATTTTTCCTACTGTATAAATTATCAAAAGATATCTTGGGCAACAATGAGTTTTGAACAAAGTAAACATTTCTGAGCAAATCAAATGGATTATGTGATTTGATTATTTAGATAAGTAATTTAAGCGAGGCTTAGAAAACCTGATTGCGGTGTCATGCAAATAAAGTTATCTGTATTCAACACTTATTTGGTGTTCTATTCATGATATCAATATCGCAATAAGACAATGACTGACGGAAATACAGTACAACTTGATATATGCACATAACATAATGATGAATGTAAATAATAGATGATTGTTTCTACATGACAAACTGAAGTTATAAACTTACCTTTGGGCAAATGTATTTAACATGATGAGTAATGTACAGAACAATATGATATATGCATGAAACAAACTAACGACAGTAAAACAACCTCATAACTGAACATATGATTATGACAAGTGTACAGAACGTTATTACGTGTGCACACATAAAAATTACGTAAGTACATAAGAACTTGATAACTGCATATAACATGGTGAAGAATGTACCGGACAGAATGATGTATGCACACAAGAAAATGTCGTTAGAACAAAACGATTGGACAATTGCACACAACATAATAATAACTGTACCGGACAACACTTTCTGTCTACTCGACAGCATGCAGGCAACACAGAACAACATGATGAATGCACAGAACGTAGAGATCAATGCATCCAGCATTAGCATTCCATATACATGTGTTCACACTATCTTTATGTTTCGTATAAAACACATACTTATCCGTGGATTTAAAGTAAGTTAATTCATATTATACATCAATTTATTCACGAACACTTATGGGGAAAATGAGTTTGATGTAAGAGTTTATATCAGAACATATAATATTTACAATTATTTATATAAGGTTTGGGCTTTGCTAGATATTTCTCGTTTTTCCATGTGCAATGCGATAATGTGCAAAATCAGGATAAGATTTAAGATACGCACTTACAGTGACGTGTCACATAACCCAAGTTGAATCCGCTTTAGTCAATGGGAATCGCTAGTTAAGCATGTTAACCTTGATAAGGTTATATTGCATTTGGTTATTTCCTTATGCGATCAAAATTTACTTAACACCACTCGGTCACTATAAAAGTTTCACATTGACCGGAAATATTTGTATAGTCTGAAAAGGTTAGATGTTTGTTCAGGTACGCCCGCGTGATATCATTACAGGTAGGAAGAACGTATATCGCCAAAAAGAATGGTACGTGTTTTCATTAAACGCGATAATTTAAAGCTAGTAAAAATCCACATGTTTCAAAACAGTTCAACTATGGACTTATTTATTTTATTTCACAAGTATTGGTCAAAAAGTAAAAACAATAATTTTAGTTTCATTAATTTCCGCTTATAATACTTGCGTTCTACGAAAACAAATACCAAATGAGTAGTGTGATCATCGTCATCCACGTGCTCAAAATAGTCCTATAAAATAGTAACCTCGCCTAAATTATCATTTCTGACAAGATACTTGTTGTGTTCAATGTAAAAACGTGGATATATTTCAGAATATATGAATATGTCTGCCAAACACGCAAGAAACATAATTGTAAATTTGCCAAATATAAACCACAGCGAATGCTTACTTATTTCCGAATTATTGCAAACAATGCATATATCATATCAAACGTATTTAACGACAATAAAACATGTGATTCTTGCCAACCGCGAGAAATGCTCGTATATTTTATTGATTTCGACTGAGTACGAAGATCTAAACATGCTAAAACATGTATCTGTTTTTTAGCGTCGTTTACATATCGAAACTGAACGTGCTGTAACAAAACAATGAACGTGACTTGAAGAAAGTATGACATTTATTGTATGCATAAGAATAACCCAAGTGTAAAATGCACATTGTTTCGCATTATGTCTGGATTGTGTGCCCCATTGTGTGGTTATGAGTAAAGCCGATGGGATTTTGTTTTTGGTGAATAAAACAACAATAAACATAAATATTACCTGACACATACCTTTTGGAACTCAATTACAATTCACCTGATAATATTAACCATACTGTAGTGTGCGTAAATATTCTTAATTGCATATGAATTCTATATAGTTTGATATATGTCTTTTCTTTTTCTCATCCAGAAATACAGTTTTTATATAAACAACTGTGTTCGTTATTCCATTAAGTAAATGATCGAAGTTTAAGATTACCTAGGCAATTTAACTAGTTAGCTCGTTTAACTGTTAAGTTTTACATACTTGAAATGACGTATATATCAGATTGGGCAACGCGATTAGTCGTATTAGTTTAAATTATATATTTGTAGGACGCATTAAGTCTCTAAAGTACCAAAGTCAAAGTAAGTCATACAATTTAAGTGTTCAACGAAACTAATAAATACCTTTTATTGCATGTATGGAGGATTACATGGTTTTCTGTTTTTTATCGTCGAATGACCGATTGGGCCAATTGAATATCTTAAACTTAAATGTAAATCTTCGACTGAGTTTAATAATTTCTTAAAAAGTTTAGAAAAGACTGCTGTTGCAATTAGTTTCTCGTTTATATATAAGTCGATGTTGTCATGTCATGTATCTGAACGTAATGGAAAGGTTTGGCCTTACAATCAAGATGAGTATTTCTAAATGAACATTACAAATAATCGCCCCTTTTCCAGAGGAGGTATCGCATAACGACAACAAGCACACTAACAGACTCATAATAATATTGTGCTCGACATCAGATGTCACTGATAGTTAACCTACATATATTACTTATATTAAGTTAAACGTCATGGTTTAATGTAGACCAGTTTTCAGTGGTTTATATTTGGATGATACAATATGGGACACGCACTTATTGAGACTTTAAAACTTAAAAAGAATCTGAACCGATATCGATTGTATTTGTTCTACTACTTTTTTTCGCGACCTAAAACAAACAAAACATTAAATCCTTATTACACAGCTGCAAACAAGTGTTTAATCACCAGTAATACAAACAATTGTTGGTACATTAGGGAAAGAACTAAACCAAGTTATTAGGTTTAACGTGCGTGTCACGTATGAAAAAATAGTACAATTAATATATCAATTAGAAAGGAATCAGTTATGTTCGCAGCCGAACGAGAAAATAAGCGTGTCCACTAATGCAGATATGTGTCGTATTCTGAGAAAACTGGGCATAATGCTTGTGCGTAAATTGGCATCCCAGATTAGCCTGTGCAGTCCGCACAGGCTAATCAGGGACGACACTTTCCGCTTGTATGACATGTTTCGTTTAAATGAAGTCTCTTCTTAGCAAAAATCCAATTTAGGGGGAAAGTGTCGTCCCGAATTAGCCTGTGCGGACTGCACAGGCTAATCTGGGATGACACTTTACGCACATGCATTATGCCCAGTTTTCTCAGAACACGACACATATATTATACACATTTAAATGGTATGCGTCTGTTGTATCAAATGTTGAACATTTGCCAACTTCAGAGGATGTGAATGTTATATATCTAGACTTTTAAAATAAAGTTTACTATCAATGACAATTTATCGTTTTACAAAATGATTTCAACTTCAAAGTTATGAAAATGATACTATTTAAGACTAGGATCTCACCAGTGTTGATTTTTTACACTTCTTTCTGAAAAATCCCTTACTGTCGTATCTTTGGCTGCTTTCAAGTCGTTACGCAACTGATCGAAAGACCGACGATTTCAACATGGGCTATCCTTGGGTTTGGATTTATATTTAATGTGTTTTGTACATCATACCTTCAGCTTATTGTTCATGCTTGATTTCAAGGGCACGTGCTTGTGCTATTTTAAGAGTATTTAAATGTTTGAAGTAACAAATGCATTCTAACAGCAGCTTTACGTACAGTGTGTTCGTGCTATAATTGAGCATTTAATGTCTGTTCAAAGGCTTTATAATGATTGTTAATCTATTATTATGTACGAATACGTCTTAGTTGGAAACCTTCTCTATTTTGTTTGCGTAATTTTATAATGCGAGATTATTAAACGACTCAGTATTCTCAGTTAAATCCATGTACATAGTGTGAAAATGCTTCAGAAGTTTCATTATTCCTGCATTTAATAGTCCTCATATATAGGGACTTTGCTAACACTCTCCATCTCTAAAAGGAAACATGTCTTCCCTAGTTCCGAAACACACTATTTTGTGTTCTTGTATCGACGTTACTTACCAATAAAATATCTATGAAAGATATCGTCACTGATATAAATGCCTTGGCTTATTGTGCCATTCACGGATAATGTACTTGGTCCTTATTTCTCAAGACACGTTAAAGATTTTTTTTAACAAAAACAATGCAATCTTTATATCTTTTGATTATTGATACAATAAACAAAATAAATGCTGACCGATTTATGAACTTTCAGCAACTTAAATTTACATAAATCTTTGTTGTAACTTGTAATATTCAAATACATTTTTGTAGACGTGTGTAACATAATAATATACTGAGTGACTTCGATTTTGGTACTTAACCCTATAATCTAGCTTTATACACAGTTTTAATACTGAGTTATTTATTTTACACGTTAGCCGTCTAAAAAAAACAGATTCATATTTTCCATCAGAATAAACTGCAATGTCAAAAAGTATCATATTACAAAAAAATCTCAATACAAAGTTTGAACGATATTTGAAGGTTTATTACTGGACTGATTTTCGTCAATAGTATAATACAGAACTATGTCTGCGAACCACATGCAGCGAAAATTAAAAAATCAAACCTTCTTGACTTTCATGTAATGAACATATGTTTTGATTTAATACAACAACTGTTGCATACAAAGGTTGTTATAGGTTTCTGTGTTATATGTTGCCAATTTATTTGATTAACGCAATCTTTGTATATGTTTTGCTCTATGTACGGTGTCATAAGTACGTGTTTTCATGTTTATATTTGAGATAGATGCTACAACAGAAAAATGCTTTTTTTTTGGGGGGGGGGGGGTTCATTGCGATTTAAGCAATTATAGTTGAAATTGACTTGATAAGAAGTATTAGTAACATCTAAGTGGCATAGTGCCTTGTTTGTTTATTTTATGCAACTGTTTCGCTTTATTTAAAGTAGCTGTTAATATTTTATTTTAGTAACGTTTAAATTTTATTTGTATACTTGCATATTCAAGTACTGCACACCTTTGTGTTGTGAATGATATTTAAGTTGGGTATTGCTTGACAGTCATATATAGATTCGCTTTAATCCCAGGACGGTCGTAAAACGATGATAGCCAACATCTCAATGCTAGGTTTTGTTCCCGTCAGTTTAATCAATGTTTTTCGAATTTGAACTGTTTTTGCAATTTTGCAGTTGGATTTTATAAGTATCAAAGGCACTAATTGAAAATATGAAACAATCTGACCCGATATCAATTACATATGAACACGTTCGGTTTACAAAGGTGAGATGAAAAACAAACTGACGCGTCACAAATAAAGGTTTACTTCAAAATAAGCCGATTAATATTTAGCATACTGTGAGGTACATTGTGCTTGTAAAATAATAAAATAAAAATAGACATGCATCATTAAAAATAGCTCAATAGTTCTTGTAAAGTTCAAAGCATAACTAAGCTAAATAGATATTCAGACATTTACACTCAGAACGATGCAGATCGGACTGCACAGATGGGACTATTTCGCGGTTCTTCTGAGAAAGTGGTTTATATGTGTTATAGAGTTCTTTCTGGAAAATCATTAACAATAATTGATACCTTCAAACAACATTTGACTTAACCGTAAGTGTGTATGTCATGTGAATATTTGCGACAATCAAAACCATGTAAATATTGCACAAGCCAGAAAGGTTAACGACTTGATTGAATTGGAAATAGCATTGTTAACTTATATACGACCCTCATGGGACATTAATTATATCGCTCTCATGACATGAATAATATACTATAATTATTTGTAGAGAAACATGCGTATACTACATGTATACAACGAGTACTCGTTGTAAACGTTTTTCTGAGACATCGCACCGATGGTATACTTGTAGATATGTTGTGATATATGTATAAATATATCCAAACAATCCTTTTCCCATATTATTACAGACAATTGGATCTCAGAATCAGAGATCATGACAAAGCAGTCTAAAAAGTGATTTGTGAGTATTCCCGCGAATCCCCTATTGATATTCCACAGTCCATACAAACGTACCTATGTCCTTTATTCCTATAGGTTCGTGAATGTTTATAAATTCGTGAATTTTTTAATTACGTAATTTTTAAGCCGTCCGTGCACTGCACGCGTCCGAATTCGACTAAGGTATTAAGCCGGATATTTTTCGCTGTCAATAAAATCCGAAATAAAATGACGACAAAGAAGGTAAAAAGATGTATTTTCGCCATTATAGTTGAACACATTGTGTATACAAAACAAGAAATTATTGGGGGAAAAACACATTTTCAGTAAAATAATCCGAATATTTTCGTTTGTGTTTAATAATATTTTTCAAACGAAAAAGTAATGGTGCAAAGCATTATATTTAGACGACGTTAACGCATTTTTAATAAATTAAGTATACACTCAAACTTTAAAACGGTACAACTACTTCAGATACTGCTATACGCCCAAGCGTTGAGCCATATACCAAGGTCAAAGATTAATTAGTCAATTACGTGGGTTTATTTGTAATTAGTTTCACAGACTTTCAATAACTTATATATCAGATTGGCATTAGAGATGGTATCGGTTTTGACGTCGATCCAGCTGGAATTTATATTTGTGGAACACCCTAATCCCAAGAGCGCAATTAATATTCTGTGTTCCAAGTCAGTTACAATCAAATGTGTTGTCTTATAAATGTGCCGCAGGGTAAAACGTGTTTGCCTATATAATTTCGTAGAACAACATTACCGTTCAAAGCGTACAACTGATTGCAAACCGAAAGTGGCAAATATCTGGAGCAATTATATACTTTGTTTGAAGACAGTATAACAAAACTATGCGGATCATTTATTATTATATTTAGCTAATGTTAATCAACCGATTTTGCGTAAATATACAGGTGCTGTTAGCATAAACATTTCGCCATTTTTAAACAGTTTAAATGTTCAGTTTTGAAGTTGTGATTTATGGTACAGTAAATGTTTATACTTCTCTTACTAAGATGTTATTTCAGGTCAGGGAATCTGTATAAATAATCTTATACCCTTAATACTAGTAATTTTAATAGGTATTATGAATGTAAGTAAATGTTATATCGTCATCATTTCTGTTTTGGAATTTACTATACATTGAATTCATTCCCATTATTAATTATGATCGTACAAAATAAAATACTAATTGTAGATAAGTTGTGTTTGTATTTTTAAAATTGGTAGTATGTAACAATACCTTCGTGATTCGTAGAATAACGTTATTGCATTGACGCCATTGAACTGTTTCGGTAAAGATTGCTGATCTCAAAGATACCATCTGGCTGGCGCTAATGGAGGACTATTTTGTTGTTATTTTTTGTATTTTCATTTAGTTTGATACACATGCAAATGTACCTATAAACTAAAATAAAATTCACAATTATTTGCATTGATCATATTCTAAAGTTCGAAGTGTAAGGCTTTTGATAGGAGAAACGATAAGCTCTAGCATATGTATGTGTACGTGACATGTGTTATAATCAAACTGATGTAAATGCTAAGATTCGTATTAACCAACTGCCGGATGAAACATCCATTAATGCAGTGCTTATTGGTGATAAATTATATAAATGGTTTCGATATTATGTACTTGATAGTAGTTGTTTAATGTCTTTGCCTGAAAAAAGCCTGAAACCTGTATATCCATTAAAATGCTCTTTGAACATCGTGGTATCGTTATTTCGCACGTTAATAAAACGGAAGTAGTTCAATTATGGCACTTATTGTCTATACTCTTTAATCATTGTTTACCAGCTTTGTTACAAAGATGTTTTCATGTCAGCGTTGCCACAGAAACCTATGACAAACAAAAAAGTTTTAAAAAATCAGCAAATGAAACACTATATTAACAATCTGTAAGACAGCTAATTAGATTATTTGGGATATCATTAAACGAATATATGTTGTGAGGCTGTGCACGCGAAAGCATCTAATTTGGCAAGTGATTAAGTTTAAATCATAATTGAGCAAATAAATATAACCACAAAATTCATAAACAAAAGTTTATTTTGAAGCTATTATTTTATCAACCACATTGTATTGATTAAACTTAGTCTGACTTGATATCTGAAAATAACCTTTAAATATGCATCGCTATCCTTGCGAGTTGCATTCTTACTCAAAGTAAGGAAAATACTGCTTTTGTATATTGCACATTCTTGAGTGATTGCTCACCCCATACATTGTGTTGCTGTAAATGTTGTTTGATATGTTGCGAAATTGTCCTCATAACAAATGAAATCGTTTGTATCTAAGTCTCTTTAATTTAATATTTTGATAACAAATATCACAAAACATGTAACGCCATTCGTAGAGTTACCGGTGACGAACACATATTTATAAAGCACAAACCCGTAAACAGTATCAGTAAACATTCAAACACGAACGCAACAACCCTCAAGAGTTTTCAACACTCGGTTCTGAATTGGCACTCACTGAGAGTCTCAAAGTCAATGGTTTGAGTCTAGTGTAGTCATTGTCTAATGCAAGCAAAACACGTTGACCATGCAACGAACCATAAGTTAATTTTCCATTCGGATTGCTAATCATTTTTTTGTATTCGCGTCTATTCCTAGACGTCCCGTTTTGGTTAAGTTGGTCGGTGCGTGGAACCTGCGCTGATCGTATTTGGTAAGCCCCATTTACTTTCAATCCTCGCTTGTACAGGCTCTGACGACGGAAGACCACCGTCTCGTATGTTGAACCGCTCGAATATCTCGGCATCATCTTCGTTAGACAGGCGCAACACGGGAACCACATGTAGAACAGGGTGACTAGATCAGCCTAAACTCATAATGCATACAATTGTTATTCAATCCAACATGTATAACTTTGTATTATAAATGAGTTGTTATATTCTGTCAACGGCATAATAAGGTTCGTTACTTACTCGTTTAATAATGGGCATGACAAAACTAGATATATACAAACGACTGATGTTATCTATTTGCCAAGGTGTTACACAATATGACTAGTGGAAAGGAAGTGTATTTTAATTTTGACTTAATCAGTATGTGCACGTTCTACAGTTGTATAGTAACTGTTGGTTAACATTATGTAGCTATGGGAAAATCTACACTTGATTGGTTCCAATAAGTGTCTTCTCTTGAATAAACTATTCCAGTCCGTTATATACGATATTATGCTAAGAAATATTTAGCACAATGAAATGATTATGCTATTTAACATGTATTTGTGCAATTTACAAATGTTCAACATATCCCATTACGTTTACTAGTAGTAGTAGTTATTTCTTGATTTTTTTCTCAGACGGCGTCACTAAGTTTATCGGTTACAAAATACGCATATTTATGTGATTTCGTTGATGAAACTGAATCTATGTTCAGTCGTTAACGACTACATAAATCTCGATATATACTTTACGATCGTATAAAAATCGTTAATATTGATGAAACGGCCTACTGTGTCTTTAGTTTGTCCATAACCATCATTAAAATATCTATACTTCTTCACGTTGCAATGATTTGTAAATGAAGAGTATTATATTTGTACATGGTAAATACAAATGGATGTACGACCACGCACTTACTGATTATCTCTAGTTTTTAGATTAACTGGTAATACGATTAACTATCGGTAGGTAATTTGATTGGTTAAATAAAGGTAAAAGACTTGTAAATAACCAATCACTCTTAATCTCTCATTTATGAAACAATATGTGTATTAAAATTTACAAAATATTAACCTAGTATGATAAAGTGTATTTAATTTGTATCGATTAATCGGTTGGTTATATGATTATCTATCACGGCTTAAATATACTTACTATAAAACTCTCGTTGATGAATCCATATATGATAGGATTGGTAAAACTGTTGGACATGGCTAACCAGTGACAGCCTATGAATATAGCAGTGAGCGTGGTATAGGACGCGTGTTGTTCGACGGGGACGAAATCCATGATCAGAAAGAATACGTGCAGTGGTAACCAACACAGACCGAACATCGCCAACACGATCACAAGCATCTTCAGCACCTGGAAAACAAACCACAAAAATGCTTATAACATTGATTAAATATGTAATTGAAAATAGCACAAACATGCTAAAAGCGTGGCTAAAATATGTACCTGAAAATTGTATGAACATTATCTAAGAACTGCTTAAAAGTACCTGACAAGAGCATGGCTGGACTAAAACGAGGCTAAAATATGTACCTTAAAAAACAAGAATGGGCTAAAACACGGCTTTAGAATGTACCCTGAAAATAGAATAAACATACAACTCACTCATCAATGTGAGAAAAGATCAAAATATCGTCTGCAATCCGAGCTGAACTAATATAATGAGATCAAATACTAACTTGATATATATTACAAAAAAGATATCATAGGGATTTTTGTTTACATCATACAAAATAAACATTACTAATCAGTTATACACATATTATTATACCGCTACATTGACATCTGCCTGATATAACGCTGAATGATATATTTTTTTATCATGATAAACAGGATGTTTTTATATCAGTCGATGTGTCATATTACTAAGACTTAATAAATAAGTAATATTTTATTGTACAAATGAAAAAGATTCATCAAAACAATTAATTTTATATCAAGATGTATAACATTTAATCCACAGAAAGCAACAAAAACAGCAAAAAACGTAATTATCAAATATCCGAAATTAATTTGTAAGTGCTGATCACATCATGTTCAACAGGAAGTTGTTATATCAGGCGATGTTTGGATGTAAGTCATTTTACTCGGAATGAACTAAAAAGTCATCATTTTTAGTAAAATAAATCATATTAAACAAAACAGACAATTTGATACCAAGATGTAATATATATTTGAGACACAAAACGCAAAAAGCATAATACGAAAAACATATTTTTCAAATATTTAGCGCACGTACTCATCACGTCATTATTAACAAGTCAAGCGTCATAGATTAATTCCCGCTAACAATTCATCGTCGTAGCGAATCTTTTTTCATTATTTCTTTTGAAATGGGGACTTAGAGGTATGATGAACAGAAAAACTGATTACTGCCTGATCTTTTCGTAATATACCACATATTCTATATATAACATGGATACAATTTAAAACATTTAAGCAATAAATTCCAAGCACTATAACTAACGAGGCGATTCGCATTCCTCACATAAATATTTTCATCAATAGAAATATATTGTTATATTTGAAGATTCGTGGAGGTCTAAACAATAAACGATGGATTCGGAAATGAAAGCACTTTGAATTCTTTAGTCAACTATATGTTTAAGGGCTGACTGATCGGTCACTATAAGGAGAGAATGCCCTTAATGGTGTTCACTAGTTCTAAAATAGTATATTCCTAAATCTTAATGTTTTTAAAACAAACAATATATCAGTAATCGAAATTGAACATGCACAGTCATCCGTAAATCAACGCGCTCTATTTAGGGTTTCACATATTTAAGAGCAGACAAAGTGGGTTCAATTTACGGTCAGGATTTTTTCATTACATTAGTTGAATATTTGATAAATGAAACATGCCAAGAGAAGAATAACCACTTAATAACGTTTAAATATTTTACACAATTTAATGACTAAAGCATGTAATGAATAATTGCTTAAAGTCTATAAAGGTTTTTGAGGTGACAGGGTAAGCTATTAATTAAACCATTAGTAATTTCAAAGAAAACTTTTTAAACGTCGACTGTGTAAAAACAAGGATTTCATTGATACAAACAAACGTTCCATAATAAAAGAGGTCGGTAATATAGTATATTGCCAATTTACAAGCCTTTTTAGTTGGGTTGTTCATGGGTTCGATTAAATGATTGTATTTGCTGGAGAAATACAGTATTCAATGTCCCAGCCTCAAATGTGCTATGCTGTCGTATACATTGCATCAATTAATGTTAGTTGAAAGAGTGCAATGGGTAAACCCAAATAATAGTAATGTTCATTCGTGTATTTCCAAAACAAAGCGTGTTGCATTTCAAGAACTTTTTTAATATAAAGGACAACGATACACGGCTTTCCCAATAGCATTGATGCATATGCCAACATTCATTAACATCACGTTATTGTTTTAGTATATCTGCTTAGCATATTCCTTGCGACTACCAGCGATATGTCCAAAATATGTATGGTGACTTATGCACGTGTATTGCTGGTTTCCCTCGCACGGCAGACACTGGATACCGGCATTCTACTCTCGTGAACATGTTCTGCGTGACTTGTATATACGCTTATTGTTACATACCTGTGCATATTATAATTACATTTAATACGGTTTTATCATAGGGAACCAGATGTCACCAAATGTATGGGTGAGTAGAATGTCTCCTTGCTTAATTCTTAATATCCACAATAAACAGTATGATACATTTCCAAAGTATTATATCAATCAATCAATTGCTTACCTTTGTGTACAATCAAGTTACACTAGAATGTCTGGAGTTAGATCTTGTCCATCTTTTATGTTCATAATGAGTGTTCATAATGAACATAGCTCTATATAGATACAATATAGATACCTTATATATACCTTATAGATACCTTAAAGATACCTTATAGTTACCTTATAGATACCTTATAGATACCTTATAGATACCTTAGATACCGCTCTTGTGATTGCGTATGTGGTTGATCGGGTTATAATCAATGTCTCCAATGATAAATGAAAAACAAATGTTTCGAGCAAAAATGGGCTGTTGTAATGTAACTTCATAGTAGTAATATAAAACATTGCTTGAGATTGCATATGTTATCGGAGTGACAAAAGTATAGAGCATTCTTACTAAGAAGGGAAAACCAGTTTTTTGTTCAATGACTGAAGAACGAGTTGAATAAATAGTGAAAAAGAAATACGTTACTAACAGTTATTTGTATCTGAACATCTAGTTATGACATAGGTAAACCAATACCGATAACATAACGATGTAGGTTATTTGTGATATATTTATTATTTATACCTATATACCATACATTGTGCATTTATTTCATTTTGTTTCGACATAGAGTTATTGTGAAGAACTATTGGATAACTTTTGTTCTTAAACACGATCAAGGAGCATCCGAATATCTGAGAGTTAATTACTGACGCTTTACAACGGATGTAATATATTCGACGCATCGAATACTTGAATTAATAATTTGCATTAATATTATCATGAGCGTATGTTTCTCAAAAATTGAAGAGAATGTTCCATTCATTCGTCGGTCCCTGGACACTAGTCTGACAAACGCGACCACGTTCCTCTATTACATCAGTATGTAGATATAAAATGTGACTTCAAAACCAAACTTATTTATCATTCTTCTTTGGAGGTATGCTAATGAAGCATTTTTGCTTTCAATACACGATAATCAGAAGATGGGACATTCCGTCATCTTCAAACGAAATTCAATACGACGAATCCGGTTAAACAGGGAAGTCAACAAAATAGGCTTATTAAATATAATCATGCAACGTGTATGTTATATATCAGTTATATAGCAGTTTTTATATTGTGTTTTTAGCAATATTGCTAAATGTTTTTTAAGAGAGATAACCTCCTATCAAATGACAACCGTCGAATCACTCCTAACACCACGCATGGGTGAAATTGTATTCCGAGTATGCAAGGTGATGCAAATCAGTGTAAAGATACGGATGTTCAACATATGCCCAAGTATACACATACGTATTTCAAAGTTTTTTTCAAATTCTAAAAAGTATGTACGTTTTTAGAGATGGGTATATATGCAAAAGAATTATACTGATTTTAAAATATTAACAAAGTGAAACTCCAGTTGAATGACCTGGAGTACAATCCATCTTCGCGGTTCTTCAGTTATGGCGGGACACCAATTTCCCAACGATTTGACACAAGACAGAACAGCACGACATTCACATCCACAAAACGATAAACTGAGAGATGCTGCTTTGGTTCCGATGAACAATAATGGAACTCACTTAATGAATTAAATTTAAGCAAACAATGAAAAGAAATCACATTCAAACACAATTACAATGTCATGCAAAAAACGTTACAACTGTCTACGGAATTTTACTTTTTTATGTCCATGATATTACGCTCGATTTCTGGTAAATGCGATTTTAAACCGAAAATGGAAAATTAAATTAATTAATTGGTCAAAACCATACTTGCATTATTATGAAAGTCAATATAATAGGTAGACACTCGTGTATTTTAATCAGTTACTCAACAGTTTTTACCTGTAAAATCTTGCAGCTTTTTCCACGAAAATACCAATCAAGGCATATGTTGAAAAATGCGATTCAGTTTTAAAACCAAATACTACTCATAAGTAAACATTTGGTTCTGAAGCAACAATCATCGAACAATAAATTACACCGTTTACGTAATATTAACGTACGCAGCTGATCAGATTTGCTATTATCCAACAACTTGAATCCAGCTTTCATGCCAATAAGCGTTGTTAATGGAAGATGTATTGGGCAATTAGCAAACATGCGTGCACGTGTTTATGCCATAGATAACACATCCGTTTTCCGGGATTAATGCAGACTCTCTGACTCTTTTCTAAATGAGCAACATATGTTTTTAATATCATTCGAACAAAAGCAGGAACCGTTATATCAATTAATTATACTAACTTTGTTACGGTTTACTCCTTGAGCATTCAATTTGATTCGGCCACTTCAAATTCATTGTTAACAAACGAGGCTGGCTAAATAAGGTGATTTTTTTTTCTTCTTATCTATAAATAAATTGTTCATTGAAAGGCTTACAGGAACAAAGTTTATTATTTTGAAAATGGTATATCTGTGTTTACACTTGAACACATATAGATATAACTTAAGATAATATGTATACTGCATACTGCTATTGTATTATGTAGCATTAATACAAAAACATATCAATATTATCAATAACATAAGCCTATCTTAAGGTACGTGTGACCTTCAAACGCGATATGATGAATAGGCAAGATAGATAAACTGACGTCAGTAAAGGGCGTCTGTGATGAATTACTCTTTTGGAGCTGTCCATGCAGAAGGTTATGCCAGGGTTAATTAATCAACGCGAACGTCATTAAATGTAGGACCATTTTTGTAGAAATATAGTGTCACTTAGTAAAGGCAAATAAGAAAAATATATAAATATGCATAACAGGTGTTCATTTTCTCAATTTCAATTATTCCTAAATTAATAATAATACCTTTAATTAAAATATGATAGTAGAAACTTTGTCCATGACATATATCCCAGTCTGCAAGATATTTTACAGAATACTAAACAAACATGTTTAATAAGACTTCACACAGATTTCAAAGGTCAAGTTCAAAACATTCTCACGAAATCCGTTTAACAGACACCATGGGATATCGAGACAATAAAACATATTCAGCCCTTGAAACTGGATTAAACGGGTCGATTGTTCCTGGTGTGTGTACGTTAATTTAAAAATGTTACAAACTTATTGATGGATGAAGAAACGTTGGACAGACCTCGTAAGAATTGAGACGCAAAGCAATCCAAATTGAGTATTTTGTGTCATGTGCAAGTGTGTGTGTTGTTTGTCGTGTTTTCATAATTTCATAAATAGAAATAGATGTTTTAATAATTTAAGAAAATGTTAGAAGTTTATTTACATCAATATTTGTAAATAAACTTTTAACATTTTCTTTAATTATTAAAACATCTATTTCTATTTATGAAATTATGGTTGGACCTGCAGTGTAAATGAATGTGAACAAACAAATTAAAAGATAAATAACAACACCGCACTGTTGTGACATTATGTGCTTTACAAAAGTGCTTGATTGTTAACATGCCAAGATATCTGAATGAACTTTTCGGAAGATCACATTCACTCAAAAGGGAGATTTGTGAAATAAACCAGTTATTCGGCGGAACAACGCATTTCATAAATATAAATTCACCATGGACGCAAAAATCGTACAGCAAACCTGACATTTTCGAAAAGGTTATTGACAAATATTTCGCACACTTTCTAAAATGCATTCTTCGTACTATTTTAGGGGGATATAAAACGTTGTACGGTGCTTCATTATAACCTTGATATGCAAACAATCATTGAGTGTAAAACGACACCAAATTCTAGATTTAACTGAATAAACCAAAATTGACGTTTACACCAATAAAACGACATATTTTAGTATTTAATCGTACTTTCGAAGAAAATGTTACTGCATTAAATACAATGGCTACGGCAACTTTGCATCATATCTTATATTTAACTGTGATATGGGCAAAATATTTATCTCCAATATTCCGATGAAAAAAAAAGTTAAGTATACTGCCAAAACCGATCATGAAACGCTGAAATGAGGCCACATTTTTATAAATATTGATTCCGTAAAAGTTGTATATGATGGATTATATGACGTTAAATAATAAGTTGTAGTAAATATTAATATTTTTTTATATGGTTTTGACACATAACTTTTTAAGAGTGTCTGTCTGTATGTATGTCTGCCTGTCTGTCTTTCTGTCTGTCTGTCTGTCGGTCTGTCGGTCTGTCTGTCTGTCTGTCTGTCTGTCTGTCTGTCTGTCTGTCTGTCTGTCTGTCTGTCTGTCTGTCTGTCTGTCTGTCTGTCTGTCGGTCTGTATGTCTTTATGTCTGTCTGTCTGTCTGTCTGTCTGTCCTTCTGTATGTCCTTCTGTATGTCCTTCTGTCTGTCCTTATGCCTGTCCTTCTGTCTGTCTTTCTGTCTCTCTGAGTTCCACATAATGTCAGGTTCATACCTCATGTTATCATGTTTCATTATCTGAGTTAAATAGACAACTTGATTTGCTTTAGCAGTTCTTTTATTAACGGCAAATGTAGCAAATGATCATGATCATAGCAAGAGCACTGGTAGAATGTATCTATAAAAACAGTTTCGTTTTGAAATAGCAATTTAAGTGTCAAAAAGTGTACTTTCTGTTTTTTGAATCAAAATAAATGATGCGCGTAATTGGTTAATGGTCTAACACAAAGGATCGTTTGTATTGTGATATTAGTAAAGATAATGGTCTGGTATATGCAATCTATGAATATGTCAAACAAGTAATAGAAGAGGTGTAAATATGCGAATAAATTAACATTGACCTAAAAGACATTATACCGGAATCATAAATCATGAAAAATTGAACATTCTGTTTATGTTTATCTTCCAAAGATGTTCCTTTTTTTGAAAGAAATTCTTGCTTCAAGAAGCCTTTCATTTTTCTGACTAATCTATTGTGTAAAACTGTCAGATACGACATATTATTTATACACATGTATTGTTGCGGCATCACTTGATACGAAAATAACCCCAATATCAGCGTGTTATATAACACCTCATTACATAAAAATAATGACGGCTGTCGTAACCTGTCACGTGGAGCGGTTTTCCAGACGACAGCCATTATGTTCGGTTAACAAATTTGGAAACAGATATATTGTACAACTCAGGGGCATATATATGTTGAATAAAAGAGAAACCAGTTTTATATTTTTAGTTTTATGTCCTACAACCTGTCTGGTATTGGAATAGTGGGCTTTTAACGTTTTATTATTGGACCTGGGTTAACATTGCCAGCAATTATATAGTTTTGCTAGTGTGTTTTGATTCAATTTAAACGAAAGCAGCCGCGTCAGTTTGAATACAAGTTTATTTTTTTTTAATGATTACATTTTGAATAATTTTCAGGGCGTGACACTTAAGTGATCCAAACAATTTTACATCGAAGACTTACCAAAACACCATTAAAACAATACACTTATACATTTAAATAGTGTACAACATAATAATTATGTATATTTAATTATTGTAAAATGAGATATGCGTTGCTGCATGAATGGGCAAAATGTCCATGTTTTTCGTATATTGCATGAACATTAATAAAATGGTTCTTTAAACTGTTTTTCTCATTCGATCATTTTTTTAAAGCTAAGTTAAACATTTCTTATAAAATCACATTGTATATATTGTATACACGTTATTTCTATTTCAACGTTAATATATTTGCAGTTAACAATCGCTCTCCCAGATTTATCAATTTTGTATAAGCAATACAATTATATAACTTATAATCAAGATATGTTGGTACATGTAACATAATGTTATTAGTTGATGTAAACAAAATAATTGTAGAAACAATGACAGGTATGTGGTAATGAAAAACATATCCACATATCACACCGAATCATCTTATAGTATGCTAGAAAACGCCGTGTCTTTCTTCGTTTACGCGATACAAACATAATTGCATGAGTTGCCGTTGTATTCAAAGTTACACAACATGACGTTAATATCTTCGTTTTGCCGTATTCACAGTTAATAGTAGATACACGTACATACAAAAGCGTCTAACGAAAAGACGGAAAAAAACAACGTTTATGACACAGGTAATATACAATTCAGATGTTAAGACATGCTTTCTTAATAATAGCAGCAGAGTTTGGCAATGGTTCATATGTATGATAAAAACGCTAAACACAAAAGAATAAAGAGGAAAAAACATATCATTTCTAAGCGCTCCATTTAATTTTGTGTAATTTTGTGTAATGTTTGATTTTATTCGAATATGTGTATTCCGAATTATTTATTCATTTGGAAATGTGTTCACTCGTTTCAGAGTTTAATACTGTTTTAACTGAAGCGACGTTTTTATGAGAAATTTAAATATTTTATATGTTACGATTTGTATTATCAAAACGTATCAATGAATCTCAAAGAGCTAATTTTACAAAATGAATTATTGACATATGCCAATATGAATCGTATTTGTGGCATCAGCATCTGTAAAAATAGGATAATAGCTTACAACTCGTCTGTTTTAGTGCTAAATCATTCTGAAATGAAGTCATGCAAAGTTTATTAATGCTTGTGCTCTCCCATTAACCGTACATTTTGAAACTGTTAATCAGTCTTATCAATTGGAAATGATTTATAGTTATGGTATTACCAGAATGGCACACAGTAAACATACTTTAAGCAATTATTAGAAACTGGAGAAACGGTGTATGGACAGAACAGAAAAGGAATATAGTTTTATTTGGTTATTAAATGCCTCCGGAAATATCACATGGCCTACACAAAATCATAAGACTATAATGTGACATATGTCCCCTAAATATATTATTGTGTATGTACATCTACTAGACTTATAAGTACTTTACTCAATAAAAATTATGCATTCGTATAGATGTTTTACTGTCATTATTTACATATGTAACAATTGACTGGTATAAACGGCTATTTTTCGGATTGTGTTTCATGTTCGTCTGCAAATTATATATAAACAAAATTTGAGAGGGTTAGTCTTCCATTATACAAACGTTCTATATGATTTGTTCGTAGTTTCAAAAACGTAAGACATTAAAAGCATAATTAAAGTCGCATTCTAATACCGATTTATAAAATATATCAATAAAATATAGAGACATACTGTGGTGAAATGAATTGTAAACACTCGATTACTCCCTTTGGTTGTTTCGTCGTGCCAAGTAACATTTCCTTTTGGGAAATTGATCAGATCAAATTAGAAAGCAAGTTACAAGGGGCCATGATAAGACAATTAATGTTATCAATGATAGATACAATAACTGAAGGAAAAGACTGAATTGGCTCTATCAACCGATTCTCTCGGTTTCCATTCAATACCTAGAGTGTCAAAGACCAACAATACATAAAAGCGAATCGCAATCAGGTTTACTCATTGCATATCTGTGTTTAATTTTGCATAAGATGTACAGTTTTCCGGCAAAGTTTTATCATCGAAGTCTAGTGTGATGCAAATCAGTTATTTAATACAATACGTACGCTATAAGGTCCCGAATCTCTATCGCACACATGTTCCTTTAGTTAATGACAATAAACAAGTTTAGAGCGATGCACTGAAATATTATATGCTATATAAGCGTTATGGATGCATTGATTTGACGATTTGTAAACAAACGCGTTTTGCTTTGCAACAATACGTACAAGGCAATAATTATGATGTTGTTGTGAGGCGGTGAAACCAGAATAAATCAGAACGATGTGTGATGGTGTTGTATGTACTGGCAGCGGATTGGTACAATTATTTAACTCCTGATAATGTTTCTGGAGTTGCATTGTTCCTATATGTATAAACGCAACAATAATTTATTTCTTTAAGTCAATAAAATCACCATTTACTTGTTACAAACACAAATTAAACCTGTTAAAAGATTATATTATTGGATAGGGAACAGTTAATTTCGTCTAAACTTAAACCAAATAGTGGGTATTCATATTCGCTTCTATCATTGCATTATTTTGTCCAAGTAAATTATATATATTTTGCATATTTGAGATGAAATATGAAAGTTTTTCTTTCAAGAATGTCTAACATTTTTAACATTTTCATTAAAATTTTGTTGATGAAAAACACACATATCAATTATTGAGCATCAAACCATTAAGACACTTGAGTACAAGTGTTGTGCCAACTTTGCTGACTCCGATCAGATTATTGATCTGCGTGATGTAAGCTGATTCTTTCATACAAAATGCGCTTGTTCGTGGAGTTCGCTTATCAATCATTCAGGCAAACAATCCGGTTGTGTCACTACAATGCAGCGTTTTATGTGATCTAAGGCGTAACGCCCACTCGTTACTTTAAGCTTTCACACGAGGCATGTCCCTCAGGACCTCTACCGATCAAAACTTCGTACGGACACTTTCAATACTTAAATAAGAAACGTACACATTTATTCGCTTAGTTTCCGGCCATATGGTGTAACAAATACTGGCTGGTGGGTTGGTTTGTTAATACTAATTCAAATACAACATTATTAAGTGACTATTCGATCACCATTTTAATATTCAAAATAAATATTATGCCTACAACATAAAGAAACATTTAAGCAGCATTTTACCATTAATTAATATCAAATGGATAAGTTGAAAGAGAAGTATAGCAAAACAACTGCCCTATAAAATGGTACCACAATTCCAATATAATTTAAAATTAACTGAAGGTTATACAAGTTAAATTCCCTGTTCCAATATAAATTAAAATTAACTGACGGTTATACAAGTTAAATTCCCTATTTATGAAAAAAACTTGGATTAAGGATTATGTGTTCTACACGTGAGGCTTGTTTATAAGCAATACGTTACCGGGCGCTATTGTTTAGAATGATTTCACGGGATCCGTAATATTCGGGTTTAACACAGTGATGCACAAAAGTTATTGTAAGCTCTAACTGTATGGTATGTGCTTGCCAAAACAATACATACTACTGACAGACATTCGTGAGCTCTTTGACTTTGAGAAAACAATGTTATAACTGACTGGAGCCCCTCTCTCAGCATCGTCTTTGTTATTCGTATTTAGCAATATATAACATTTTTTTTTATTATTAAAACGTAACATACTAAAAGTTGTTCTAAATCGTGTTCGATTCCATAATATAAGTTATAAATATACCTATTAGTTTATGTTAATCGCTTATTTTAAAGAATTGTGTAATTTTAATTCCTGTAGCCGTTATGAGTATAAACACAAATAATAATGTATACTATTTATTTTATTGCAGTTAGTTTTCTTTCCCTCAATTAAGAATATTCGCTCAATTCGATTGAGGGTGTTGCAATTTTTCCCACTGTATAAATTATCTTTATATTATAAACAAAATCTAGGAAAACAATGAGTCTCGAAAAGAGTAAACATAAGTTAAAGTCCTATTAATACTAAAAAATAGTAATGTTTAGAACAAAATGATGTATACATGAAACAAACTAACGTAAGTAAAACAACCTCATAACTGAACTTATGAATATGACAAGTATACAGAACGCTTCTACGTGTGCACAAATACAAATTACGTAAGTACATAAGAACTTGATAACTGCATATAACACAGTGAAGAATGTACCGGGCAGAATGATGTATGCACACAAGAAAATGTCGTTAGAACAAAACGATTGGACAATTGCACACAACATAATAATAAATGTTCATGACAAAACTATCTTTCTACTCGACAGCATGCAGACAACACAGAACACAGCACATAACGTCGATATCAATGCATCCAGCATTAGCGTTCCATATACATGTGTTCACACTATCTTCATATAATTCGTATATAACACATACTTACATGTATCCGTGGATTTAAAGTAAGTAAATTCTTATACTCCATAAATTTATTCACGAACACTTATGGGGAAAATGAGTTCGATGTAAGAGTATATATCAGAAAATATCAGATTTACAATTATTTATATAAGGTTAAGGATTTGCTGGATATATGTGTGGTTTTTTTTCATGTACAATGCGATACTTGGAAAAATCAGGATAAGATTTAAGATACGAAGTTACAGTGACATGTCACATAACCCAAGTTGAATCAGCTTTAGTCAATTGGAATCGCTAGTTAAGCATGTTAACCTGGATAAGGTAATATTGCATTTGGTTATTTCCTTATGCATTCAAAATCATACTTAAAACCACTCTGTCATTATAAAAGTTTCACATTTATTACACGTCTTAACCACACACACAATTTTAATGACCGGAAATATTTGTTAATTCTGAAAAGGTGAGATGTTTGTTCAGGTACGCCCGCGTGATGTAATAACAGGTAGGAAGAACGCATTTCCCCAACAAGAATGGTACGTGTTTTCATTAAACGCGACAATTTAAAGCTAGTTAAAATCCACATGCTTCTAAAACAGTTAAACTTTGCAATCATTTATTGTATTTCACAAGTATTGGTCAAAAGTATAAAAAAAATATAAGTTTGATTTATATCCGCTTATATTTCTTGCGTTCTATGAAAACAAATTACAAATGAGTAGTGTGATCATCGTCATCCACATGCTCAAAATAGTCCTATAAAATAGTAAACTTGCCTTAATTATCATTTCTGACAAGATACGTGTTGTGTTCAATGTAAAAACGTGGATACATTTCAGAATATGTGAATATGTCCTGCCAAACACGCCAGAAACATTATTGTAAATTTGCCAAATATAAACCACAACGAATGATTACTTATTTTCATATTTTTGCAAACAATACATATATCATATCAAACGTATTTAACGAAAATAAAACATTTGTTCCTTGCCAACCGCGAGAAATGCTCGTATATTTTATTGATTTCGAGTATGTAGATCTAAATATGCTGTAACATGTATCTGTTTGTTATCTGTGCGTCTTTTACATATCGAAACTGAATTTGCTGTAACAAAACCATGAACGTGACTTGAAGGAAGTATGAACTTTATTGTATGCATAAGAATAACCCAAGTGTAAAATGCATATTGTTTCGCATCGTGCTGGATCATGTGCCCCATTGTGTGGTTATGATTAAAGACGGTGAGATTTTGTTGTTTTGGTGAATAAACCAACAATTAGTATAAATATAACCTAACACATACCTTTTGGAACTCAAATACAATTCTCCTCATAATATTAACCATTCTGTAGTGTGCGTAAATTTTCTTAATTGCAAATGAATACTACTTAGTTTGAATTATGCCTTTTCTTTTTCTCATCCAGAAATACAGTTATTATATAAATAACTGTGTTCGTTATTCCATTAAGTAAATGATATGAGTTTAAGATTACCTAGACAATTTAACTAATTAAATCGTTTAATTGTTTAGTTTCACAGACTTGAAATGACTTATATATCAGATTGGGAAACGCGAATGGTCGTCTTATTTTGCATTATATCTTTGAAGGACACATAAAGCCTCTAAAGTACTAAAGTCAAAGTGTTCAACGAAACTAATAAATACATTATATTGCATGTATGAAGGATTACATGATTTTCAGTTTTGTATCCTTGAATCACCGATTGTGATAATTGAATATCTTAAACCTAAATGGAAATCTTCGACTGAGTTTGAGAATTTCTTATTTTTTTTTTTTAGAAAAGACTGCTGTGGCAATTAGTTTCTCGTTTATATAGAAGTCGATGAAGTAGGAATAATAATGGAAATAGTTTTATTTAACTCTGATTTAAAAAGTATTTTTTTTACAGGAACTGGATACATTTTCAGTTATTTTGGTATGTTATGTATCTGAACGTAATGTAAAGGTTTGGCCTATCAATCAAGATGAGTATTGCTAAATGAACATTACATATAATCGCCCCTTTCCCAGAGGAGGTATCGCATACTGACAACAAGCACACTTACAGACTCATTATAATATTGTATTCGACATCAGATATCACTGATAGTTAACCTACATATATTACTTATATTAAGTTAAACGTAATGGTTTAATGTAGACCAGTTTTCAGTGGTTTATATTCGGATGATATAATATGGGACACACACTTATTGAGACTTTAAAACTTAAACAGAATCTGAACCGATATCGATTGTATTTGTTCTACTACTTATTTGCGACCTAAAACAAACAAAAACATTAAAACCTAATACACAGCTGCAAACAAGTGCCTAATTATAAAATGATCGACGTGTAAGCGTTGATTATTGCGGTAATAACCAACGGTTTGGAGTTCCGATGCGTAGTAATTAAAGCACGAGGGCGTAGACCGATTGGTTTGATAACAAGAATCGGAACGACATCCACGATTTAAAGGTTATAAATGATAACTATATTAACCTTACTTCCTCCACTTTTCCGTGAAAACGTGACGTCACCACAACAATGAAAATCAATTGACGTCGACTTCATTCATAAACAGTGCGAGGACCATCAAAGTGACGTCATACTTATCTGTAAACATAAACAAATATTTTGCTAATTAATTCAAATAAAAGGGAACCACAACAAAACTACATTAAATGAACGAAGCGTGACTTTTTAGTACTGTTTTGGTTAAAGCGAACTGCAGAACGCGGAAATGTATATCCTTTCCGAATCGCGCGTTAGCGCCCGTGTATTTTACTGAACTTATTCTTGGAATTTCCAGAACTATTTTCATAACATTTGTCTCCGCCCGTGGTTTGTTGCAGAATAACCAACGGTACTTTCCTTCTTTCTATATAGAAAACAAGTCACGGTTCGTGGTAGAATCACCAGTAATACAAACAACAATTGTTGATCAATTAGGGAAAGAACTATACCAAGTTATTAGGTTAAACGTGCATATCACATATGGAAATAGTACAATTAATATTACAATTAGCAAGGAATCAATTATGTACGAAGCCGAACGAAAAGAATAAGCTTGACCACTAATAGATATAGTTTACACATTTAAATGGTATGCGTCTGTTGTATCAAATTAGAAACATTTGCCAACTTCAAAGGCTGTTAATGTTTTATATTTATACTTTAAGAATAAAGTATACTATCAATGACAATTCGTGGTTTTACAAAATGATTTCAACTGCAAAGTTATGAAACATGACACTATTGAATGACTAGAATTTCACCAGTTTTGATTTTTTACACTTCTTTCTGGAAAATCTCTTACTGTCGTATCTTTGGCTGCTTTCAATTCGTTACGAAACTGATCGAAACTCCGACGATTTCAACATGGGCTACTCTTGGGTTTGGAATTATGTTTAATGTGTTTTGTACATCATAACTTCAGCTTATTGTTCATGCTTGATTTCAAGATCACGTGCTTGTGATATTTTACGAGTATTTAAGTGTTTGAAGTAACAAATGCATTCTAGCAGCAGCTTCTCGTACAATTTGTTCGTGCTATAATTGAGCATTAAATGTCTGTTCAAAGGCTTTATAATGATTGTTAATCTAGTATTATGCACGAATACGTCTTAGTTGGAAAACTTTCTCTATTTTATCCGTAATTTTATAATGCGGGATTATTAAACGACTCAGTATTCTCAGTTAATTTCATGTAAATAGTCTGAAAATGCGTCAGAAGTTTCATTATTCCTGCATTTTAATAAACTTTTAAGGCTTACGTTTGTGCATCTCATATGAATGTATTCGTATATTCAAACTGTGTTGTTAGGAATCTTCAATAGTATTTTTTTTTTAGCATCCCTTTCAGAGGTTTGCATCATTATTCGCGTTAACAGTGAAATAGATTATACAGTGAGATCGAGAACAGAATAATGCAAATTCTATGATAATAATTATGTGGTAGATAAAGTACATACGTGCTCAGCAATGTGTGATTCCTAAGAGTCTACCCAATAGCTGTTTCTATGATAAGAGACATTGAGAACAAAAACATGTTAACAAACAGACAATAGAACATTGCAATAGTTTAGTATTCAGAGAGCTATTTTGTATTATTAATAATACATATCTACTCTAATTATCATTTTTGAAAATAAAATAAACCAAATGTACAAATAAAAATACATAACCATATATTTAACTGTTGTAATGTCGGTCAATCACTTATCTCAATACTTGATTAATAAAATTCGGTTTTTATATTGAAGTAAATGAAATAATGAATGAATACACGTGTATCAGTAAAAAATAATAATACTATTTAACACTTAAAGTGTATTTATTTCATAACAACATTATATCACAGTCAACTAACCATGTATGCTCAAAATTAAGTAATTATTGAACGTTTTTGTTTTAGTTTCAAATAGAAAAGCTTGTAGGATAAATACGCCCCACGTTGTTTTAGTTTGATAAAATGTTTGCATGTAGAACATTGGTAGATGTGGCCTTGGTGATCAATTCAATCACATGTGTATTGTATTTTATATCATAAAAACTCAAACAATCCTCATGTATAAGCTATTTCCTGTAAAAAACAAACATTTTATGTAAACATTTTATTATAATGAAACAATTTTTAATGTATATATTTGTGTGTTAAGACTGCTGCAGTCGACGTTACAATGTGGGTTCATGACATAATATATTAATAGGTTTGGCACAAAAATACAAGTGTATACGTCATAGATATGTTGTACTTTTGCAAACTAGATGTTATTGCCAAGCTTTTTTCATCTTTCATATAATGCGATGAGTTAATTAATCATAACTAAAGCAATTACAATAAATGTACAATTTCAATAGCAAACACTATGCGTTTGTAATAATTGTTTTACCTTATTACAATAGATGTATGTATGTTGCATGGTATGGTAACTTTTAGTATTCTATAAGCGACATTTTATACATGTTATAAACATTTTTTTTCTTCGTCCCTGATACACAAATGCAGAACTTACTATTAAAATGTGAATGATGTTTGATGGATGAACATAAGTATGACAGTTATTGATTTTTTTTTTTTTTTNTTTTTTTTTTTAATATTTAGCTGACTGCAATATTGAGATCTTTTCGCAATATTTAAAGAGCAGACATCCAATTCAAGATAATACTTGTAGCGTATGCAATTTTATATTTATAAATTAACAATATGTAGAATTTGTGTCGCCTCTAAAAGGGAACCATACTGAGAATAAAATGTGCATATAAATAGTTTAAAATCATGTGCCGTCTAAGGACTGTTACATTAGGACATGTCTTTTCTAAGAATGATATATCTAGTTCTGTATTGAACTATTACAACGAATGCTATACAGTATAAACAACTGTTTAAATAAAATTATATAGCTTTAGTTTTTTTTAGTTTGTATACTATTAATTATATTTTATCGAATTGTATTTAGTTTGTGGTCACAGACATCACATTGAGGTGGCTACCACAGAGTACCATCAAAAGTTGTTACTTTTTGTAAACCTATACAGGGTTTGAAAAGGTCCTCGTATTCAGGGATTTTGCCATCACTCTCCATCTCTACAAAGTAAACATGTCTTCCTTAGTACCGAAGCACACTATTTTGTACTCTTGTATCGACGTTACTTACCAATAAAATATGTATGAAAGCTATCGTCACTGATATATGTGACTTGGCTTATTGTGCCATTCATCGATAATGTACTTGGTCCTTATTTCTCAAGACACGTTAAAGATTTAAATTAACAAAAACAATGCGATATTTATATCTTATTGATTATGTATACAAAAAACTACATGCTGGAGAATTAATGAACCTTCAGCAACTTAAAATTACCGTAAATCTTTGTTTTCTGATAATTATTAAAAAAAAGACTTGTAATATTAGAATACATTTTTGTAGACGTGTGTAAAATCATAATATACCGAGTAACTTCGATTTTGGTTCTTAACCCTATAATCTAGCTTTATTCACATTTTAATTACTACGTTATTATTGAACACGATAGCCGTCTAAAAACAACAGATTCATATGTTCCGTCAGAATAAACTGCAATGTCAAAAAGTATCATATTTAAAACAAAACATCTCAATACAAAGTTTGAACGATAGATGAAGGTTTATTACTGGACTGATGTTCGTCAATAGTATAATACTGAACTATGTTTGCGAACCACATGCTGCGAAAATTATAAAAATACAAACGTTCTTGACTTTGATGTAAGGAACATCTGTTTTGATTTAAATACAACAACTATTGCATACAAAGGTTGTTGTAGGTTTATGTGTTATATGTTGCTTATTTATTTGATTAACGCAAACTTTGTGAATGTTTTGCTCTATGTTATTACAACCTGACGTTGTCATAAGTACGTGTTTTCATGTTAATATTTGGGATATATGCTACAACGGAATAATGATTTATTTTTTTTAGTTTAAATTGACTCGATAAAAAGTATTAGTAAAATCTAACTGGCATAGTGTACTGTTTGTTTATTTTATGCGATTGTTTCGCTTTATTTAAAGTAGCTGATAATGTTTTATGTTTAGTTACGTTTAACTCTTATTTTTATGCTTGCATCTAAAAGTATTGCACACCTTTGTGTTGTGTTAAATATGTTTAAGTTAAGTATTGCTTGACGGTCATATATAGATTCAGTTTTATCCCTGGCGCGTCGTAAAACGATGATAGCCAACATGTCAATGCTAGGTTTTGTTCCCGTCAGTTTAATAATTTTTTTCTAATTGGAATTGTTTACACAATTTTGCAGTTGGATTTTATAAGTAACAAAGGCAGTAATTGAAGATATAAAACAATCTGACCAGATATCAAGTTTATATCAATACGTTTGGTTTACAAAGCTGAGATGAAAAACAAACTGACGAGTAACAAATAAAGCCGATTAATATTAAGCATACTGTGAGGTACATTTTGCTTGTAAAGTAATAAACAAAATAGGCGTGCATCATTAAAAACAGCTTACTATTTCTTGCAAAGTTAAAAGTATAACCAAGCTAAATAGATATTCAGACATTTATACTCACAATGATGCAGATCGGACTGCACAGAATGGCGTGTTGTTAGTAAAATGAGTTTTTTTTACCCATTTTAACCATTTATTTACACATAACTTTTGATCCAGGGGTCAGATCAAAAAAACCAAATAGTGCACCGTCGCACATTTGTCATAGCTACCATGTGTGCAAGTTTCAAGATTCGAGTGCTAATAGTGTAAGAGGAGATAGTGTCCAGGACAGACGGACAGAAAGCGGAGATCAATACAATATAACACGCTGTAAAAAGCGTGGGGATAATAATTGATACCTTAAAACAGCATTTGACTAAATCGTAAGTGTGTATGTCATGTGAATAATTGCGACAATCAAAACCATGTCAAATATGCACAAGTCAGAAAGGTTAACGACTTGATTGAATTGTAATTAGCATTTTTAACTTATATACGACCCATATGGGACATTAATTATATCGCTCTCATGACATGCATAATATAATATAAATATTTGTAGAGAAACATGCGTCTATTATACAGCGAGTACTCGCTGTAAACGTTTTTCTGATACATCTCATCGATGATATATTTGTAGATATGTTGTGCTTTCAATTAATCTGTAAGTATTCATAGTTTTACTCAATGCGTGTCTTTATAGCATTGCTCTTCATTGTCGTACGTGTTAACACAGATTAAAAGGCCCTTAATATCTTTTTAGCTTATATATACCTGTGTAACTAACTTGTTTAGGTTGTAATGATTTTAAGATATTCAATTGTACGTTGTATGGTTTCCCAATAAAATGTTTAGGATTTATCATTATTTAAAGGTAACAATTAGGTGGATCTTAAGATCATTTCGATAACTTGACTGGCGATCGCAGCACTTAATATTGATGCAACGCCGACAGAATCTTCACTAGGTAACAGTATCTTTTACTTATGTCAATCAATAGTCTCAGACTTGGTTCAAGGGAACAATTAATTATATCTTATATCAAGTTAAGATCTAATAAATGCATGATCCTTGATAAATGTGTGAGACAGAATCTTCTATAGTAATATTTAAGTTTTATCTGTGTCAATCTGTAGTTTCTGCCACGAATCATGAAAACAGAACAGAACAGATCGTTCATTTGCATAAAAACGGCCACATCGTCATATATATATGATACCAGATATAAATGTCTCCAAACAAATCCTTTTCCCATATTATTACAGACAATTGGATCTCAGAATCAGAGATCATGACAAAGCAGTCTCAAAGGTGATTATTCTTGCGAATCCCCTATTGATGTACCACAGTCCATACAAACGTAACCTATATCCTTCATTCCTATAGGTTCGACGTAATGACGTAATGTTTAAGCCGTCCGTGCACTGCACGCGTCCGAATTTGATTCAGGTATGAAGCCGGATATGTTTTGCTGTCAATTAAATCCAAACAATGAGGACAAAGATGGTTAGAATTGGTATTTTCGCCGTTATAGTTGAACACATTGTGTATAAAAACAAGAAATCATTTTAAAAAATAATATTTGCAGTAAAATATGTCCAATATTTACGTTTACAAATAATCCGGATTCCTGTGTTCGCATTTCTCAAGGTCAGTTGACTATAACATTATCGACTCCGTTCGGCGTTGTCAAATTATAGAGGCTTGTAACGGGGTTTATCTTATCAACACGAAAATCTATTAAAATCGTATAAACGCCACGCGGATTATTTTAACGTTGTTGGCCAATCCTCAAAGATACCATGGCAAAAACAAGTCATAACATCCCGATATCATGCTGAAAGCAATAGAGAAGATATAGACGAAAAAACTATCTGTTCGTCTGGTGGCGCTCCAATATTGCATCCCTTATCAAACATTACAAGACAGAATCAGTGGACGTGTTGATCCAAACAAGTTCCTGAAGGAGACGATTTTTATAAACGATGAGGAGCTAGGGATTGTTGAACATGCGGAAAATAACGCTAGACTTGGCTATGGGTTGAGTAATACATCCATGCAGAAGTTGGGTGGTGAATTGGCGCACCACCTAGGAAAGCGCGATTCGGAAAAAACACTCAGCAACTGCTGGCTGTATGGCCTCCTTAAACGGTGGGAATCGAGGATCTCCACCCTAAAACCATCAGCGCTGGATTCAAACAGGGCAACATACTCAACTCCAGAGGTTGTCGAGCAGTTTTTCAACAACCTTGAGGCTGCTGTGGTGGAACATGACTTGCAAGAGAGGCCGGATTGCATATTTAACCTCGATGAAACCGGCATCTCTCCAGAGCATCGTTTACCCAAATATCGCTCCTGCCCGTGAAAAGGCACAGGCAGTAACATCGCCACGCTCAGCAACAACAACGTTGATCGCGTGCGCCAGTGCGTCTGGAAATCACCTTCCGCCGTATTTAATATTTAAAGATTGAGAATAATACGGTTAACACATGAATATAAAAATAGTTTACGAATATGTACGAGATTCGTCGACGTAATTACAATTCAAACTTCATAAAACTTCATTAGCACGATAAAAAACATTACACATTCAGTAGTTAGCAAGCAAAGTAAAGACATTTTATACATGATATTGCGTTCATTAAAGTGACAGTTTGCGGATAAATATATGGGCAGAATCGTAAGAAAATGTGTTTTTTTTTAGGATATCACTGAAAATCTGGTTGAAATCGGTTGAAAACAAACAATATAGCGATTTGTATTTTGGGGTCGAGAACGGTAAAGTACGAAAACGACCTAACTAATATTCATGATTCAAAACGTTATGTCAAACCTAAACAAATAAAATTGCGGATACGGGCGAATTTAGCGGAGAGAAGGTAAGAACGAATGCAAATACATCTGTTACAGACGGAAACTGAGTTGCAACGGTACGTTTTTGCTAAATCTATGTATTTATCTTCCATATGCTAATAATGTTTAGCGAAAGCTAAATATAGATATAATTTGCATAACTCGCGAGGCTGCAATGATTTTCGCCTATTGCATGTATTTATGATATTTCTATATTATTTTATCGATTCAAAACCGATTTTGACCAGGTTTTCGATGTCAACCTCGATAAAAAATATTTCATTGAATTTATGTTAAGTTTATTTCTCGCTATACGATTTATATGCGAAACAACGATCTATTCCGCGAACTGTCACTTTAATTTCACCTTTCCTTCAGCCACACAAAATCGGTGCTTAGAAAAGGAGACAGTTTCCTTTGCCCACACTGTTGTAAAAAATAAAATTTAGTTTGCACCGTTTATAAGTTATCTCTTTCATTAATTAATTGTTAAATCGATTAAATCGTTGATCGATTATTATTAATTAAATTCGTTTGATGATATCACTTGGCTGCGTTCATACTTCATACGTAATTTGTTAAATAAGTAGGATACAGTAATCACGTGAAAGAGAAATGACTCTGCGTTCGTCTCAGAAATTTCCCCCTACAGAGCCTAACAGTAGAGCGCGTAGAATTCACGAACCTATGGGAAAACGTCTTGCAGATATTTACTCCCAGCTGTAAATGTAAGTTAATCGATGTGACGCCTGTTTGTTTTTGTTTAGTTAACACGAATATGTTTCGTTTTATCGTTCACATGTTTCTTTATAGTGCACACGTTCATTGTACGCAACCAACAGGAATAATGGCTACGTGTTATTGTTGACTTAAATGGTGTTAATGGTGTATGTAGTGTATGCATGCATTTGACATTTTAAAAATAGAAAAAACAATGAAATCTCTTTTCAAAAAGACCAGCTGATAATATCAAAATATAAAATCAAGAGAAGTGGCAAACGGTCTTGTGAGATTTGCCAGTTAAGTTTACGACAAGCCCAATGGGGTTTTGTTTGACTGGTTACTAATGAAATTATCTCTGATGAACACCTGATCGTTTTCATCAAAAGCCACACATATGAGCGGTATTGTGTCCCGAAGAATCGCTTCTCAACTAATGTGTGATTATGTACAGTTTAAATGTAATTCTTTGAAGATGAAATCAGTTTGAAAATAAATAAATAAAAATATTTCTCGATTTATATATGTATACGATTGACAAAACACATTATGATTATAATCTAAGAATAATGCGATTGTTCGGAAGTTATTTCAGCCCACAATGTTTTAGATTATGCACTTTTCGACAAAAATGGCATGTCTTTGATGTTGGCATAGAGGTTGGACGAATGCAGTGACGTCACAACCCTAAAAGGCAATGATTGGCGGTAAACTATGTAATATAAGCCAACTTCAAAAGACAACATTTCATAAAGCACAAGATTGAGTTATTGCCCTACAACATTTACCCTTAACAGCGGGGTAACCCGTTTAGATTAAACGAGACTAAAAAGACATATACTGAAAACATTCGATTTTTTAAATATTTTTTTTTTGCAATTTTGTTACATTGGTGTGAACGTTCTCTGCTTTTTATTCAATATTTATTTGCACAGCTCGTGTAGAATAACGAATATTTAGGTATGGTCATATACACCATTAACATAAGAGCCAAAATGTTTTAAAAACGTAATTTGTCTTGCAATTTTAGGTTTTTATGTATCATGCTAGAACATTTGTATTGTATTTTTGTATGCATTGTATTTAGATATAATTTATGTTCAGTATCGAACAAACCACTATTTTTAACAGGCACCTTCTATTTTGAAGTATTTATAATGAGATGGTTTATTAATCATAATTGCAAACGTAACAAAGAAAAAAACAATGATGCAAAGCATTATATTAAGACGACGTAAACGTATTTTTATTAAATGAAGTATACACTCAAAGTTTAAAACGGTACAACTTCTTCAGATACTGCTATACGCCCAAGCGTTGCGCCATAGATCAAGTTCAAATATTACTTAGACAATTACGTGGGTTAATGTGTAATTAGTTTCACAGACTTTCAATTACTTATATATCAGATTGGCATTAGAGATGGTATCGGTTTTGACGTCGATCAAGCTGGAATTTATATTTGTGGAACATCCTAATCCCAAGAGAGCAATACTTTTTCAGTGTTCCAAGTCAATAACAATCAAATGCGTTGTCTTATAAATGTGCCGCAGGGTAAAAAGTGTTTGCCTATGTAATTTCTTTGAACAATATCAACGTTCAAAGCGTACAAATCATCTGATTGCAAACCGAAATTGGCAAATATCTGGAGCAATTTTATACTTTTGTTTGAAGACAGTATAACAAAACTATGCGGAGCATTAATAATATATTTAGCTTATGCAAATCAACCGATTTGGTGTAAATATACAGGTGCTGTTGGCATAAAAATTTCGCCTTTTTTTAAACAGTATAAATGTTCAGTTTTGAAGTTGTGATTTATGGTACAGTAAATGTTTATAATTCTCTTAGTAAAATGTTATTTCAGGTCAGGGAATCTGTATAAACAATCTTATACCCTTAATGCTAGTGATTTTTATAGTTATTATGAATGTAAGTAAATGTTATATCGTCATCATTTCCGTTTTGGAATTGACCATACATTGAATTCATTCCCATTATTAATTATGATCGTACAAAATAAAATACAAATGCAGTAGAGAAGTTGTGTTTGTATTTTCGAGATTGGTAGCATGTAACAATACCTTCGCGCTAGTCGTGGAATTACGTAATTGCATTGACGCCATTGAACTTTTTCGGTAAAGATTGCTGATCTCAAAGATACCATCTGGCTAGCGCTAATGGAGGACTATTTTGTTTTGTTTTTGTTTTTTCATTCAGTTTGATACACATGCAAATGTACCTATAAACTAAAATAAAATTCACAATTATTTGCATTGATCATATTCTACAGTTCGAAGTTTGAAGCTTTTGATAGGAGAAACGATAAGCTCTAGAATATGTATGTGTAGGTGACATGTGTTATAATCACACTGATGTAAATGCTGAGATTTCGTATTAACCAACTGCCGGATACTACATGCATTAATGCAGTGCGTATTGGTGATAAATTATATAAATGGTTTCGATACTATGTACTTGATAGTAGTTGTTTCTTTGAAAATAAGCATGAAACCGGTATATTCAGTAAAATGCTATTTGAACATCATGGTATCGTTATTTCGTACGTTAATACAACGGAAGTAGTTCAATAATGGCACTATACGGAAAGTAGCACGCATTTGTTCTCCTTATTTCTCGAGCTCCTCCTTTCAGAGTCTTATAAGTAATGTTAATGTTATGATTAGATGCATGTTTATAGACTGTTTGAGAATCTTTTTTCGAGAAACTCGTCTACATATCAACATCTTCAGGCGCCATTACACATTTCCATAAATATTTAAGCAAAACCTTCGATGATAAAGGTCTGTGTACATTTGTTCTCAAACAGTGATCTTGTATGAGTTTAGTCAATAAAACGGAATGAAAGTGTAAAAGAATTTCTCTTTGTTTTGTTTTATACTTCAAACCGTTTAGATTGCTATTTGTATATAAAACCAAATAAATATTCATGTTCATGTATAATTTATCAAAAGCACAAAACCGATGTGCATTTGCTACCTTACAATAATGAATATAAGTTTAAATACAATAATTTAATCATAATTGAACAAATAAATATAACCATAAAATAAAATAAAAAAATGAAGTTTATTTTCAAGCTATTATTTTATCAACCTTAGTGTATTGATTTAACTTAGTCTGACTTAATATCTGAAAATACCTTTTAAATAGTCATCGCTTTCCTTGCGAGTTGCATTCTTACTCAAAGTAAGGATAATACTGCTTTTGTATATTGCACATTCTTGAGTGATTGCTCACCCCATACATTGTGTTGCTGTAAATAATGTTTGATATGTTGTGAAATTGTCCTTATAACAAATGAAGTCGTTTGTATCAAAGAAACTTTAATTTAATATTTTAATAACAAATATCGCAAAACATGTAACGCCATTCGTAGAGTTACCGGTAACGTACTCATGTTTATAAAGCACAAACCCGTAAACAGTATCAGTAAACATTCAAACACAAACGCAACAACCCTCAAGAGTTTTCAACACTCGGTTCTGAATTGGCACTCACTGAGAGTCTTAAAGTCAATGGTTTGAGTCTAGTGTAGTCATTGTCTAATGCAAGCAAAACACGTTGACCATGTAACGAACCATTAGTTAATTTTCCATTCGGATTGCTAATCATGTTTACGTATTCGCGTCTATTCCTGGACGTCCCGTTTTGGTTAAGTTGGTCGGTACGTGGAACCTGCACTGATCGTAACTGGTAAGCCCCATTTACTTTCACTCCTCGCTTGTACAGGCTCTGACGACGGAAGACCACGGTCTCGTACGTTGAACCGCTCGAATATCTCGGCATCATCTTCGTAAGACATGAGCAACACGGGAACCACATGTAGAACAGGGTGACTAGATCAGCCTAAACGCATAATACAAAATTGTTATTCTATCCAACATGTATGATATCGTATTATAAATGAGTTTTTTATATTCTGTCAACGGCATAATAAGGTAGATTTTCGTTACTTACTCGTTTAATAAAGGTGATGAAAAAACTAATTATAGCCAACAACGACGTATGTTCGCTATTTGCCAAGGTTTTACACAATATGACTGGTGGAAAGTAAGTGTATTTTAATTTTGACTTAATCATTATGTGCACGATCTACTTTTGTATAGTTACTGTTGGTTCACATTATGCAGCTATGGGACAATCTGCAATTGATTGGTACCAATAAGTGTCTTCTCTTGCATAAACTATTCCAGTCCGAAATGTACGATCTTATGATGCCAATGAAATGATTATGCCATTTAACATGTATTTGTGCAATTTACAGATGTTCAACATATCCTTTAACGTTTACTAGTAGTAGTAGTAATTTCATTATTTTTTCTCTGACTGCGTCACTAAGTTTATCGGTTACAAAATACGCATATTTATGAAGTCGTATTTAATGTTTGTTACCTTTACGATTTCGTTTATAAAACGGAATGTATGTACAGTCGTAAACGACTACATAAATCTCGATACATAATTTACGATCGTACAAAAATAGTTAATATTGATGAAACGGCCTCCTGTGTCGTTAGTTTGTACATTACTATCATTAAAATGTCTATACTTCACCAATTGCACTTATTTGTAAATACAGAGTATTATATCTGTTCATGGTAAATACATATGGATGTACGACCAAGTTCTTACTGATTATCTCTTGTTTTGAAGTTAATTGGTAATGAGATTAAATATCGCTAGGTAATTTGACTGGTTTAATAAAGGTAATAGACTTGTAAATAACCAATCACTCTAAATCTCTCATTTGTGAAACAATATGTGTATACAAATTTACAAAATATTAACCCAGTATGATAAAGTGTATATAATTTGTATCGATTAATCCGTTGGTTATTTGATTATCTATCAGAGCTTAAATATACTTACTCTAAAACTCTCGTTGGTGAATCCGTATATGATAGGATTGGCAAAACTGTTGGACATGGCCAACCAGTGACAGCCTATGAAGATAGCAGTGAGCGTGTTATAGGATGTTTCGACGGGGACGAAATCCAATATGAGAGCGAATACGTGCAGTGGTAACCAACACAGACCAAACATCGCCACCACAATCACAAGCATCTTCAGCACCTGAAAATAACACGAACATGCTTATAACTCTAATTACATATGTAATTGAAAATAGCACAAACATGCTAAAAGCGTGGCTAAAATATGTACCTGAAAATTGTATGACCATTATCGAAGCACTGCTAAAAGGTACCTTACAAGAGCATGACTGGACTAAAACACGGCTAAAATATGTACCTGAAAATAACAAGAATGGGCTAAAACGCGGCTTTAAAATGTACCCTGAAAATAGAATTGACATGCAACTCACTGATCAATATGAGAAAAGATCAAAATATCGTCTGCAAACCGAACTGAAATAACATAATGAGATCAAATACTAACTTGATATATCTTTAAATAAAGATAACCAAGGGATTTTTGTTTACATCATACACAATAAACATTATAAATCAGTTACACACATAATAACCTGTATAAAATTTATAACATTTAAGCAATACATGCCAAGCACTATCACTTACGAGGCGATTCGCATACCCCACATAACTATTTTCAGCAATGTAATCATATTGTTATATTTGAAAATTCGTGGAGGTCTAAACAATAAACGATGGATTCTGAAATGAAAGCGCTTTGAACTCTTTGGTCCAATATATGTTTAAGGGCTGACTGGTCGGTCACTATAAGGAAAGAAGGCTCTTAATGGTGTTCACTAGTTCTTAAATAGTATATTCCTAAATGTTAATGTTGTTTGATGAAAAACAACAATATATCAATAATCAAAATTGAACATGCTATCAGGCATCCGTAAATCAACGCGCTCTATTTAGGGTTTCACTTATCAAAGAGCGAACAAAGTGGGTTCAATTTACTGTCAAGCTTTTTTCATTACATTAGTTAAATATTTGATAAATGAAACATGCCAACAGAATAATAACCACTTAATATAGGTTAAATATTTTACACAAAATAATACCTATACAAGTAATGAATATTTGCTTTAAGTCCATAAAGGTTTTTGATGTGACAGGGCAAGCTATTAATTGAACTTTTAGCAATTTGAAAGATAACTTTTCAAACGTCGACTATGCAAATACAAGGGTTTCATTTACACAAACAAACGTTCCTAAATGGAAGATGTGTTTGCTGATATGATTAATACTCTACTTTCGGTATATTGCCAATTTACAAGCCTTTTTAGTTGGGTTGTACATTGGTTCGATTAAATGATTGTATTTGCTGGCGGATAAGAGTACACAATGCCACACACTCAATTGTGCTATGCTGTCGTATACATTGCATCAATTAATATATGTTGAAAGAGTACAATGGGCAAACCCACATTAACCGCAAAGTAATTTTCATTCGTTTATTTCGAAAACAAAGAATATGCCAACATTCATTAACATCGCAAAATATTGTTTTAGTATATCTACTTAACATATTCTTTGCGACTACCAGCGATATTTCCAAAATATGCATTGTGACTTATGCGCATGTATTGCTTGTTTCCCTCGCACGCCAGAGTATTTCTAAACAATGGATACCGCTATTCTATTCTCGTGAACATGTTCTGTGTGACTTGTATAAAAAATTATACTTTTTGTTACATACCTGTGTATATTATAATTAAATGTAATGAGGTTTTATCATAGGGAACCAGATGTCACCAAATGTCTGGGTGAGTAGAATGTCTCCTTGCTTAATTCGTATTATCCACAATGAACAGTATGATATATTTCCAAAGTATTACATCAATCAATCAAATGCTTACCTTTGTGTACAATCATGTTACAAGAAGTTTAACACTAGAATGACTGAAGTTAGATCGTAACCATCTCTTATGTAAGGTCAGATGTCGTTTGTATTTATTTTACAAAGAATAACAAGGAATACACGGATACATTTGTTATGTTAAGAATAAGCCATTCAATTTTGAAAATAATATATTTAAGGGATGGGTGCATAATCAGCGATTACATAAAGTTATCATAATTTTTTTAATATTTGATTACTATACTGGTTAAAATTCACAAATATCGGCAAATGTAACGATATTATGTCGTGAATATCACGACATCATACGTTTCCAATGATTATCATTGCGAATTTGATAATTTAAGCAATTAAAAATGGGTGCTTCTAGTTTGAAGGTTCATCGTTTGTGGGACAGGCGGTGGGTTCGCGGCAATTACTTGACCTTACGTGTGATTCATATGTTATTTGTGAGATCAAGGTCATAGTAACTTAAATCGGAATATCGATTAAATCGAAAAATGATATTGTAATGACTTTTCAGTTACAGAATCTTAAATCAAGACTTCAATTGTGAGTCCATATAGTCTGAACAGTTTCCGCGTGAGTGTTTATAATGAAATGGGCTATATATAGATACATTATGTTCATAACGCTCTTGTGATTGAGTATGTGGTTTTTTGGGTTATAACCAATGTCCCCAATGTCCCCAATGATAAATGAAAAACAAATGTTTCGAAAAAAAATTGGGCTGTTGTAATTTAACTTCATAGTAATAATAGAAAACATTGCTTGAGATTTCATATGTAATTGGAGGGGCAAAGGTCTAGAACATGACTGCAGGACGAGTTGAAGTAATTGTGTAAAAGAAATACTTTTCTTACAGTTATTTGTATCTGAACATCTAGTTCTGATATAAGTATACCAAAACCGATAACATTGCGATGTAAGTTATGTGTGATATATTAATTATGTTAACGCATATCCCATACATTTGTGCATTCATTTCATGTTTTATGTTTCGACATAGTGTTATTGTGAAGAAATATTGCATAGTATTTAAAGTACTGCTATAAAATTGTTAATGATAAATGTTCAATCCTAGCTTTTGTTCTTTAACACGATAAAGGAGCATCCGAATATATTAGAGTTAATTACTGACGCTTTACAACGGATGTCATATATTCGACGCATCGCATACTTGAATTCATAATTTGCATTCATTATATTATGAGCGTATGTTTATCACAAATCGAATAGAATGTTCCATTCATTCGTCGGTCCCTGGACACAAGTCTGACAAACGCGACCACGTTCCTCTATTACATCAGTATGTCGATATAACATGTGACTTCAAAACCAGACTGATTTATCATTCTTCGTTGAAGCTATGCTTATACAGCATTCTTGCTTTTATTACACGATAATCAGAAGATGGAAAGCACGCGCAGAGGGACATTCCGTCATGTTCGAATGACATTCAATACGACGAGTCCGGTTAAACAGGGAAGTCTACAAAACAGGCATATTCAATAGCATCCTCCAACGTTTATGCAATGTATCAGTTATTTACCGATTTTATATATTGTGCTTATAGTAATATTGGTTTATGTTCATTTTTAAGAAGGATTTCCTCTTAATAAATAAAAATCACCGAATCGCTCCTAACACCACGAATGGGTGAAATTGTATACCGATTATTAAAGGTGATGCAAATCAGTGTATGGATACAGATGTTCAACATATTCACAAGTATACACATAAGTATTTCAAAGTGTTGTTTTTTTTTAATTCTCAAACGTATGTACGTTTTCAGAGGTGTGTATGTATGCAAAAGAATGATACTGATATTAAAATATTAACAAAGTGAAACTCCAGTTGAATCAGCTGGAGTACAATCTATCTTCGCGGTTCTTTAGTTATGGCGGGACACCAATTTCCCAGCGAGTTTACACAAGACAGAACAGCAAGACATACACATCACGAACGATAAACTGGGAGACGCTGCTTTCGAACCGATGTAAAATAATGGAACTCACTTAATAAGTTATATTTAAGTAAAAATTTAAAAGAAATTGAAATTCATACACACTGACAATGTCGTGTAAAAGACATTACAACTCTCTACGGATTATTGTTTTTTATGTCCATGATTTTACGTTCGATTTCTCGTTATTGCTATTCCAAACCGCATATTTTAATATTGAAATAAACAAAAAGTTATCGATAAAGCCTACGAAAATGGAAAATTAAATTACATTATTGGTCAAAACCATACTTGCGTTATTATGACAGTCAATATAATAGGTAGACACTCGTGTATTTTAATTAGTTACTCAACAGTTTTAACCTGTTAAATCTTGCAGCTTTTTCCACGAAAATACCAGCCAAGGCATATGTTGAAAAATGCGTTTCAGTTTTGCGAATACAAATACTACTTTTAAGTAAACATTTGATTCTGAAGCAACAGTCCTCGTACAATTAATTAAACCGTTTACGTATTATTTACGTACACAGCTGATCAGATTTGCTATCATCCAACAACTTGAATCCAGCTTTTAAACCAATAAGCGTTGTTAATGGCAGATGTATTGGGCAATTAGCAAACATGCGTGCACGTGTTTATGTCATAGATAACACATGCGTTTCCCGGGATAACTACAGACTCTCTGACTCTTTTCTAAATGAACAACATATATTTAAATACGCATCCGAACAAAAGCAGGCACCGTTATATCAATGAATGAAACTAACGTTGTTACGGTTAACTCCTTGGGCATTCAATTTGATTCGGTCACTTCAAATTCATTGAAAACAAACGAGGCTTAATAAGGTGATGTTTTTGTCTGTATATGTATAAATAAATTGTTCATTAAAAGGCTTGCAGAAACAAAGTTTATTATTTTGAAAATGGTATATCTGTTTTTACACTTGAATAAACATTTATGGAGTAAATGTGGTTTTTAGTTTTCATATATTTTACTTTGCATGTGCATTTGTTGTTATATTACTTAATACGAAATAAGTATAATAATACTTGCTAAAATGTATACTGCATACTGTTTTTGATTTAATATATGTGTGTGTGTGTGTGTGTGTGTGTGAAGTCAAATATATAGCCACTCAATAAAAATGTATTCTATTTCATACTTAAGAGCAAAGTTCACATAACAAGACGTGTTTATAATGTGTTTACATCAATAAACAAATTAATTAGGCATAAAGTATAACTACAACAACATATTAATAACATAAGCCTATCCAATGGTGCATGTGACCTTCAAATGCGATATGATGATTTGGCAAGATAAATAAACTGACGTCAGTAAATGGCGTCTGTGATAAATTAATCATTTGGAGCTGTCCGTTTAGAAGGTTACATGTATGCCAGGGTTAGTTAATAAACGCGAATGTCATTAAATGTAGGACCATTTTGGTAGAAATATAGTGTAACTGAGTAAAGGAAAAAATGAATAATATATAAATATTCGTAACACATGTTCATTATATCAATTTCCATTATTCCTAAATGTAAACTTTATTCAAATATGATAGTGGAAACTTTGACCATGACATATATCCCAGTCTGCAGGATATTTTACAAATACTATAAAAACCATGTTTAATAAGACCACAGAAAGATTTCAAAGGTCAAGTTCAAACATTCTCACGAAATCCGTTAAACAGACACCATGGGATATCGAGACAATACAAAATATTAAACCCTTGAAACTGGATTAAACGGGTCAATTGTTCCTGGTGTGTGTACGTTAATTTTAAAATGTTCAACATACAAATAACTGTAAATGTATGTGAACAAACAAATTAATAGATAAATAAGAACACCGCACTGTAGTGACATAATGTGCTTTAAAAAAAGTGCTTGATTTGTTAACATGCCAAGATATTTGAATGGGCTTTTCGGAAGATCCCATCCACTCAAAAGGGAGATTTATGAAATAAACCAGTTATTTGGCGGGACAAGCGCATTTCATAAATATCAATTGACCATGGACAAAACAATCGTACAGCAAACCAGACATTTTCGAATAGGAGAATTACACATCTTTCGCAGACTTTCTAAAATGCATTCTTCGTACTTTTTTTTGGGGGGGGGGAGATACGAAACGTTGTACGGTGCTTCATTATAATGTTTGTGTACATCCAATCATTTTGTGTAAAACGACAAAAAAATAATAGATTTTAAATTATCTGAATAAACCACAATTGACGTTTACAACAGTAAAACGACATATTTTAACATTTAATCGTCGTTACTTTCGATGAAAATCTTACTGCATTAAATACAACGTTTACGGCAACTTTGTATCATATCATATATTTTACTGTGATATGGGGAAAATATGGAAAAAAATAATATATATTTTTTTTTTGGGGGGGGATATTTTTCTAGTTATATTTTGTACATCCACTTACACGATGAAGGTTCCAATGAAAAAAAGTTAAGCATACTGCCAAAACCAATCATGAAACGCTGAAATGAAATCGAAGCAACATATATAAATATTCATTCTGTAAACTTTGTATTTGATTGATTATATAACGTTAAATATAAGTTGAAGTAAATATTAATATTGTTTTATATGGTTTAGACACTTTTTAAGAGTGTCTGTCTGTCTGTCTGTCTGTCTGTCTGTCCGTCCGTCCGTCCGTCCGTCCGTCCGTCCGTCCGTCCGTACGTCTGTCTGTCTGTCTGTCTGTCTGTATGTCTGTCTGTCTGTCTGTCTGTCTGTCTGTCTGTCCGTCCGTCCGTCCGTCCGTCCGTCTGTCCGTCGGTCGGTCTGTCTGAGCCTCAAACCAATTACATGTTTACACCAAATGTCGCAAATGTTATAGCTGTTCTTAGTGTTATAGCAATAACAGCGGCAGCAGCAGCATATGTATCTATAAAAATATCGTTTTCTTATTGTATTTTAAGAGTAAAAAATGTTTACTTTCTGTTGTTTCAAAATAAAAGATACACGTAATTAATTAATGGTCTTACACAAAGGATCATTTGTATCTTGAAATAAGTAGAGTTAATGATCTGGTATATGCAATCAATGAATATGTCAAAACTGTAATAGAAGAGGTGTAAATATGCGATTTAATATTATTTGAACTTGAAGACGTTATACTGGAATAATAAATCATGACAAAGAAATATTTAACCTAACTGTTCATAGTTATCTTTACAAGCTCTTCTATCTTTTTTAACACATTTTCTTTCTTTGAGTCCCCTTTTTCATTTTGCTGACTAGTCTATTTTGTAAAACTGTCAGAAACAACATATTGTTTATACACAGTTATTGTTGCGGCATCACTTCTACGAAAATAGCTCCAATATCAGTGTGTTATATAACGCCTCATTACATAAAAATCATGACGGCTGCTGTTACCTGCCACGTGGAGAGGTTTTCCAGACAGCCATTATGTTCGGTTAACAAATTTGGAAACAGAAACATTGTACAACTCAGGGGCAATTATATCTTGAATAAAAGAAAAAAACAGTTTTATATTGTTAGTGTTATGTCCCACACCGTGACTGATATTGGAATAGTGGGCTTTTAACTTTTTATAAATTGGACCTGGGGTTACTTGGCCAGCAATTATATATTTTTGCTAGTGTGTTTTGATTCCATTTAAACGATAGCAACCGCGTAAGTTTGAATAAAATTTAATGTAAAACAAATGATAATATTTTGAATAATTTTCAGGGCTTGACACTTGAGTGATCCAAACAATTAAACAACAAAGACTCAACAAAACACCATTAAAAATATACTTATACATTTAAATATTGTACAACATATGTGTATTTATTATTGTAAAACGGAATATGCGTTGCTGCATATATGGGAAAAATCTCCATGTTTTACGTTGAATGCATGACCATTAGTAAAATGTTTCTTTAAACTGTGTTTCTCGTGCGATCATTTTTTAAGCTAAGTTTAACATCATTAATAAAATCACATTGTATATACGTTATTTATATTTCAACGCTTATGTTTTTGCAGTTAACAATCGCTCTCCCAGATTTCTCACTTTTATATAAGCAATACAATTATGTAACTTATAATCAAGGTGTGTGGGTTCATGTAACATATGTGAGTACATCTTAACAAACAGTTTATGTAAACAATATAATTGTAGATACAAATACAGGTATGTGGCAATGTAAAACATATCCACACATCTCACCGACTCATCTTATAGAATGCCAGAAAACGCCATGTCCTTCTTCGTTTACGTGATACAAACATAATTGCATGACTTGCCGTTGTATTCAAAGTTACACAAGATGACGTTAATATCTTTGTATTGCCGTATTCACAGTAAATAGTAGATACGCGTACATACAAAAGCGTCTAACGAAAAGACTAAAAAAAACGTTCATGACACAAGTAATATACAATTCAGGTGTTAAGACATGCTTTCTTAATAAGAGCAGCAGAGTTTGGCAATGGTTCATGTTTATAATACAAACGCTAAACACAAAAGAATAATTAGGTTCAAAAAGGAAAACATATATCATTTCTAAGCGCCCCATGTAATTTTTTGTAATAGAATGTTTGATTTTAATCGAATGTGTGTATTTCGAATTATTTATTTGAAAATGTGTTCACTCGTTTCAGAATTTAATACTTTTTAGCTGAAGCGAAGATTTTATGAGAAATATAATATTTTATATGTTACGATTTGTATTATCAAAACGTATCACTGAATCTCATAGAGCTAATTTTACAAATGAATTATTGACATATGCCAGTATGAATCGTATTTGTGGCATCAGCATCTGTACAAATAGGATTATAGCTTACAATTCGTCTGTTTTTGTGCAAAATCATTCCGAAATGAAGTCACGCAAAGTTTATTAATGCTTGTACTCTCCCATTAACCGTACATTTTGAAACTGTTAATCAGTCTTATCAATTGTAAATGATTTTCAGTTATGGTATTACCATTATGGTACAAGGTGAACATATTTAAGGCCATATACAGAAACTGTAGACACTGTATGAGAACAGAACAGGGCAGAATCTTGATTTACTTTGGTCAATAATTGCCGTCATAAATATCATATGGCCTTCACAAAATCATAAGATTATAATGTGAGATATGTGTCCCATAAATATATAATTATGTATGTACATCTACTACACTAATTAGTACTTAACTCAATAAAAATTATGCATTCATATAGATGTATAACTGTCATTATTTTATTATTTACATATGTAACAATTTACTGATATAAACGGCTATTTTTTGGATTATGTTTCATGTTCGTCTGCAAATTATCTATTAACAAAAATTGAGAGGGTCTTCCATTATACAAATTTTCTATATAATTTGTTCGTAGTTGCAACAATGTAAGGCATTCAAAGGATAATTAAAGTCACATTCTAATACCGATTTATTAAATATATCAATACAAATTAGAGACATACTGTGGTGAAATGAGTTGTAAACATTCGACTACCCCCTTTGCTTGTTTCGTCGTGCAAAGTAACATTTTCTTTGGGAAGTTGATCAGACTAAATTGACAAGCAAGTAAAAAGGGACCAAGAATAACACAATTAATGTTATCAATGATAGATACAATAGTTGACAGAAAATACTAAATTGTCTCTACAAACCGATCCTCTCGGTTTCCATTCAATAGCTAGAGTGTCGAAGACAGACAATACATAAAAGCAAAACGCAATCAGGTTTACTCATTGCATATCTGTGCTTAATTTTCAATGAGATGTACATTTTTCCTGCAACGTTTTATCATTGGCGTCTTGTGTGATGCAAATCAGTTATTGAATACAATACGTACGCTATAAGGTTCCGAATCTATACCGCACACATGTTCCTATTGTTAATTAAACTATACGCGTTTAAAGCGATGCACTGAAATATTATATGATATATAAGCATTATGGATGTATCGATTTGACGATTTGTAAACAAATGCTTGTTGCTTTGAAAAACTACGTACAAGGAAATAGTTATGATGTTGTTGTGTGGCGGTGAACCTCGATTTATACAGAGCGATGTGTGATGGTGTTGTATGTACTGGTAGCGGATTGGAACAATTATTTAACTCCTGATAATGTATCTGGAGTTGCATTGTTCCTATATGTATAAAGGCTACAATAATGCATTTCTTTTACTTAATAAAATAACCATTTACTTGTTATACAAACACAAAATAAACTTGTGAAAAAATAGTATATTATTGGATAGGGAACATTTAAATTCGTCTAAACTTATACCAAATAGTGGGTATTAATATTAACTTTTATCATCCCATAATTGCGCCCAAGTAAATTATTTATAGTTTGCATATTTGAGATGAAATATGATTTTTTTCTTTCGCGAATGTCTAACTTTTTTTTGAGATTGTGTTGATGAAAAACAAACATATCAATTATTGAGTAACAAACCATTTAGAAACTTGATTAAAAGTGTTGTGCGGACTTCACTGACACCGATCAAATAATTGATCTTCGTGATGTAAGCTGATCATTTCATACAAAATACTCTTGTTCGTGAAGTTCGTCTATCAATTATTAAAGCAATCACTCCGGTTTTGTCACTCCAATACAGCGTGTTATGTGCTCTAAGACTCAACGCCTGTTAGTTACTTTGTGCTTTCACACTAGTTTTATCACGCAGGACTACACCCTATCAAAACTACTTGCGAACGCTATCCCGACTTATCATTAAACAAATAAGAAACGTACATATTTTATTTGTTTCCTTTCACATTGTAAAACATGTGATGGCTGGTGGGATGGTTTCTAATATTTAGTTTGATACTACATTATTTAGTGAAATTCGAAAAGAAAACAAAATCAAAACGCATATCAGGCCTACAACATTCCTTTTAAGATTCATATGACTTCATATTACTTAGAGAACTATTTAAGCAGCATTTTAAAATTAAATAACATCAAATGGAAAAGTTGAAAGAAAGGTATAACACAAATTCTTAATACAATGTAACCACAATTCCAAGATCAATCCAAATTAACTAAAGTTTATACAATTTAAATTACCCATTTATGAAAAAAAATGGATTAAGTATTCTTATAAGTTCGGCGAATTTAAAAGCACAACGTTACTAGGCGCTATTGTTTAGACTTATTAACTAATTGATTCACGGGATCCGTAACATACGAGTTTTACACAGTGATACACAAACGTTATTGCAAGCTCTAACTGTTTGATATGGGCTTGCCAAAACACTATATATTCCTAACATTTCATCATCATCATTTATTGGCGAATCGGCATATTTGCCTTTGGCCATTCACAATCTATTTAATTTAATTATGGCCAAGACATACAACAATACAACATTCAAACGTACAATACAATACAGTATTAACAATCATAGAATAATGTTTATACAGAGCAAGTGTAATTAGTTGTAGAGCATATTTGCCAGATAAAAGGAAAAAACAGAATAATTGTAATAAGAAGCAGCTTTACATCCACTTTAATCTACGAGGTGTTTTACTCAGTCGACGGGAAAATATCCGCAACATAAAGTGATCATAATTGTGTATCACTTAAATACTCATTGCAACAAGTTATATGTTATAGAATATTATTAAAGTGTTTATTGTCGAAAGTCTATGATTCAATCTTTTAAAACATTATCATTTACTAAAAATAGTGATACTTGTTATGTGATTTTAATGGGTGTGCCTCCTTAGAAAGCGCCTACATACAAAATCGAAAGAATAGATACTTCCTAGAAGTCAATGCATATAATATTACCTAATGAGTTATGTTTCCTCTGGTAAAAGCGCCTAATGCGAAACGAACATGAGGAGCTTACAAAGGACAAAAGAAGCAAAACGTTACGGGAAAAAATTTAAAGAAGATACAAAAAAAAATACAAAAAAAAACAAATGAAACGTATTCAATGTACAAAGAACTTGACAAATGAACCCAATCGTACGTATTCAGTGAATACAGCACATATATATATAAATATATAAATATAAAAACGCATATCAGGCCTACAACATTCCTTTTAAGATTCATATGACTTCATATTACTTAAAGAACTATTTAAGCAGCATTTTAAAATTAAATAACATCAAATGGAAAAGTTGAAAGAAAGGTATAACACAAATTCTTAATACAATGTAACCACAATTCCAAGATCAATCCAAATTAACTAAAGTTTATACAATTTAAATTACCCATTTATGAAAAAAAATGGATTAAGTATTCTTATAAGTTCGGCGAATTTAAAAGCACAACGTTACTAGGCGCTATTGTTTAGACTTATTAACTAATTGATTCACGGGATCCGTAACATACGAGTTTTACACAGTGATACACAAACGTTATTGCAAGCTCTAACTGTTTGATATGGGCTTGCCAAAACACTATATATTCCTAACATTTCATCATCATCATTTATTGGCGAATCGGCATATTTGCCTTTGGCCATTCACAATCTATTTAATTTAATTATGGCCAAGACATACAACAATACAACATTCAAACGTACAATACAATACAGTATTAACAATCATAGAATAATGTTTATACAGAGCAAGTGTAATTAGTTGTAGAGCATATTTGCCAGATAAAAGGAAAAAACAGAATAATTGTAATAAGAAGCAGCTTTACATCCACTTTAATCTACGAGGTGTTTTACTCAGTCGACGGGAAAATATCCGCAACATAAAGTGATCATAATTGTGTATCACTTAAATACTCATTGCAACAAGTTATATGTTATAGAATATTATTAAAGTGTTTATTGTCGAAAGTCTATGATTCAATCTTTTAAAACATTATCATTTACTAAAAATAGTGATACTTGTTATGTGATTTTAATGGGTGTGCCTCCTTAGAAAGCGCCTACATACAAAATCGAAAGAATAGATACTTCCTAGAAGTCAATGCATATAATATTACCTAATGAGTTATGTTTCCTCTGGTAAAAGCGCCTAATGCGAAACGAACATGAGGAGCTTACAAAGGACAAAAGAAGCAAAACGTTACGGGAAAAAATTTAAAGAAGATACAAAAAAAAATACAAAAAAAAACAAATGAAACGTATTCAATGTACAAAGAACTTGACAAATGAACCCAATCGTACGTATTCAGTGAATACAGCACATATATATATAAATATATAAATATAAAAACGCATATCAGGCCTACAACATTCCTTTTAAGATTCATATGACTTCATATTACTTAAAGAACTATTTAAGCAGCATTTTAAAATTAAATAACATCAAATGGAAAAGTTGAAAGAAAGGTATAACACAAATTCTTAATACAATGTAACCACAATTCCAAGATCAATCCAAATTAACTAAAGTTTATACAATTTAAATTACCCATTTATGAAAAAAAATGGATTAAGTATTCTTATAAGTTCGGCGAATTTAAAAGCACAACGTTACTAGGCGCTATTGTTTAGACTTATTAACTAATTGATTCACGGGATCCGTAACATACGAGTTTTACACAGTGATACACAAACGTTATTGCAAGCTCTAACTGTTTGATATGGGCTTGCCAAAACACTATATATTCCTAACATTTCATCATCATCATTTATTGGCGAATCGGCATATTTGCCTTTGGCCATTCACAATCTATTTAATTTAATTATGGCCAAGACATACAACAATACAACATTCAAACGTACAATACAATACAGTATTAACAATCATAGAATAATGTTTATACAGAGCAAGTGTAATTAGTTGTAGAGCATATTTGCCAGATAAAAGGAAAAAACAGAATAATTGTAATAAGAAGCAGCTTTACATCCACTTTAATCTACGAGGTGTTTTACTCAGTCGACGGGAAAATATCCGCAACATAAAGTGATCATAATTGTGTATCACTTAAATACTCATTGCAACAAGTTATATGTTATAGAATATTATTAAAGTGTTTATTGTCGAAAGTCTATGATTCAATCTTTTAAAACATTATCATTTACTAAAAATAGTGATACTTGTTATGTGATTTTAATGGGTGTGCCTCCTTAGAAAGCGCCTACATACAAAATCGAAAGAATAGATACTTCCTAGAAGTCAATGCATATAATATTACCTAATGAGTTATGTTTCCTCTGGTAAAAGCGCCTAATGCGAAACGAACATGAGGAGCTTACAAAGGACAAAAGAAGCAAAACGTTACGGGAAAAAATTTAAAGAAGATACAAAAAAAAATACAAAAAAAAACAAATGAAACGTATTCAATGTACAAAGAACTTGACAAATGAACCCAATCGTACGTATTCAGTGAATACAGCACATATATATATAAATATATAAATATAAAAACGCATATCAGGCCTACAACATTCCTTTTAAGATTCATATGACTTCATATTACTTAAAGAACTATTTAAGCAGCATTTTAAAATTAAATAACATCAAATGGAAAAGTTGAAAGAAAGGTATAACACAAATTCTTAATACAATGTAACCACAATTCCAAGATCAATCCAAATTAACTAAAGTTTATACAATTTAAATTACCCATTTATGAAAAAAAATGGATTAAGTATTCTTATAAGTTCGGCGAATTTAAAAGCACAACGTTACTAGGCGCTATTGTTTAGACTTATTAACTAATTGATTCACGGGATCCGTAACATACGAGTTTTACACAGTGATACACAAACGTTATTGCAAGCTCTAACTGTTTGATATGGGCTTGCCAAAACACTATATATTCCTAACATTTCATCATCATCATTTATTGGCGAATCGGCATATTTGCCTTTGGCCATTCACAATCTATTTAATTTAATTATGGCCAAGACATACAACAATACAACATTCAAACGTACAATACAATACAGTATTAACAATCATAGAATAATGTTTATACAGAGCAAGTGTAATTAGTTGTAGAGCATATTTGCCAGATAAAAGGAAAAAACAGAATAATTGTAATAAGAAGCAGCTTTACATCCACTTTAATCTACGAGGTGTTTTACTCAGTCGACGGGAAAATATCNGAATTCGTTTTTGTAATATTTGCATGTATTATCGAACCATGGTATGTGTTTTTTCACGTTGGGAGGTTTTGTGCATTTATTACCAGACACGGTGATATGTTTACCGTTTACCTCGAAAGAAATATCGTAAATTAATGAAGATAGTCTTTCAATGCATGAGTTTATATCTGTTGCATCATAGAGCAAATCGCCTAAAATTCTGTCAAAGTTAGTTTTGTTTACATTAAATGTTGATAAAAATAGCTCATTATTTGTACTGTCCCAAATAATTTTGTCGAATGCGTAATCAGTTTTAGGGTATTTCATCGATTTGAATTCCAATGAGAACTTTATTGGGCAATGATCAGAAAATTCGTTAATATCGAGTATTTCGAAGTAACTGATAAATTCAAAAATATTGAAATTCACGATAACGTAGTCAACTACACTAGCGGCTATTTAACTACGTGTATTATTGAAACACATGAATTTACCCTGCTCTTTGCGACCGTTAACAATGAAAACGCCGTTTTCTTTTCATAATTTTAAAAGTCTATTACCAAAAGCATTACAGTGACTGTCAAGTGAGGATCTTATTGGTAAATTATCAACGGGCACATCGCATACCGGCATATCCATATAACGGTCAAGATTAATATTTTGAATAATATCCAGTTTATTGGCTGTTCTTGACTTAAAATCACCGGTAATAAGTACCTCGCCAAATTGACTATAATATCGTGTATCGGAAGATAGTTGTTAAAAAAAAAATCATAATCAAATAAAGGGGAATTTAGTTGTTTATATACTGACGAGTCCTCGGGCGGAATGTAACAGCTACAGATAAATACATATATTAATTCTAACCAAATGTGATGTTGACGATGTACATTGTGCAAGTCAAATAAAATGTCTGTCTGTCTGTCTACATCATTTTCGTACCCCATAAAAGACTTGTTAGTTTAATCCAGATAATGCCTTTATCGTTTAATTTCTCAACTTTTATATTCCCAAAAAACTTTTCTTTATAATATACGCAGATACCCCGACTATTTCTCTTTGCCTTTTTATTACATTTCGGGCGAGGACACGTAAAACAATGAAAGCCTTCTATGTCAACATAATTGTCAGTTTTTGAACTCCAGGTTTCGGAAAGAAACAACAAATCATAGTCATTTACAAATTGTAAAAAATCGGCGTCATTTAATTTACTTAAGAGTCCCTGAATGTCTCATGAGACACATCGGAGCTGCTTCTCGTTGCATTCCTATGGACCGCTCCTCCTTCCGGTTGCAGGAAATGCGCTTGATCGGTTCCTGTTGTGGTGTTGCGGCAGTTTCGGTACAGGACCCGGAGGGAGGCTGTCGTGAGTGTAGCGAACCCTATCGATGTACAGCACGTCGTATGACAGGGACACATCCTTACCCTGCTGTCGGGCTTGTACTAGATATGTGATGAGCTTTTTTTGTCGGTCCTATATGACCTTCAGAAACTGGTCGCTAACGCTCACGCTAGAGTCTCGCAGTTGAGTTCGGGCAGAGTCCTTAATTTTACATTTATCGCCATAAAAGTAAAATTTGACAACCAGTGGGCAAATTTTCCCTTGTTCAAATTTACCAACCCTATGGGCTCTATCAATTTTAATATACACTTTGGCATTTGCAATTTTGAGGTCATTTTCACAGAAATTAAGAAATTTCGTCCATGCAATTTTCGGACTTGCGCGATCCAAACGATTGCTCTTATGGCACATTGAAAAATAGCAAGTTTTCTCTCATTGAGCGTGATTGAAGATCTATGATGTCCCCACTAAGCTGTGAATTAAAGCTGTTTAAAGAATCTATTTTTCCTGAAAGAATTTTATTTTGTTCACATTGGCCACTCACAAGCTTTTCAAAGTGTTTGTTTGTGATTTTAATTCATCGCAATTTCGACTATCAAAAGAACGACTCCTTTCTTTTTCCAACATTTTATTTTCAGTTTCGGTTAACTTTGAATCTAAAGTACTCACTCTGCTTTCGATCACTGACAGTTTCTTGAAAATTGTTTTTATATCCACTTCAATTTGTTCCAGTTTGCCTAATTTAGAGTCCATGCTTTTCCGTATATTTCAATGGAGCAAAGTTTGTTCATGATTTCGCTGTACAGACCTTGGTCTAGGGATGTAGGTTGCTGTGAGTGTGCGAACGAAAATACCGGTGACCCTGGGTTTTGAAACAGATATTGTAGATGCGAGGCGACAAAGTGGCCGGGAAAAGGGAAGGCTACTCCGGGTGGTGACACACCGGGTGTCGGTGTATGATAGGTGTCCGACGGTGCTCTTCCCTGTTGAGGCGGTGTGCTGTTTGACATAATTTGACATTTGTCAGGTTGATTAGACATCCGGAGACGCTTCTTTCTTTGATCGTTTTTTGCCTTTTGTCATCGGTAATATTTATTGATGGTATCGTAAGAAACTATTATACTGTGTCCAAAATAGCGCAGGTCAAGCCAAGTCGGACTAGGCTTTTGTTCTCACTCTTCCACCTCGTGATATTTTTAGGCCGTAATTATCCGATTGAATTGCACAAGAATTGCATAAGAACCCAGCTAACAATCTATATGGGACCCATATGGGTCCCATGTGGGCNTCGCAATTTTGACTATCAAAAGAACGACTCCTTTCTATTTCCAACATTTTATTTTCAGTTTCGGTTAACTTTGAATCTAAAGTTCTAACTCTGCTTTCGATCACTGACATTTATTGAAAATTGTTTTTAGATCCACTTCAATTTGTTCTAGTATGCCTAATTTAGAGTCCATGCTTTTCTGTCTATTTTCAATGGAGCAAAGTTTATTCATGATTTCGCTGGACAGACCTTGGTCTAGGGATGTAGGTTGCTGTGATTGTGCGAACGGAAATACCGGTGACCCTGGGTTGTGAATCAAATATTGTAGATGCGGGGCGACATAGTGGCCGGGAAAAGGGGAGGCTACTCCGGGTGGTGACACACCGGTAGTCGGTGTATGATAAGTATCAAATAAGGGATGACACTTTCGCCTAACTGAATTTTCGCTAAGAAGAGACATCAATTAAACGAAAAATTCCATAAAAGCGAAAATTGTCGTCCCTGATTAGCCTGTGCGGACTGCACAGGCTTATCTGGGACGACACTTTACGCACATGCATTATGCCCAGTGTTATCAGAAAACGACACATATTGAGCTTTGCTCACTTTTTGTGCCTTCAAATTATCTGCCTTGCATCATTTATTATTTAATATTATCAGAACACTAACTCAATAAGTTACAACCTGAAGTGTAATAACGACCTGAATTGTAATTAACTTTATTACATTATTACAAGTTCGTGACAACCCTAATTGTAATAACGCCCGAAAGTGTAATAAACTTATTTCTTGGTTTATAATTGCATCTGATCGCATTTTCAAACACAGATTATTGCAAAATATAATGCATACCTGTATATAAAATTAATATTAATAGGGCAATACGACCTATGAATGACAAAAAAGATGTCCTCATACAACCTCAATTGTAATAAAATTATTACATTATTACAATTGCTTGACAACTTGAATTGTAATAACGCCCAAAAGTGTAATAAACTTATTTCTTGGTTAAAAATTGCATCTGATCGCATTTTCCAACACAGATTATAGCAAAATATAATGCATACATGTATATAAAATTTGTATTTATAGGGCAATACGACCTATGAGTGACAAAAAAGGTGTTCTCATACAACTTCAATTGTAATAAAGTTATTACATTATTTCAATTGCTTGACAACATGAATTGTAATAACGCCTGAACGTGTCATAAACTTATTTCGTGGTTTAAAATTGCATCTGATCGCATTTTAAACACAGATTATTGCAAAATATAAAATATAATGCATACATGTATATAAAATTATATTAATAGGGCAATACGACATATGAATGACAAAACAGGTGTTCTCATACAACCTCAATTGTAATAAAGTTATTACATTATTAAAATTGCTTGACAACCTGAATTGTAATAAACGTATTTCTTGGTTTAAAATTGCATCTGATCGCATTTTTAAACACAAATTATTGCAAAATATAGTGTATACATGTATATAAAATCTTAATACGGTAATACGACTTATCAATGACAAAAAATGTGTTCTCATACAAACTCAATTGTAATAAAGTTACATTATTACAATCGCTTGTAGCCCTGAATTGTAATGACATTGTGTTAGTTACAGTCTTGGAAGTATTTTCATGTTGAATTCACACTCATGATGCAGACTGCATGCTTATCAGCTCTAGGTATAAATAATGACTGGGACTAAAGATATAAAGATACTTAGACTAGGTGCTAATTAATTACAATCTAATAGAAATAAGGAAGTAAGGTACTGTATGATTGGTGGATGAGAGATAGATATGATTGGTCAGTGATGTGTGTGGACGTGACTTGGTATTAGGGATGAAAGGGTTTTGAAAGGGGAGAAAGTCAGTGAGATGTTAGGAAGAAACAGTAAGAGAGTCAGTTGGAAATAAGTTAGAAGTTAGAGAGTCTGTTGAAAATAAGTTAGAAACAAGTTATACAAAATGAGTTTGGGATCGGATAGAGTTCGGAAAAGGCACAGGATAGAAGAGAGGAAGGAGGGAAATATAGGAGGATGTAATAATGTGAATAATGAGACTTATGAATAAATAATAGAGTAAATGCAGCAAGCGAGTTGTGTTGTGCTTCTGATGATAAGGCACAGTTTCCCTCGGTCCGGTTACAATTCTTCTCTTTTGTGCCACCTGTTATGCACTAATTGTTGTTGAAAAGTCACCCATTTATTATAATGATGGATTATTCTACCCTATTGATATATTCGTTTCCTGCAAATGCATCTTTTTCATGTTTACATGTTTGGCGCACTTAAGTGTTATAGCGCCCTAAAATGAAATAAACTGTTTTATTTGTTGAGAATTTCATATAAAGTCGCAATGGTATTTGTTTAGAATTCGATGATGTACAATTTTATACTGAGAAATATGTTTATTACGTTTCAGGGGGCCGTTTCATAAAAGATCGTACGACTTTATTTACGACTTAAATTTAAAAACTGAAAAAAATACATGCTGTTGATAAATAGCTCCGCATGACAATAATGAAATGAATTATTTGGCTGAAAATAAGTAATAATATGCTTCTGTTTAAAAAAAATAACGTTTCTTTGAAATTCGTATCGTATTTTAAATTTGTCGAACGATGTTTGATGAAACGACCCCCAGGGCACTTTAAGGGCGACACGCGATTGTAATTATTAAAGAAAGACTATTACATTTTAGATCGCAAGAATTTGTGTAAAACATTCAATACGATACTATTTAAACTAAGAAATAAGTCGATTGCACTGTCGGGCGGTATAACAATTCAGGGCGACATGCAATAGTAATAAAGTAATGAAGTGTATTACAATTCAAGTAAAATCACGACATGGCGGATAATATTTTATCGGTCAATCTATTTAAGTTTTGATTAATTTATTTATTAATTGATTGATTGATTGATTGATTGATGTGTTTGGTAACAATTGGATGTGTATACATGTATCTGTTTTAAAATAATTGTAATTTTTATTTCAGAATGCCCAGCTCTTCCAAATATCAGTGGAGGACAGTTTATTGGTGACGTGAGTAAAAGTAACACTTCAAACTCAACAGTAACGTTCGGATGTTATCAAGGATACAATCTCAACGGAAATAATGTGATGACATGTGACACCAATGGTGACTGGTCGCCTTCACCGAATTGCACCGCTAAACGTAAGTTTAAGGAATGTGTTACTCCGTTGCACATTTACTTTTAGACGTGTATTATGGCTGTTCTATAACTCTTAATGATATACATGGAAACTACTGACATTTAGCTTTATATAATAAGTGATTGAAATTGTATGTTTTGATTATTAATATTGTGATAAACTCGTAAGATAAATGATCTCGACATCTAACATTTTAAAATAGTTATATTAGTACAAAAATTCAAATCCATTTATATAAAGATAAGCCTTCAATGCTTCATGTATATCCCCTTAAGATTGAAGCGATCATTGTCTTGATATTTAAAGAAGTACCCTATAAACAGTATTGAGTTATGTTTTGAACAACTAAAACGAAAATATCTCCAAATGTATTCACTGTTCGCCTGTCAAATCTGTACAAATACATTGTATATATGTCGCAACAATGTTTATATACACGACGTGCATGTAGTTTTATGTTATAACTATTAGTATATTGCTCTTTTGATTCATAATCGTGTTATTAAATTGTAAACACATTTTCCTAGCATTCAGCTTGCTACTAAAGGCAATTGCTTTTTTCTTTTTTTATTCGTTATATTGTTGCCAATTCTGTACAGATAGATATACAGTTAGATAGATGGATATATAGATAGATATAAAGATAGATCGATAGATAGTCTGATTGGTTTATTAATTTATTGATTGATTGATTGATTTATTGATGTGTTTGGTAACAATTGGATGTGTATACATGTATCTGTTTTAAAATTATTGTATTTTATTTCAGAATGCCCAGCTCTTCCAAATATCATTGGAGGACAGTTAATTGGTGACGTGAGTAAAAATAACACTTCAAACTNTATATATATATATATATATATATATATATATATATATATATATATGTGTGTGTGTGTACATTGTAAAACATATGTGTATATGTTATCTTATTTATATAATACAGCTATCTTATATAACTTATAATGCATTCTTAACAAAAAATAACTTTGATATGGTGTATCAACCTTTTTCTTAGTGTTAATATTTTTTTAATCCAGCTCTATATATCATAGGCAGACAATATCCACAAACAGTTCAGTGTCCACCATAGTTGTTATCCGGCTCTTGACATAATTAAAAAACAATCTTTGTTAGCCGACCCAGACACGTGTTTTTTTACTAACCCAATCACATTCCGGTCTAAGTCTATTAAAAAGTACAACAGCATGATACTTTTCATGAACATTTAAGTATTTTAAACGGGAAATGTAATGTTACATAGATGAAAAAACTCGGTGTTATCACTTAAATATGTTCACTGAGTTTGTGTTGAACAAACTGTAATAATCTTCCTCATATATTTTGTTCCATATACATGCCTTTAGTGTTTTAGTGAATACCAACTATTTGTATTTATTAAATTTATGAGTGTTATAGATACATTAACAAACGCGATGAAACATGTTTACACATTTTAAATGAAGTGCGAATAATATTTCCCCATTAAAGGGACTGGTTCACGTTTTTGATAAATTGACAAAATTGAAAAACATTGTTTCAGATTTGTAAATGTTCGGTGTTGTTATTTTTTTTGCAAGAAAACAGTGATACTGAACATTTACCCTGCCCTAAAATATCCACTGTATGCATCTCATGACGATTTAAAAACCGGAAAATTATAAAGCGTTGCAAACACGAAACGATTGAATAATTTGGAAAGTTCTGTTGTTATCGTTATATTTTGTGACATTACGAGGATTCTTGACTTTTTATCCAAGGGTCAGTGGCTCGAGCCCAGATGTGGCTTACCTGTTTTCTTTCTTTCTTTGATTTTATTTTTGACTTAAACTTAAAATTGATTTCCTCAATTGCAGATATAGCAGAACCGGTAGCAGACAAATTCGTAAAAACAGAGGTGAATGCGTCCGCAAGTATTACTTGCTCTCCATCACAAATGGCCATGGCCATTCTTGCTTTATTTCATCTTCAATCATTATAATTGCGTTTACACGAATATATATCATGATCCATCAACGTGCTTCACAATTGCAGATTTCGAGGACATAGAGGAATCTTATTTCATTGGAAGCTTGTGATGATATTTTATTTCACACGTAAAACCTTAAGCTTATTAAATTGCTCAATATTTGTACCGAAATTATTGCTCAATATTTATCCCAATATATATTCTTTTGATGCTTTTACTCACTGCTGATTCGTCGCTTAAAATACTCTTTTGAAAATATATGTATATAGTAGATTGATATATATATGTTCAGAATAGTTTTTATTTTAGTATGTATGTATGTACTCACTGCTAATTCAACCTTATTCTTTGATTTACAACAATATCTAAATAAATGTCTGATCTATACAATTATATTTGCTGTAAAATATACATATATATATGGTCACTATTGATTCACCAGTGTTCGCAAACTTAAACATAATAATTTCACTGCAGATTAAATATGCAAATCTTTATATTGCCTGTAATAGACATTTTACAAAATATGTGTGAATTATGTTTTAAATAACATATGCTTCTTCACTGTGGTTCTTTACCATTAATTTGAATTTCATTATTTTAAAAACGACTTAGAATTAACCATTTGGAGTAGATTTCGGAATCTGATATTTCAGAATTATATGATACATGTATGTGCGAAGAAATAAAATACTTGTTAAATCTCTCCCCAATTATACTGAAATCAAACATTTACATTAAACTTGCATGATTTTACACGTTGTATTGCGTTTAATATACGACGAGAAAATATAGAAATGTGTTGCCCGGACCCGTGTTCCGTTTGTTCCTTTTCGGTTAACGTCATTTTGTGGTGACGAGATGTAGCTGACGAACATATAACTCACCGTTTGTGCATAAATATATTTAAGTACCGTTATGGCAAAATACATTTGTTTCGGTGCTTGAGTTGGTTGAAATAGCTAAAGGAATTTCCCGCTTACATACTGATATGTTTAACTTATCTCGTGGCACATATACACGAACAGATTACTCGTATAAACATGTACACTCCGGATTTCAAGTACGATATGAGTTGCCTCCCTTGATAAAAAGATTCGAGAACCAGGTTGTCCATAGAATGATCGAGATTGCCAATAAGGTATTATCACTTTATAAGGTTCAATAGAAGAATAAAAAGTAGTTTTGTGTGTCATTAAACAGTTGTTTTAACTTAGTTTAGTATATTCTAATATATGATTTATATCCAAGTTAGTTAATCATAGCGTATTTCAGTGAAGTTTATATAAATTATGAACTGACACTGAGTAAATATAGTTTTAATGTAGATACGGATTCAAATAGAACCAAATCAAGTAGCAAGCCAATTATACTAATATTGATGTCAGTGTCTCTTGAACTAATATGCTACAAAAACAGCATTATTTAGATGTGGGTTTTCTGAGTTAATTCCATTAACTTTGCAATATTATGTATATCTGCTAACCAACGCGCCATGTCGGAAAGTCAAATACACCATTAAGCTCACTGCATAACTATACTCGTATACGAATGATGTGGTCTTATAAAACAGGCTCAGTACCTATAACTAGAAAACACGCCTTCATCAATTTTGATTCAGTTACCTGGAAATAAAATTGGCATGTTTGCGTTTTCGTGAAGTCGATTTACCCGGTAAATAAAATGTTTTGATTTCTTAATAAACATTTGAGATTAAGATTTTATATAAATGTTTTTTATATTTTGTGCAAAACGAGATTATTCGCGGTAAAACTATACAAATAAACTATGTGAACAAATAGCTTAAGACCCGTACTTCTTTTCTGTTAACGTTAATAAATATACAAGTGCAATCTTTATTTGTGCAATAGTAAAACATTGTTTGATAATTAAACATAAAAGTACAGAACATTTAGTCCCTTTTAACACTACAAATGGTCAAATGTTATCAATCATTACTTCAACGAAATGTATGTTTGCATGTATGATAAATGGACTTGTAGGACAACCTTGTGGTACTAACAATAACAAACAAAATACACACACATACTAATTTATTCACACCAAAATTCAAACGAAACACCTGTGATATTTTAAGATATGTTATCAACAGTTAATGGTACAATACTTTTATCGGAAAAAACACCGTGTTAAAAACGTTTGCACTCCCTAAATTAATTTATACACTAACAGTTCTCCCAAACCCACCAAATGATATAATTAAAGATATAAAATCAGAAGTATTTAATTTCATATGGGACGGTAAACCTGATAAAATTAAGCGAACTCAATTAATTCAATCAGTAGAATATGGGGGTATCCGACTAACGGACATAGATTCATTCCTGAATGCAATCAAATGCAGTTGGGTTAAACGATATCTAGATAATACCAATACGAGTAAATGGAAATTATTCTAACAGAAAATTCTAAAAACATATGGCGATTCCTTAATTTTTGAATGTAATATCAACAATAATATTTTAGATGAAATTTCAACCAAAAACATATTTCTATCTAATGTTCTATCGGCATGGTGTAAAGTTACTCATAATTTAGAAACCCAAATAAACAGTAAAACCATTTTATGGAACAATAAAGACATAACCACAAACAACAAGACGTTTTTCTATAAACATTGGTTTGGACGAAATATAAAATATGTAGATCAATTGTACGACTACAGGATAAACGACTTCTACTCCTTTGATAATTTATGCTACATATTCGGAATACCTTCAAGTAATTTCCTGATGTACTACACATTGATCAAAAGTATACCCATACATATTAAATCTGTAACAAATACAAATAACACACCAAACACTCAAAAAACATTCATAGAAAACATAATTGCAAAAAAAACAAAAACTAACAAAATATTTTACGCACTTCAAATTAAAAACCATGCCGAAACCTCTAAAGCTCAAACTAAATGGCAAAACCTTCTTGGAGAAACAGAATTTAATTGGAAACAAATATTTGTCATGCCATATAAATCAACTACTGATAGCACACTAAGAAATTTTCAATATAAATACATTCAGAGAATTATAGCTACAAATAAATATCTTTTTAAATGCAACCTATCCAACACAAATCTATGTGATATGTGTAGTGAACATATTGAAACAATAGAACACCTTTTCTGGGAGTGTAAACATATTCAAACTCTATGGAATCAATTGACAACCTTTCTAGAGAAACACAAATTAAATGTTAAACTATCTCTCTTAGACATCAGTCTAGGAGTAAATACCTTCAAAATACCAGAGGTTAATAACACCGTGAACTACATAATAATATTAATGAAATATTTCATATTCAGCATGAAATACAGAAAACAAACACCTACAATAAACTGTTTTATCAATTATTTAAAACTTAAGATTCAGATTGAAAAAGAAATAGCCCTCAGTAATGATACACTTCACATATTTGAACATAAATGGAAACACATTAAACTTTCATAAACAAGTCCAGTTTTTGCTTTTCTACCCACTTTATGCCACTCATCTTTATTCTTTTCA
>VMBQ01000012.1:22777-33851 GCA_007657795.1 Dreissena rostriformis | reverse complement strand
AACATGCCATGTGCTCAAGTGCTTTCAATTCAGAATGACATTTCCCGGTATTTTAAATTATTCTTGCTTGTTTTGTAAAAAAATTGTAGTGTAAATACAAACTCAAAGTAAAACTTATTTAAACTTACCTGATTCACTTTGAAATAAGACTTTTAATCCACCAGACGTAAGTTGTTAATCACAAATAATTGATTTCAGAAAACGAAAGTAATGTTTACAATTTTAGCAAAAAATGTCAAGGTCGATCCGAAAGTATCCAAATGAAAACTCGTCACGTGACAAAGCGACAATGGCGTAAAAATTGTGAATTTCATGCTGATGAGAGTTATTTTCATCTATTGTAAGATGCATTTGAAATATTTGAACCTTAAAATATGCCCCGATGCAGTAATTTATATTTATTCACCAATATATGTAGAAATGTATCCAAGAAAATGAACTGTCTTTGATTTATAGCGTGACATAAATATGTTACGACTCTGGTTGACTTTCGATACGGGGTTCGCTTCAGCGTACAGGTCTGTCAAGACTATAAAAACTGTTCGCTGAAGTTTCTTTAGCTAAAACTAAATGTTGCATTTAAAAAAAAAAAAAAAAAAATTACCGTAAATTGGGAATTTTTTGGACAGCAATTGGGAAATTTGTAGTTTTTTCGTAATTGGGAAAGTGTCGTTTACCGGTACTTTATACAGAAGGAAAAAAATCGCTGACCTAGTTATACATCACTCTTCCGAAGTCTTCTTCCCATTAAGTGCAGGCTCCTCTATATCGTCGAGTTACCTGTTTTGACGCAGACCTATTTCGACACCATTTTTGTTTTGCCTCTGTTTGATACATAAGCGATATCCGTTGACGTCATATAATAGCACATGGTACACTACGCACAATTTACTATAGCCGTTGTTTGTTATGTGGAAAATAGCGGGTTTAAATGTAAGATATGCTTGATTGGTTTGCAATTGATGGATTTTTATGTATTTTACTTAATGCAAAACTTTTGAACACTTTACACCCAATTTTCTTTATAAAAAAGACAATATGAAAATGCATCGGTTTCGGCTGCAAAAGTTCACTATTTCACTCTAGAGCATCGAGACATCTACATGTTTACATCCCAACAATCGATTACCGATTATGACTGGGCGGCGCTGTCAGACAGACAGTTGTTAAGTAGAAAAAATTACAGTAGGTTAGTAATTAAAAGGTAAAAACAGTATTTTACAGTTAAAATAGGACAGCAGATACAAGATTACATATTAACCACCGCCAGCCTCTCTGCAAAGATATCGAGGGTGGGGCTAGATTGGTCAAAGGTTGGTAGGGTATTCCAGAGTCTTATGGTCCTAGGGAAGTAAGAGTTAGAATGGTACTGAGTATGGGACTGAGGGATGAGATAGTTCATATTTCTAGTAGGGATTAGGTGATATGTATTGACTGCAACAGTTTGGGCCCTTACTTTGTAGAACATGACCAGAGAGTTATATGACCTTCTATAATGGAGAGTTTTCCATTCCAATGTTTGTAGCATGAGGGTGACACTACTGTTGTAACTATAGTTATTGAGGACGTATCGAGACTCTTTGATTATACAAGGAGTCCTGGGTAGAACATGTACTTGCTGCCATGGGGGATAGATAAAAAGAATGCTTTAGATAAATGGCAAGATTACACATTAAAGAAAGGCATGTTGGTAGGCATTTACATTGTATTTTACAATGGTATCGAATCCCTTTCACGAGGCACTGATGGCATTGGTACAATGGACATAAGTATGGCATTCACTACTTTGTATCATTCAGATACAGGTTGTGTTTATTTTTTTTTGCAAATTATATAATTTTTACATCTGCACACAGTTGGTCTTTTGAAAAATGGTGAAGAGTGATAGCTAAAATATATCAAAGATACGTCTCAGTCATTTTTATACATTGAGTATGTGGATTAATTGTCATTAAGTATGTCATCATATGCTAAAAGAAGTATAATGTAAGAGCTAAAAATCCAACAGAATATAAAGGTCAAATAAACTGGTGGGTTCTTTACACTCTTTACTAGAGTGACTATCGATAAAAAAAATAAATCGTAAGGTGAAGAGAACCCCTTTAAAGGCTTTATCTATTTTTCTTAACAGTGGCCTTTGTGTTGACCTTTAATTGGATACCAATAAGTGACAAACTGATAAGCTTAGCTGCTTATCCAAAGCCCATAAGCGCCTTTCTCCCTTGTATAAAAAAGGTGAGATTTGCACAATCTCTTGGTATGAAATGTGTTGTTGTTTCATGTAAAATATTATTTTTGTAAAGGTGGTACATGATTTTTTAAATTGTTAATCTAACCATATTTGCTTCAGAAAATATTATTATTCAAATAAAAACACATTCAAATTTCTAATAACCATGGTAAGTATAAGGATTTGCCGATAAAAAATGTCTGATCTACGTGTATTGTTGCAGATTCCAGAGTTTGACAACTTGTATCTTGATATGAATGGCATTGTGCATGTGTGCTCTCACCCTGAGGATGACAACCCACACTTCAGGATCACTGAGGAGAAGATCTTCACAGATATCATGTACAAATTGACGTAAGATGGATTGTTTCTGTTTTTCCTTTAATGTGTGAACTGTAACCCTAACTTAGGGCTAAGTAACACTATACTGTCTTATTAGAGATCTTACAACAAATTTAAGTTAATGTTTTGCTTTAAAAATACACTTTTTATTATCAGAAAGCTCCTTACCTGTGAAAGATGCAATGAGAATGGATAAATGAATATGCAGATTTTAATTCAAATAATTGGTGAGCACAATTAATTAATTCCAATTTACAGTAATTTATTGTACGATATTAAGAAAGATTGCTCCTGAAGGCGGTTACATTTTGCCACTGTTTTTGTCATGAAGAGACATTGTAATCTCAAGTAATGGGGTGACACATATTTTGAAAACTTTGTTAACTGGTACTCCACTCGTATTACATGTTCTTACATTGCCTAGATAATTTGTTAACTTTGGTTTCAATTATTTTATGTATTAATAATATGTCGAAAAATAAACCTACAATTTTTTTATTGAATGAACTTTTTTTGTCAAATATAAGTGTATACTTCCCATAAAGACTTTCTCATCTTATAATGTTTTGGACTTTTATTATTCCTATATCCATTATAGTTGAATTAAATTTGTTTTAATCATTTTTTATTAGTTTTAAAGATATATTGTATTTTCAGTTTCTGTTTCGCATGATCAAACCCCAGAAGGTGTTCTTCATGGCCGTGGATGGGTGTGCACCCAGAGCAAAGATGAACCAGCAGAGAGGGCGTAGATTCAGGTGTGCTATTGCTTGTACCTGTGGGGTGTAGAATTTCACTTTCCCAAGAACTATGTCCTGATTGGGCAAGCTCAGTATATCTACAGTCTGACTGAACAAGTTCATTTTCCATGTCTTAAAATGAAAATTCCGTAAAGCATGATTGCAAATGTAAACTCTACTGTGTCTTCATTTTTTTCTTGAACTTAAGAAAACCTAATTATTTTAATGGAAAAGGCTGAATATGGAAAATATGGAAAGTGCCCATTGCCAGCCAATCCAAAAGTGTCTATTTCTTATTATCCAAACGTAACCAAGGGAAATGTAATGTGCAAATTCTCCTCTGCTTTTGTACTTTCATAAATCATTTTAAAATACTCATACAGGGTGAGAAGCATGTTTGGAAAAAATTACTGCATGTTTCCAATTAATGACAGCGAAGAAAATCTCATGTTTGTTTTATGTACTGGAGAGCAATTACTTTGTACAATGATACGTTATCTACATCACTAACTGGATGCATGAAGAAAATAGTATAACAAAGATATAGTAGTAAGAACCATCTGAAACGATTTCTCTTCTTAAACTCGAAATAAAAAAAATCTCAATTGATAAATAATATTCTGATTAAAATAAAATGCTTTAATACTGCAATGCTGACATGTGTTCACACTTGGTTATTATCCTCCGCCAAAGGTTGTTCGTCCGTCATTTTGTCTGTCACAAAATTTTGAAATTGGGGGTGGATATCAATTCCACGAATTTGCTTGTTTTATAAAGGTCTGCACGCGAGGCTGAAGGGTCAGAGAAGCGAGCCCAAGAGAAGGGCGAGACTCTGCCGACAGAGAAACGCTTTGACTCCAACTGCATTACACCTGGTAAGTGAGTGACTGTGAAGGGCCCATCTGACAGGAGTGTGATAACTCATCTGTTCAGCTGATTTACACTCTCATATTATTTTTTTTTATCCAGCTGTGTTTAATTTAAACTGATCTTTCTTCGGGTATTGTTTTCATTCACAAAATTACTATCCATTCCCCTCGACAAAATAGAATAAAAGAGTGAAGTCTCCAATCCCTAATATTGTTAGTTTCAATGCTTCTTAATAACCCCATATGTTGTGTGATACAGAGCCTGTAAACAAATATTCCCTGGTGTCAGTAATAAGCTTTGTAACAACTTTATATTACTTAGTACAATTCTTTCTCCAGCATAAACGTAATAACAGAAAAAAAGTTAGCTATATTGTATTAGATGACACCATGTTTTTACTTCTGTGACATCATTTGACTTACCTTACTGACTTACAATGAATGAGTACTGACCTGACGTGGAGAAACAATGAGTATTCTGTGTGGGTTTCTTTCACCAATTTAGGAATGGAGCCCGGAAACTTTGGATTGGGGTAAATCGTGTTGTTCTGACTAAAAATGGCAGAATAGGTTGTTTTTTTTTTTAACAGAAATTTTGAAATTAAGAATAATTATTTTCAATATTATATTTACTAAGGTTCAACCCATAGAGCTGCATATGGCATATTGACATTAGCTGAATTTTGCATTTTATTAACATTTTTTTTTTTTTTTATTATTATTTTTTTTGGAAACTTCCATTGGGGATTTAAGGCAGTCTTTTGGGAAAAATATACTTTTTATACGCCCGTATAAAATACGGGACGTATTATGTGAAACCCCTTGGCGGGCGGCTGGCGGGCGGCGGGCGGAAGGCATCACTTTGTCCGGACTCTAATTCAAATTGTATTCATCCGATCTTCACCAAACTTGGTCAGCAGTTGCATCTAGTTGATATATAGGCCAAGTTCGAATATGGGTCATGCCGGGTCAAAAACTAGGTCATAGGGTCAATTAGTGCATTTTCAACGGCGCCACTTTGTCCGGACTCTAATTCAAATAGTTTTCATCCGATCTTCACCAAACTTGCTCAGAAGTTGAGTCTAGACAATATCTAGGCCAAGTTGGAATATGGGTCATGCCGGGTCAAAAACTAGGTCATGGGGTCACTTAGTGCATTTCAAGGATTTCATGGTGTCCGCTCTCTAAATGAAGTAGTTTTCACCCGATCTTCACCAAATTTGGTCAAAAGTTGTGTCTATATGATATGTAGGTCAGGTTTAAATATGGGTCATGCCGGGTCAAAAACTAGGTCACGAGGTTACTTAGTGCATTTCAAGCATTTAGCATGGTGTCCGCTCTCTAATTGAAGTAGTTTTCATCTGATCTTCACCTAATTTGGTTACAAGTTGTGTCTAGATGATATGTAGGTCAAGTTCGAATATGGGTCATGCCCGGTCAAAAACGAGGTCACATGGTGCATTTAAAGCATTTAGCATGGTGTCCGCTCTCTAATTGAAGTAGTTTTCATCTGATCTTCACCAAATTTAGTCAGATGTTACATCTAAATGATATCTAGGTCAAGTTCAAATATGGGTCATGCCAAGTCAATAACTAGGTCTTGAGGTCACTTAGTGCATTTCAAGCATTGAGCATGGTGTCCAAAACCTTCGAACGGGCGTATCTTGTGACAGTTTGGCACTCTTGTTTACATTGGGGCTTGACCAAAAAAAACTAATATTCTCTACGCGGTAAGATAAAAACTATCCTGTTGCCACTGTTCTGCAGGTACCTCATTCATGGTGCGTCTCCAGGAGCAGCTCAAGTACTTTGTGGTGCAGAAAGTGAGCCAGGACCCACTGTGGAAGGGTGTGCGCATCTACCTGTCAGGACACGAGGTGGGAAGAACTTTAAGAAACAGGCTGTTTGACCCTTTCCTGCTCAGATGTGAAAATGGCTATATGCAACCAGCATAAAACCAGAACAGCCTGTGGGTAACTCCCAGTCTGTTCATGTTTTATGCTGTTTGCTGCTCACATCAGTATCTTAGGTAGGAAATGAAGTCTTTAAAACTTGAATCTAGACGTAAGAAGGGTTTTGAATTTAATTTGATTTTCTAAGGGACAACAAACACGTCAGAATGAGTATCTGAGCGGGAAAGGGTTCGGGGAAAATTCAAGAGCAAAAAAGCAAGGTTAGGATTAGGATTACCACTATGCTCTTGTTTGCTTTCACCAAGCTGCCCCATCGAACTCTATAACGCAAAAAAATGGGAAAATGTCCTGATCATTATTATAATTTTCAAGGGAATATACTATGCTTATATTCCTAATTACATTTGTAAGATTGGGAAATCCCTTGTGTATATTTTAGAGAATGTCATCACACTGGTTTGGCTTGTAACTTCTGTTATCCTAGATTCGTCCCTACAGTTTGTCATGACATTGATTGCGCTGGAACGCCTTTCTGGCAAATTCAGTATATATGTCTGTAAATGTCTGCTATTGATTCCAATATTTATGTGGTGGTATCAGAGCACAGGTATCAAGCTCATTGAATCGTTTTAAAGACTAATAACTGAATACTTGCATAGAAACCTTTAAGAAAATAAAAGTGGACTAATTTACGAATTTACATGATTTGAAATATGAATCTTCAATAATGTATGGCTGAAGAACATTAATTTTGAGTGCTTCTCAAAGAGGCAATGTTTTATAGAAAAGAAGGCCTTGTTTTATAGAAATCGGGTATAACTAAGGTCAAACAACTAAATATAACTTTTAGTCAAAGAGAAGTGTACTATGAAATATGAAGTACATTTTTTTTTAATACAAGACTCACATAAAAGGCAGTTGGGGGGTAATTTCTAATATCAGCAAGTTGCTGCAACAGACGTTTCATAATGTAAGGATGAACAAGTTAAATTACATAATAGGTGATTTACCAATTTATACTTTCTTTCAATGAGAATTTCAATGGTTAATGCAAGCGCTGACTTTTGCATCTGAATATTGCAAATCCCTTTTTCAGACACCGGGCGAGGGTGAACACAAGATCATGGACTTTATCAGGGCAGAGAGGGCCGGCCCCGGCTATGATCCAAACACACGGCACTGTTTGTATGGACTGGATGCAGACCTGGTACGTAGGCAGGGTTAAGGGTTGGAGAGGGTCTATCTGGGGATAATTGAAAAATGGCCACTGTTTTTATGGTCTGGATGCAAACCTGGTATAAAGGCAGGGTTTAAGGTTGAGGACAGTCGTTTTGCAGAAAATTGACCAAATGCCTCTGTTTGTATGGACTGTATGCAGATATGGTTCGTAGGCTGGGTGTATGGTTTTGGAACAGGTATTTCTGAAAAAGATGACTATTGACCTACTTTGTCTTTTCAAAGAAGAATTAAGTTGATTGATAAATAGATAATATTCAAGTGCTAATTCTAAAAATGTGTTGAAATGATCCAATTTGTTTACAACCTTAGACAATTTAAGGGACTGTAAACCACGAATGACTGATTGTATATATTTTATATATAAAATGATCAATCTACTTGCGTTATTATAGTGTGTATATCATTATGTCACCTATTTTCGCGATGTACTTTTGATTTCACATCGCGAAATTTTATTACTGAATATACTGAAAATATGAACTTTTTTCAAGTAATGTAATATACCAGTTGTGATATTTTAATCAATATAAACTAATAATTGTAAAAAAATACGGTAGGCCTATTTTAGAACTTTTCTTTTTTCGTCATTCGTGGTTTACAGTCCCTTTAAAAAGGTGGAGACAACTTTTGGGCCTGTTTAATTACCGGAAAAGTAAGCACTTGGTTGATGATCTGACTACGTGAGCGTACAAGGGCAAGGAACTATGATGCATTTTTCACAAATCTTTATACATGTAAACAGATGATGCTGGGTCTGGCCACACATGAACCCCACTTCTCCCTCTTGAGAGAAGAAGTCCGCTTTGGGAAAAAGTCAGCCAAGAGGTATATGACTGAGGAGAAAATAACACTGGATTGTTTATGTTTATTAAGTGCAAACCACAGGACGACACAATTAACATGACAAGAGATTAAAGCATTCCAGATTGTTGACATATATATTTTGTGCATTTCACTAGAAAGCATATTTTTGAATTAGCATGACAAAAAGTTTAGTAAGTACCTTACAGTAGATGTTTTTTCATATGATCATGTATTTTTCGAGTTGTTCTTTGTTCATTAAAAGAAGGGACGTCATCATGTTTTGAAATTTTCTGATGATTTTTTAAGAATATAAAACTATAACACCTTTTCAGCATACTCTCAATAAGCTTTAATGTGTTAGAATTCAGAAAAATTATTATATATTTATATCTATAGTATAATGCTATAGGTGTTTCAATCACAGTATGGGATGGGATCAGATTAAGGGTAGCTATAATAACCAAGTATCCAAGATCTTTAATCCATCCAGACTATTTCCAGAGAACCCATAATCATTCTGCCTGTCCTACTTTTTAGTCCAAGTTCTGCTTTTCTGCTCCACTTTGGGACAATATCTATTTTAAGTGTGTATAATATAACTACTCTAGAATGTGCTAGAGTTTTTAATCTTCCACTACTGGTAATGTAAAGGTACAAAGAAAGCTGACCCTTTTAAAATTCATTCAAAATCCCATTCCCAATAAAGAATAATTATTTAAATGTACCTACTATTTAAACATATAATGGATCATCATTGTTTGTAACTTTAAATTATGTGAGGTATTTCCAAATTCATGGATCTCCAGATAACAACTATCAGCGCTTTCCCTTGCTCAAAATTTTCTTTGGCCAAATATGCATTGCTTTGGCAAAATTCTTCTTAATCAAGCTTGTTATGCCCCCCTAAGGTGGGCATATAGTGATCACACTGTCCGTCTGAAATTCCGTCACACTTTGCGTTTAGGTTTAAAAAAATGTGGAAAAAAGGGGCATATGTCATCCTATGGTGACAGGTCTTGTTTATGGTTATTTATGAAGAACAAGATGAAGCCAAAAAGAATATTCTATAGCAGAATTGTGCAATTGGTAGGCCATGGCTAATTAAGTATTTGACTGAGTAAAAGTCTATACTATTTCTGTCTTATGACACTTGTAGACCCCAGACCCCGGAAGAAACCACGTTCCATCTGCTTCACCTGTCCCAGTTCCGGGAGTACCTGGATTTGGAGTTCTCCGCGCTCCGTGATAAGTTGACTGACTTCGAGTATAACCTGGAGAACATCATTGATGACTGGGTGCTCATGGGGTTTCTAGTGGGCAATGACTTCATAAGTTGACCTGCCCAACCTGCATATCAACCATGACGCCTTGCCCCTGCTGTGGAGGACCTATAAGGAGGTGCTGCCACAGTGTGGAGGTATATAATTGCCCAGTCCCAGGGCTTTTTTTCTGAACATTGTAAAGCGGCCTTGACCCCCTTATCTTAAAATGAGTCGCCAGGGGTGTGATTTTTCCTCCTTTCAGCTAATTTCCTCCCTTGAATGACAAACTTATTTTACAAAAAGTTATGAACTTTGCTGGATCTATATTTAAATGAAGATTTTACTTGAACGCTGTAAGGGGAAGGGGTGGGGCATTTTCATCCCCTGAGGCGGTTCTTATATCACAGCCCTGGTTGGGACCTGTTCAAAATTATAAAAAATAAGTCACTAACTGCTCAAAATTGTGACAAAATTGAGTTGCGATTTTTTTACAATGGTGAACATTTGAGTGGCTAACTTCTCAAATTTGTGAAAAACGGCCATTCTCTTATTCGGAAAAAAGCCCTGATTCTGTCAAAGAAAAACTATGGATATTTGTCTTCCAGGTTCCCTTTGGATTTTCCTGAAACCCTCACAAAATAGCACTCATGATTCAAGTATAAATGAGTGCATAAACATTCCCAGAGCACTTTCTTAGTAGGGAAGACTTATTATAAAGTACCTAAGTTTTGTATGGCACGTAAATCTAAGTTTCAGATTTAATAGTGAGGGACTATCATTTATTGTTAATGTCCATGTCACAACTTTGTCTAAGCTGATCTCTAATTCATTATAAGAGGTATCAACTTCATCGGTAGGAAACTATCATTGAGAGAAATTACAGTCTCTAAGAACCACAACTCTTGCTTCCATATTTTATTGTATATGGTTGAAGTTTGAGTTATTGCCTTTTTTGTGTTAAAACCAAACTAGCAATTCACTCTGTCACTCTGTCAAAGGAGCATGTGGAAGGTAGTTCAGGCACGACAGTGACAGTTCTATGAAGTCATCTAAACACAATAATAAACATGTTTAAAATGGATATGTTCATTGAACAGTCTCATTGAATCACTGAAAGGTTTATGTCAGGATACATTAACAATGGTGAATGATTATTAAAATGTCTTTTTCAGGATACATTAACATTGGTGAATGATTATTAAAATGTTAATTTCAGGATAAATTAACATTGGTGAATGATTATTAAAATGTCTTTTTCAGGATACATTAACAGTGTTGGATTATCATGTTTATGTCTACTTCAGGATACATTTACATTTGATGATAATCATTGTAATGTCTTTTTATGCCCTCGGTAGGTTGGCATATAGCAGTTGAACTGTAAGTCCGTCAGTCTGTCGGTCCATCTGAAAACTTTAACATTGGCCATAACTTTTGCAATATAAAAGATAGCAACTTGATATTTGGCATGCATGTGTATCTCATGGAGCTGCACATTTTGAGTGGTGAAAGGTCAAGGTCATCCTTCAAGGTCAAAGGTAAAAAAACAAAATCCAAGGGAAGTAATAAGCTTTAAAGGGAGATAATTTCTATACCTGCCAAATTGTAAATAGAAATGTTATTTCAAAGCGGCGCAGTAGGGGGCATTGTGTTTCTGACAAACACATCTCTTGTT
>VMBQ01000012.1:0-19785 GCA_007657795.1 Dreissena rostriformis | reverse complement strand
TTTCCTAAAAAAAAAAAAAAAAAAAAAAATTTTTTTTTTTTTTTTTTTTTTAACCTTTAAATACATAAGTTAACCTGATCCAGTGTAGAAAATACAAAATATTGCATAATTAAATTATCTGTTGCCTTGAATTTGTTTTAAAAACAGTAAAATATGTTGAAGTGATTATTTAAAATTTTCCTTATTTTCCCCAAAATCTGGCGTTTCGCGTCATTTTTTTCCCAAAATCCAGCTTTTCGCGCGATTTTTTTCCCCTCAAAAAAGGCCAGGTCCTTTCCCCAAAATCAGATAAAAACCCCTGTCTTTTGTGTAAAATGGGTACATCTTTGAAAATGTGATAGTTATTGGATAGCCTTGCAGATTATTTATCATTCATATGATTGATATTTGAGAAAAAATCTTAAAAAAAAAAGAAATAAAAAAACATATAAGTTTCTATAATGTAACTCAAAATGTTTTCAGTAGTTTCAGAAGGCCCTGAATTCTAGATTAAGTATTTTCAAAACATCCTGTTTAATCTGTTAATTGCACTGTAGTATTTGACTTGGGGACAATTTATTGATGATTGTGTGTTTGTTGCAGATGAATTTTCAGAGGACTTTTCCGAGGAGGACACATTGGACGATGAATTTCGCCACCACAAGAGGAACTACTACATGACCAAGATGGAGTATGAACATGTCACTCCGTAAGTGAAGTCACATTCTAAGGTCACAAACTTTAACGAACATGAAAGACATTATACAAACATAAAATAATAAATGTAATTATGTTTGTATACCCCTGTTTTAAAGAACAACCTTATTATGGTTTTGCCAGAGTGGACTGGTGGTCACCCTGTCAGACCAGACTTTGCCAACAGCAAATAAATGGATTTTCAATCAACTTGGCAGACAGGATAAGCATGAGAAAAATTGTCGCAACAAAGAACCTGGCCTCTATTGGCAAGGTCAAAGTCACATTTTAAGGCCTTAGGTAAAATATAAGAAATAAACCTAAGCACTTTGTCTGGAAAATAGGTGTCACACATGGATGGATTTTAAAATAACTTATCAGAATTGGTGAGTCTGAGTGTCGTGCATGAGAACAATGCCTGCTTGGTCAAAGATCAAGGTCATAATTCAAGGTCCAAAGTCAAATATAAGAACTCAACCTTTGTCCTGAGCTTAACCTCCAGCATGGATGAATTTTCAAAAACTTGGAAGAAGTGACAGCCATTTTGTGAAGTAGTTTTGTGCACACGATCCAAGCCCCTAGGTCAAGGTCTAAATTCAAGGTCAAAAGTAAAACAATTATTTTGAGTAAAACTAGAAATTTCAAATCACTTGGCAAAGTTACAAACATACTTAGAGTTTTTGCACACAAGAACCAGGGTGGAGGTTTAGATAATAGATTAAGGTCATATACGAAATAGTTTTTTCCCCCAATATTTTCCTAAAAAAGACTTGATTGCCTGGCAAATATTTTTTACAATTGCACTTGTGTCTTCTGATCTTCTGAATTGTTAGACTTTGTCAATGATATCTTGTTGTGTGGTCATTTGTGAGATTCTTACATAATAAGGTGAGAACATGATGTGTGTGTGGAGGGGAGAGATAATAAATGTATGACGGATGCTTCTCTGTGTCAACATTGTCCTGTAGCTACTGGGCATTATTCTTATATTATTTAAAGAAAGTTAATTTCTTACCTTTTACAGATATTTAACACATTGATGAGATTAAATGTATGAGGTAAGTTTACCTTAACTAGATGAAACAATTGTTCTGTTTCATATTGAGTTCACCTGTTAAATTCCTCTGAACGTTGTCTATTCAGTGAGGTACTGCGAGACCAGGCCGAGGGCTATGTGCGAGGCATTCAGTGGATTCTGCTGTACTACTATGAAGGGGTGCCTTCTTGGAGTTGGTATGCACGATCCTGCACAAATATATGAGTCGCCGTCTGGGAAAACTGGGTTTAATGCATGTGCTTAAAGTGTCGTCCTGTATTAGACTTTTCAGTCTGCACAGGCTATTTAGGGACAACACTTTGCTCCTAAACTGGATTGTTGCTCAGATTTCCTTTAAATAAAAAAAATACAATAAAAGCAGATTGTGTTGTCCCTGATAAGCCTGTGTGGACTGCTCAGGCTAATTTGGTACGACACTAAAGTCACGTGCATGAAGCCTCATTTTCCCAGAGCCCAATTGTCATTCAAAAATGGAACAAATATAGCATGAGGTGATGCAGCTGCAAGTGCATTACCTTTTATATATATGCATAACAAATAGGTTTTCTAAAGCGGATATCGGTCTGACTTTTATCATGCAAACTGTGAAAGTTAAAAAATATTTTTGTACCATTAAAGTAACTGTTTATGGTAGAAGACAATTAAGTTCAAATAATTCTTAACCAATAATTAAATTGCATTAAGTCCGTTCCAATGTGTCATAGTTGGAGTATTGGAAAAGTTTGGCATCTTATTGGGGAAATTTTGGTCAGATTTTTGGGAAAAAATGTTATTTCTTGCAATTGGGAAACAGCCTTTTTTACTTTTTGTTATTTGGAAACAGCCTGTAAGAGGCTGTAATTTGGGGCAAAAAAAAACACTTTTCTGTGTATTCCAGGTTCTACCAACACCACTATGCGCCCGACATGAGTGATGTTAAGGACTTCAAGAACATGTCCTTGACCTTTGACCTGGGCACTCCGTTCCTACCCTTTGAGCAGCTCATGGCTGTGCTGCCAGCAGCCAGTAAAGATCTCCTGCCACGGCCATATCAGGTGGTTACACATTCATGTACTGGGCTTAATTTGAAAAGTTTTGATAAATTGATTAACTATAAAGTTAGTTTAAACCTATTTATTTAGCTCGATTGCATTTCAAGTACCAACTTCTTATTTGAAACGCTCTCAAGAAAGTCTCCTGGGCCGAGGTTTCTTTTGGAGAGATCTTAAGAACGCTCCCACAGTGGGGATTGCACCTGTGACCTCTGGGTTGCTAGGCAGACACCATATCCATTACACCAGGGAGGCCTTAATCAAATTTAAAGTTGGGTATTATTTGACATGTTGTTCTGCTTTTCAGGGAGTAATTGTCCCTTGTACAATAATTAGTTTTCACATAATAAATCCTCATATCGACAAAGCATATCATTGTGGAGCATCCATCAGTTTCACTTATATTGTTTAATTGTTTTACGCAATATCATTTCAGAGCTTGATGATCAATGACTCGTCTCCAGTGATTGATTTCTACCCCCTTCAGTTTGAGACGGATCTCAATGGAAAGCAGCAAGATTGGGAGGCTGTGGTACTCATCCCCTTTATTGATGAGGTACGACTTTACATTCATCAATGCTCCCCTTTATTGATGAGGTACAACTTTACATTCATCCATTTCCCCCTTCATTGATGAGGTACTAATTTACATTCATCCATTTCCCCCTTTATTGATGAGGTTATACATTATGGATTTGTTTATTTGCCCCTTAATTGATGAGTTTAAACGGAGCTTTATGTGTGTGCGTTAAGTGTTGTCGGCACAAGCTAATCATTGATGACACTTTCTGCTTTTATGGTATTTTTCATTTGTTCACCAGCATGGTTCAGCCCTCTAATGATGTGTTTTCATTACAGAACCGTCTTCTAGAAGCCATCAGGTGCGTGTCTCACTTACTGACAGAGGAGGAGAAGTCTCGCAACACACACGGTCCCCACCTGTTGTACACCTGGTCCGAGACCCCGGGTGACCCCTACCTATCCGTCCTACCCGGGACCTTCCCGGACATTGCAGTCAACCATGCCGGGTAGGGCGCTAGCTTAGTAGATAAGGGCCTAGTATCACGAACATACTGTATTCAATATTCTGACTTAACTTTAACTTTTCTTTTAATATTTGAGATGAGTTTGATCATCATGCTCAATTTCGTGTTCACATATTTAAAAAAAAAAATGTGTCTGACTCAATCCTGAGTTTATGGAGGAATATGTGCATTTTCTAAAAGCTGAGATATAAGATTGTGATTGAGCTTACCAACATTCTAAATACTCAGCTGCGTGGAAACTCAAATCTCATCTTCTGAGTTGAGGTCAATAATTGAGAATGTTCATGATACCAGGCCATGTTGTCCATGTGGTGATCTACACACTCTGACTTGAATGGTTCATGATACCAGGCCATGTTGTCCATGTGGTGATCTACACACTCTGACTTGAATGGTTCATGATACCAGGCCATGTTGTCCATGTGGTGATCTACACACTCTGACTTGAATGGTTCATGATACCAGGCCATGTTGTCCATGTGGTGATCTACACACTCTGACTTGAATGGTTCATGATACCAGGCCATGTTGTCCATGTGGTGATCTACACACTCTGACTTGAATGGTTCATGATACCAGGCCATGTTGTCCATGTGGTGATCTACACACTCTGACTTGAATGGTTCATGATACCAGGCCATGTTGTCCATGTGGTGATCTACACACTCTGACTTGAATGGTTCATGATACCAGGCCATGTTGTCCATGTGGTGATCTACACACTCTGACTTGAATGGTTCATGATACCAGGCCATGTTGTCCATGTGGTGATCTACACACTCTGACTTGAATGGTTCATGATACCAGGCCATGTTGTCCATGTGGTGATCTACACACTCTGACTTGAATGGTTCATGATACCAGGCCATGTTGTCCATGTGGTGATCTACACACTCTGACTTGAATGGTTCATGATACCAGGCCATGTTGTCCATGTGGTGATCTACACACTCTGACTTGAATGGTTCATGATACCAGGCCATGTTGTCCATGTGGTGATCTACACACTCTGACTTGAATGGTTCATGATACCAGGCCATGTTGTCCATGTGGTGATCTACACACTCTGACTTGAATGGTTCATGATACCAGGCCATGTTGTCCATGTGGTGATCTACACACTCTGACTTGAATGGTTCATGATACCAGGCCATGTTGTCCATGTGGTGATCTACACACTCTGACTTGAATGGTTCATGATACCAGGCCATGTTGTCCATGTGGTGATCTACACACTCTGACTTGAATGGTTCATGATACCAGGCCATGTTGTCCATGTGGTGATCTACACACTCTGACTTGAATGGTTCATGATACCAGGCCATGTTGTCCATGTGGTGATCTACACACTCTGACTTGAATGGTTCATGATACCAGGCCATGTTGTCCATGTGGTGATCTACACACTCTGACTTGAATGGTTCATGATACCAGGCCATGTTGTCCATGTGGTGATCTACACACTCTGACTTGAATGGTTCATGATACCAGGCCATGTTGTCCATGTGGTGATCTACACACTCTGACTTGAATGGTTCATGATACCAGGCCATGTTGTCCATGTGGTGATCTACACACTCTGACTTGAATGGTTCATGATACCAGGCCATGTTGTCCATGTGGTGATCTACACACTCTGACTTGAATGGTTCATGATACCAGGCCATGTTGTCCATGTGGTGATCTACACACTCTGACTTGAATGGTTCATGATACCAGGCCATGTTGTCCATGTGGTGATCTACACACTCTGACTTGAATGAGTTGAGCTCAATAATTGAGAATGTTCATGATACCAGGCCATGTTGTCCATGTGGTGATCTACACACTCTGAGTTGAATGGTTCATCACAGGAAATGGACTTTAGAGTGCCTCATTAAGCCTTAGGTCATCTTTGCATTCAAGGTTTAAACTAACCTTGCAAGGTAGATTTTAGTACTTGTAAATTGATACAAAATTGATATTTCCTTTTCATACAAAGGATTGTATTAATCAGTTATTAACACCTAACACCAGATATACACCAACACCAAATGATAGTTTACACTTTAATTATCCCTGATGAAACATTACATTATCACTCCAACACCTATGATGTTGCTAAGTAAGAGAATGACGTTATAACATCATGACGTCATGATGACGTCACAATTCTTCTTTGTTAATGAAGAGTTATTCAAGAGTTATATAACATGAAATTAACATCAGTATACTAGTATTGAATTGTATAATTTTGAAGAAAAAAATGTGTGTTGTGTGAATATATCACAAATGAGTTTTTGGTGTTTTCAATAATGATTGTTTTCTCTTCTTTTTTTTCCTGCCCTTTAGAACGAAACTGTACACCATGTGTCTTTTCATAATTTATTTATATTCATAAATTCTGTATGGCAGGATTTGTGTAAAAAATGTTTCGAAATTTAAATTTGGTTTATGCGATGGATTAGATGATTATCAATTTGTCCAATTTACTTTCTACATTATTCTCTTTTGTGATAATGTACCCCTCCCTGCAGGCTAACGAAGATTGAGAAAGCTGCGTTCCACATCGCCTCTATCGAGATCAGAAAGGGGCTACTTGCAGGGGCCAGGCTGGATGTCTTCTATCCCGGCTTCCCTACCCTTAAACACATACCTCATAAGGTAACACTCACAGGGATCTTTGAAACATGCTGTGTCAATGTTTTGGGAAGGTCAAATTCTAGGGAAACTGGGCCTTATGCATGTGCGTTAAGTGTTGTCTCAGATAAGCTTGTGCAGTTCGCACAGGCTAATCAGGGACGACACTTTCTGCTTTTATGGTATATTTCGTTATAAGAAAGTTGTTCTTAGTGAAAATCAAGTTTAGGCGAAAATTGTTGTCTCAGATTAGCCTTTCGGACTGCACAGGCTTATTTGGGATGACACTTTACGCACATCCATTAAGCCTGGGTTTCTCAAAACGAGGCTTAGGGGGTATAAACTCTAGTTTTGGTATCTCACCTGAGCACTAAGTCCTCATGGTCAGCTATTGTAAATACTTTATGTCCATTGTCGTGTGTCGTCAACTTTGAGCTCATTGCCACTATAAAGGCTACATTTTGATGCCCCCCTTCGAAGAAGAAGGTGTATATTGCAACCTATGCGAAAGACAAAACAATCTTACCATACATGAGGTAAGATAACTTTTTTAATTCACGGGACCTCACCAGATTCTACCGGACCTCAATCTTGCTTAACCAAACGATAGAAAATACCTTTTATGGAGTTTATTTGTATTATTTGACGTTCACAATATTTAACAATTCTTAAAACAACAAAATAACAACTAAATTAAAACCAGTTCTATGAAAACGTTCAGTTAAAAGTGAAGAAAGCTTCGTATTTTTTTAATTACAAGTAATTTTTAAACAAAGCAATATAAAACACTAGTACTCTCAGAGAGGGTAATAATGGTACGATCAAGACGGCGACGTCCGAGCCGAAATAGGTATTTTTCGCCGTTTTATACCCTTTATTTCTTTTTTTAATTTTAAAATTCTGCTCACTTTCCATGCATATCAGAAAGAAAGTGATTAGCGTTTATTTCTTAATAAAATTCGCTTTATATCTCGGCTTTACTCCCTACGAATGTTTGGGAGCTGTAATTTTGTGATTCCGCTAAGAAATTTCACAGCGAGTAAAGTTGAGATATAGAGCGAATATTATTATTTATTTATTTTACATATTCCTAGTTTCGTGTTCATTTTTAACCAAAGTTTAACATATTGTTGTTTATTTTCTGTCGGACACGAGGTCCGACAGTTTCGGAAATATTATCAAAACTCAGTAAATTAAATCGGTTCGAGGTCCGACGTTTTTCGCATGGGCTGATATTGTTTTGCTGGATGAAGGTCGGTCTGTCGGTTGGTCTGTGTGTCTGTCGGTAGACCAGTTCGTTTCTGATCAATAACTTGCGAACGGACTGACCGATTGGCTTGATACTTCACATGTGCATTGGCCTTGGACAGTAGATGACCCCTATTGAAATTGTGGTCACTAGGTCAAAGGTCAAGGTCACTGTCAAAATAAGTGTGAAAATCATTTCGGATCAATAACTCGTCAACAAATTGACCGATTGGCTTGATACTTTACATGTGCATTGGCCTTGGACAGTAGATGACCCCTATCGAAATTGGGGTCACAAGGTCAAAATTCACTGTCACAATAAGTGTGAAAATCGTTTCCGATCAATAACTGGTCAACCGATTGACTTGATACTTCACATGTGCATTGGCCTTGGACAGTAGAATATTGAAATTGGGGTAACTAGGTCAAAGGTCACTGTCACAAAAAGTGTGAAAATCAAGGCCCTGTTTTGGGGGCATATGTCTCCAACCGCGGAACTCTTGTTTATCCAATCTTGATGAAACTCTGGCAGGTTGTTTATCTTGACAAAATCTAGGCCAAATTTTAGTCATGTATAGGTTTTGATTTTCAATGATTTGTAAGGACAGTTTCATTTTGCATGTGATTCTTATTGAAAAAATAGTGTAAGGAATGGTTAAACATGGATCAGACTGGTTATGTACCAAAGGTCTGATCATGAAATTTACATATCTCAGTTTCAGTTGTATCTTTGTAGTTATTGCCTTATCACATCATAATTATGTTGGAATCATGGTGTAAAAATTAAGGGTGAACAAGTTCGCAGACCGGTGATTACTTTATTTGCTGAATTTTCTTTTTGCTGGAAAAGTCTTGACTTAAGGATTAGCGAAACCTGGGTGGGCAGGCGGTCGGTTTAAGCGGTTGGGCGTTACACCGTCTTATTATGCCCCCTTCTTCAAAGAAGAAGGGGTATATTGTTTTTTGTCTGTCTGTCTGTCTGTCTGTCTGTCTGTCTGTCTGTCTGTCTGTCTGTCTGTCTGTCTGTCTTTCATTCTGTCCCAAAACTTAAACCTTGGTCATAACTGTTGCAATATTAAAGATAGCAACTTGATATTTGGCATGCATGTGTATCTCATGGACCTGCACATATTGAGTGGTGAAAGGTCAAGGTCATCCTTCAAGGTCAAAGGTCAAATATATGGGTTAAAATCGCTCAAAAGGGGGCATAGTGTTTCTCAAACACATCATTTGTTTTTTTAAATCAAAGTTTTGTATTGCTGTCATATTTTCTAAATTTCCTGGCTAATATTCATGAAAAATTTTTACAAGTGTTCCAAACATGTGCATATGGTTCCACGTCACGGCACTATGTGCCGCCATAGCTAAAACAGAAAAATGTATTAACACCATTTTTCCTTACCCTATGGTTAGATTTGTAATGAATTACACACAAATGTTCATTTTATGGTCCTCTGCAAAATTATTCAAAATGTTAAAAAGGCCTCTTGAGCTGGAAATACAATTTGTGTTAATGTCTAAAAGGGACTGTAAACCTCGAATGACGAAAAAAGAAATGTTCTAAAATAGCATATTTTTTTACAATTATTAGTTTATATTGATTAAAATAATATGACTGGTATATTACATTACCTGAAAAAAAATCATATTTTCAGTATATTCGGTAATAACATTTTGTGATGTGAGATCGAAAGTACATCGCGAAAGAAGTTGACATAACGATATACACACAATTAATAACGCAAGGAGATTGATCATTTTATATATAAAATATATACAATTCACTACGCATGCACAATTTGCATTCCTGGGTTTAACACATGACGATGATGATCAATCTACTTGCCTTATTTATAGTTAACTGGTAGTTACCTGGTATGCATACCCAGTAAAAATAAATAAATACAAAAATAAAGTAAAAATTAAAAAAAAACTTCTTTCAAGTAATGTTATATACCAGTTGTGATATTTTAATCAATATAAACTAATAATACGGTAATTTAGAAGTTTTCTTTTTTTGTCATTCGTGGTTTACAGTCCGTTTAAAGCCATTTCCTACTAATCATACAATTTCACACACGTTTTAATAAGTTGGTCCTTTGCCGAAATGATTAAAACAGGTTTGCTCGTTTCCACAAATGCAAACTGGTACTAAAACTAGAAACATGTGTCACACAAAAAATATAACACGATTTGTTTTCTAATCTGATTGCTTAATATACAAATCATTTGACACATGTAATCATTAAGTAGTCCTTTGCCAAACTTTTTGGATTGGCTGTACAAAAAAAGAAGGTAATTTAAGCTTAAAATTATATTCATCCCTTTTACATACTGAATATTAATCTTTCATACTTTTTCTCCAACCTGGACACATGTACTCTAATTGGCAACATAAAAATTGGGCTTTCCTCGTTCTAGGAAAACTGGGCTTAATGCGTGTGCGTAAAGTGTTATCCCAGATAAGCCTCTACAGTCTGCACAGGCTTATCAGGGACAACTTTTTCCAACTAGACTTGATTTTCATTTAGAAGAGACTTCCTGTAAACAAAAAATTCAATTAAAGGGAAAAGTGTTGTTCCTGATTAGCCTGCATGGACTGCACAGGGCCAATTTGGGACAACACTTTATGCACATGCATTAAACCCCCTTTTCACAGAGCACGACTGATCTGTATTATTCTCAATGTTACAGGCCGAACTCAGCAAGGAAGGGGTCAAGGTGTTCCAGGCGAGTAGCCGTGGTTACAACATGATGCTGCATGTCCGGGATGACTGGTGTAGCGAGGATATCGACCAGGTGGCCAGGGAATACCTCGGCAAGGAGGTCTACGTCAACTGGCCGCACCTGTACGAGGCCAAGGTCGTGGCGGTCTGTGATGACTATTATAGGTATGTTGCATTTTGGGAAAACTGGGCTAAATGTGTCATCGCAGATTCACCTGTGCAATCTTCACAAGCTCATCAGGGACGACACTTTCCGATTTTATGGAAATCGGTCTAAACGAAAATCCAGTGTAGGACTGCACAGGCTGATCTGAGACGGCACTTTAGGGACATTCAATAAGCAAAGTTTTCCAAGAAGTTTGCTATAGGTATGTCTGCCAAAGTGCCGCAGATCTTTGTATATTCAGATTGGTGATGTTAAAATTTTTTAAACATTTGTTTAATAAAATAATGTTAAAGCAAAGTTTGAGTGGGGATATATTGGATGGGTCAGTCCACATTAAATGTTATAAGTTTGAAGAGCAAACAACATACATGTAAACATTTATAAGGAACATAAATTGAAACTTAAATTAAGATGTGCACAGCACTTTTGTCATGCCCACTGATCCACATGTTCCGTAGTTATGTGCCCTTGAAATCTGTCATGGGCACGGTGGTAGCATAAAAGGTCACAGGTATTTGGAGAAACTACCTTCACATTTCTCAAGTTATTATTTCACATTTCACATTTATCATTACAGTGAAGTTAAGGTGTGCTTTACACCTTTCCAGTGTCAAGTTATCCACATGTTCCTGTGTTAATTGTCCTTGAACTTTAAAATCATGGTGGTAGCACAAAAGGCTAAGTTTGGGCAGCAAAATTCCCCCACAGTTCTCAAGCAATTAAATGTACAGATCAGGTATTTCATCACCATGGAGTGTAGATGGGCAAGACACTTTTTGTTATCCCCAGTGATTCACACATTCCTTAGTAATATGCCTTTGAACATGGTTTACAAACCTGTGCATGTGTCATTGTCAAAGTATTTCAATGAAGTGAATAGTTTATACCATTGACATATTCACTCACTTTATTCCGTACCAGTAACATCCATGATGAGGCCCAAGTTGACATATTCACTCACTTTATTCCATACCAGTTACATCCATGTTGAGGGCACAAGTTGACATATTCACTCACTTTATTCCATACCAGTTACACCCATGTTGAGGGTGACAAGTCCAAGAAATCAGATAACACGAGTCCACGTATGAAACGGGATGAGCAGGACGGTAACACGGCCAATATCTGGTACAAGGAGAGGGATTCCATAGCTGAAAGGTGAGTACAGTGTTGCGTTCTGAGAAAACTGGGCATAATGCATGTGCGTAAAATGCCATCCCAGATTAGCCAGTGCAGTCCGCACAGGCTAATCAGGGACGACACTTTCCGCTTTTATGACATTTTTCGTTTAAATGAAGTCTCTTCTTAGCAAAAATCCAATTTAGGCGGAAAGTGTCGNTGCAAACTAAAAGTATAGACCGGAAAACATCTGTTTGCTTTTTTTGGTGTTTTCAGTAACAATGACCTTGACCTGACTGGTCGCACATGCAATTTCATGCTAGGTCTTATCATAGGCTTCTTAACCCTTTGAGCGCTGGAACCGGATTTTGAAGGCCTTTGCAAACAGTTTGGATCCAGATGAGACGCCACAGAACGTGGCGTCTCATCAGGATCCAAACTGTTTGCTATTCTGATAGTATTTTTTGAAAAAAAATCGAAGAAAATGCTAATTTTAGAAATTTAGCAGACGACAAATTCCCAGCATGCAAAGGGTTAATAACAGATAAAATCCTCAGTATGTATACAGTTCGTTATTTGGCAAAGTTTTTTTCTTACCTGAACTAAAGTAAAAAAAATTGAGTTGTTTGAAAATTTCATTTCAGTACTTTTTATGCCCCCTTCTTCGAAGAAGAGGGCCGGGGTATATTGTTTTTGGCCTGTCATTCTGTCCCAAAACTTTAACCTTGGTCATAACTTTTGCAATATTGAAGGTAGCAACTTCATATTTGGTATGCATGTGTATCTCATGGAGCTGCAAATTTTGAGTGGTGAAAGGTCAAGGTCATCCTTCAAGGTCAAAGGTCAAATATATGGGTCAAAATCGCTCAAAAGGGGGCATAGTGTTTGACAAACACATCACTTGTTTAAATTCTGTAATTTCACACATGGTTTTTCTTCGCCTCTTGTGATAAATTTGTGTAGCAGTTAACTTAAATGTGACCTGCATGTTGCAGATACAAGGATCGTCTGGGGGTGGTGGTAGGCAACACCAAGATTCTGCTCAGAGCTCTTCCCATGACAGGCAGAAAGTAAGTCTTCATCAGCACTCACACCTTGTACATGTAGTCTGAAAGATTTTGTTAAATGTGTCATGTTCTGAGAAAACTGGGCATAATGCTTGTGCGTAAATTGTCATCCCAGATTAGCCTTGCAGTCCGCACAGGCCTATCAGGGATGACAATTTCCGCTTTTATGACATTTTTCGTTTAAATGATGTCTCTTCTTAGCGAAAATCCAGTTTAGGCGGAAAGTGTCAGCCCTGATTAGCCTGTGCGGACTGCACAGGCTAATCTGGGATGACACTTTACGTACATGCATTTTGCCCAGTTTTCTCAAAACACAACACAAATGAAGTATAGTTAATCAAAAAAAGAAAAATGAAAGTGATTTTTGTTTAAGGGCTGAGTTTCTTGCCTCATTTGAGTCTATTTGGCACAAATTGAATTTTCTGAATCGGTTTGTGAACTAACAGTATTGAACTTTTTAGATTAGGGATACAATAGATTCCTACCAGAATTATGTCTGTTATCAAATCAAATCGTTGAGTTGATGATGAACCATTGTAAGAAAAAAAACTATTAATAACTGTTATCATGTTTTGCTGCATGTTTGGAGAAATGAACCATTTAATACGAAATCATCTTATTCGTCATTTGTTGCAAAGAAAAAAATATTTAAAAAAGATGGATAGAAAATATTTAAGTTTGTTTATGTTATAGATGGTATTGATAGAAAATGAGCCTCATGCTGGGACAACGCGTCTGGGCCTTATGCTTAACCCTTTGAGCGCTGAACCGGATTTTGAAGGCCTTTGCAAACAGTTTGGATCCAGATGTTTGCTATTCTGATAGTATTCTTTGGAAAAAAATCAAAGAAAATGCTAATTTTAGAAATTTAGCAGACAACATTTTAGCAGACGACAAATTTCCCAGCATGCAAAGGGTTATGCTTAAAGTGTAGTTCCAGATTAGCCTGCGCAGTCCGCAGGGACAACATCAGGGACAACACTTTCTGCCAAAACTTGATTTTCATTTAGGAGAGTCTTGCTTTAAATTAAAACTTCGATTTAAGCAGAAAGTGCCTTTCCTGATAAGCCTGTGCTGACTGCAGCACAGGCTAATCTGGGACGACACTTCACGCACATGCATTTAGCCCAGTTTTCCCAGAATGCAGCTCAAATGTTTCCATGGTATGCTTACAGATACATACTGTCCTCACATGGAAGGGTCACCATGGAGAAGCAGTTCGGGAACCAGCCTGTGGCGTTTGCCTTACAAGCAACAGTTAAGGTGGGAACCAGATCTTGTTTTGTATTTCAAATTTGATTATTTAAATAAATATCAGTGCAAAAGGGAACCATAAGACACATGGTACCTTTTTGCAGACATAAAATGAATGTGTTCCCAGTATTTTATATATGAATGTGTTCATTTGGTACCTTTTAGGGCAACTATGAGTGCACTGTCTAAACATTGATTACAATATCAAAATGTTGTGTTACCTATAGATGACTTGNAAATGAGTCCCAAAATGTTTGCCACTCGCTTATGTTACCACTGAAAGTAGGCAATGTCAGTTTCGGAAGTTTCGTAGACGCAGTAACGTAATTCGCTCTATTAGATGTTTGGGTTGGAACACGTTCCTCTTCCGGTTGCGTTGAATGCCGTACATCGCCCGTCGTGAAATGATTTTGATTTGCATCTCTTTGTTCAAATGTTGTCTCATTTAATGTCTTGATTTTTTCTTGATATTTGTGTATTTTCATTTCAATTTCAATGGAATATTCCTCACTGTCGAATAGTTTAGTTTCTATATCTCCGAGGTCTGCATGGTTGATGATCTTTTCATTCAATCCTCTGATCGTATGTGTCTTCTCTTGAATGATGTCCAGTAGTTTCTGCGACTCGGAGGTTGAAGAAATTTCTTCGAGTTTCTCAAATTGTTTCGCTATTATTCAACGCTGAGCTGCACGCAACGAAATGAGTTTGTTGAGTTGCATTTTTCTTTTATTCACGGCACCAAAATGTTGCGTATGATTGTATAGTGTTAATAAACTACGGAATCGTGCGTTAGGTTCGACCTTTAAATAAACGTTAATACGAACTTGTATATGTACAACATAAGAAGTGACGTCGATAGTATACATGACGTCGCGTGCATGTTAGCAGATAAACGTCAACGTTATGAATTCCCGACAGGGGTCATCTGCGAGTCATGATCAATGTTCCTATTAAGTTTCATGATCCTAGGCCTAAGCGTTCTTGAGTTATCATAACTGTTATCAACGTTTTGTATCTAAAATGTACATCTTTCCATCATGAATCTTTTATAATATCCATTACTAGACTGTTTATAATTATCAATAGTACATTAACAGTTATTTTTAGGAAATTACTGAAAAATCTTTTTTATTTGTAGAACATTAAATGAGTCGCGTTTTGAGAAAACTGGGCATAATGCTTTTGCATAAATTGTCATCCAAGATTAGCCTGTGCAGTCCGCACAGGNTTAAGTAAAATACATAAAAATCCATCAATTGCAAACCAATCAACCATATCTTAACTTAAAACCTGCTATTTTCAACATAACAAACAACAACTATAGATAAATTGTGCGTAGTGTACCATGTGCTATTTTATGACGTTAACGGATGTCGCTTATGTATCAAACAAAGGCAAAACAAAAATGGTGTCGAAATAGGTCCGCGTCAAAACAGGTTACTCGTGGATAGATGACTTGAAATAAGCTGAAAATTAGAGAGTGGAGCGTTTTAACCTTCATTTGGTTATTATAAGAGTAAGGAGAGCATACGAATACTGAAATTGTATACATATGTACATGTTTTTCATAAAAGGAGATGGAATATTATAAAACTGTAAGTATATTTTTATTGCAACATTATATTCATAAACCATATGTTCATTAAAACATAATTATAAACATATAACTTGCGTCCTTTTTGATAGAGTTGGTCACTTTATTATAAAACTCTCATGGTTTGTAGTAATTGAGTCGCGTTCTGAGAAAACTGGGCATAATGCTTTTGCATAAATTGTCATCCCAGATTAGCCTGTGCAGTCCGCACAGGCTAATCAGGGACGACAATTTCCGTTTTTATTGAATTTTTTGTTTAAATGATGTCTCTTCTTTAGCGAAAATCCAGTTTAGGCGGAAAGTGTCGTCAAAGCGAAATATATGGATGTCATTGACTTTAAAAACTTTGTGAAGAAAATCTGTACAAACTTGAAAACATCAGTCACTGGACAAAGAAATAACTGGCTTAAGTGGAAACAAGTGCGAAAGGACAGTCATTAGTCAAAGATCATAATTTGTTAACTACAGCTTTAACTACAGGGTGATTCTTGCTCAAACTTTTACAGTTGTATGACCTAAATGTGTTTATGATCTTTAATAAAGGAATTTTGCCAGCAATCAGGTTGGGCTGAATTATGGCCCTTTGTCTTTTTGTCCACAGGAGAACATGTAGTGGATTTGTCTGTGTCCAAACATGTGCTGTGGGGGCATTCATTTCTGTGACACATTTGCAGTTGTTTAATCTTAATGGAACTTACTAAAAACATTTGTTCTAATGATATATTGGCAGAAAAGCAGATTTCCTTTTATGGCTTTAGTGATCCTTGTTAATACTCTATAAGTCACATTATTTAAAACAATGTATTTGCTGCCAGTTTTCAATATGTATTTAGTGCATTCTTGTAAACATTTTAACTGTTTCTCTTTTTGGCCCAATCTGGATTTACCTTGATTTGTTCTTATGACATCTAAGCCAACTTCAAATATGGTTCTGGGTAAAAATCAAGAAGCCACTTTTATTTAGCAATAATCACAAAAGCTGTTCAGAACGTCTTGTTGAAAAAAGCATTTATTTTTTATATCCGAGTCCAGTTACTAGTTCTGTGTCATTGCTGATTATGTAAAAAACATTTCTCTTAAAGGTTAATCAAAAGCAACATTTGACTTATATTTTGCTATTATTTATGCTTATAGGGAATTTAATCTTATATAATATGTTTCTTGCATGCATCGGATCCATTTAACCTCTGATTTATTTTTGTACATATGTATTTGTTTTCAATATACCTTGCATGGTCCGGAGGCCTCCATCATTGAAGTAAACTATATTCATGAACTATTCTTCGGGATTTTGGTGAAACAAAAAGTGTTGATGATGGTAGTTGCATTGATAAGTTAACATATGAGACTCTCGCTGAGAAAATGCGGTTTAACGCCTGTGCGTAAAGTGTCATCCAAGATAAGCCTGTGCAGGCTCATCAGGGAAGATGCTTTCTTCTTTTAGTTTTTTTTTGTGTTTAGGCAGAAAGTGTCATCCCAGATAAGCCTGTGCTGTCTGCCTAAACCACTTAAAACATTTTTAAAGCGGAAAGCGTCCCTGATTAGCCTGTGTGAACTGCACAGGCTAATCTGTGACAACACTTTACGCACATGCATTTAACCCCTTTTTTTTCTGAGCGAGGCTCATACGTAAAAAGTGGGAGATTCATCTAAAATAAACTGTGTTACAGGACTTTGCGGTGCACGACTTCAGTTTCTGCCAGTTCACGTCCCTGACTGACTACCTGCCCGTAGGCTGTCAGGTGTTCATGCTGGGCTGGCCCCACTACGGCTGCCAGGGGGAGGTGCTAGACACCGACCTGCAGACTGGGCTGGTCCGAATCAACCTGTCAATCATTGAGGAACCCAAAATCAGTGACGTGCTCAACAACCAGTCGGTTAGTGCAAAATGTTTTTGTGCTGTTCATGTGATGTGACTATGAGCCTCATTCTGGGAAAACTTGCCTTTATTCATGTGTGTAAAGTGTGGTGCACAGGCTAATCAGGGACGACACTTTCCGCCTAGACTGGTTTTTTGTTTAAAAAAGGCTTCCATAAAATTAAAATCCAAAAAAGCGGAAAGTGTCGTCCCTGATTAGCCTGTGCATACTGCAATTTTAGGGTCCATTTGCTAGTGAGTCCCTGCTAATTGCATCCCTGAATGATTAGAGTTGCGTAGGGCAAAATGTCTGTTATAATTGTATTTACAGCACATTTAGTGTTCCTGGGCAAATATGATAATGTACTCTTCATACTCTCATGTGCAAATGACTGAGTTGTATTGAACCTTATTTCCATTTGGTCACATTGCTAAAAGAGTTCATGATGTTATTATTTTTTGCTCTGCAGATATTCAGTTATTCTGCTCAGGTAACGATGTGTTCGTTTAAATGCCGTTTTAGGATAATGGCTTTAAGTTCTTACCATATTTACTGCATGTTTAGTTTGACTTTCTGGTCGTTTTGAAATGCCACTGCCTAAATACTTTGATGACCCAAATTAAAAAATGATTTAGTAGAAGTAAATTAGCTGTGCTTTGATAAAACAGGGCTTAATGTGTTTGCAAAAAGTGTCATCCCAGAATAGCCTGTGCAGTGCACACAGGCAAATCAGGGAAAACACTTTCTGCTTTTATGGTATTTTTGTTTAAAGGAAATCTCTTCTTAGCGAAAATCCAGCTTAGGCAGAAAGTGTCGTCCCTTATTAACCTGTTGACTGCAAAGGCTTATCTGGGACGACACTTTATGCACATGCATGAAACCCCGTTTTCCCAGATTGCTGCTCATTTGTATTTTTCTACTGCAAACTTATTGTCTATAATGTATTCAAATTTGTATAAGTATAAACGGGAAAAGGAGCTTGCCACATTTCCGTATCTGTATTCCAATAGGAACATGATGAGCAGTACTTCCCTGGGTATGTGCTGGCCCAGAGACAAGGCATCGACAGCCACCTGTTCTCTCGACTCACTGGCTGTGTGTTCATCACTGCCGGAATAGCAGAGGTAGTCAGTCAACAGCAGAACCCTTACAAGTGAGTAATAACTTTTTTCCACTTAGATACCAATTTGTAGTCCCTTAGAAATTCAAACTAAATTTAAGACCTTTCATACTTGATTCAAGTTTTAAAGGTTCATTTCATACCCTAAGTTATGATGAGCAGAAAACAGCATAAAATCTAAGCAGCCTGCGAGTTAATCGCAGACTGTTCTGGTTTTATGCTGGTTGTGTATAGCCATTTTCAGTTGCTTCTGAGCAGGAAAGCATTAAGATTTCAAAGTGTCTCATATAGCATATATCAGCATATGTTCAAAGATGGCTGATAAGAGGTTCTGCCTCTCAACAGATAATTGTCATATGAAAGCCAAAATGAGCTAACATGATAATTACAAAGAAGACTTATAAGGCCTTCTGCCTCTCAGTGGATAATATTGCCTTCCAGTTTTGTATGTGGTTATAACTATTTACCATGCATCTGTTTATTTTCCAGACATAAGTAGCTTAGTAAAATGCGGCCGTTTTTTTTTTTGTTATTATGAGGACCCAGTTAAATAACACTACTGAATCCAAAAACAAACAGCAACTGATCNGCAGGGGGGGTTAGAGGGTTAGGGGTCGGGTTAGGGTTAGCCTTAACCCTAACCCCAACCCTAACCCTAACCCAGGGTTATTTCCCCTATACCAGGCCTCGCTCGTTGTAGTTGTCCGCTTCCCAGTATGAATAGCAATAAATCACCTTGAAAATTATTTACTCTATGCTGACAATGTAGTTTTAAGAAAAATGTGGTTTTAACCAGGCGTTCAATGAAGTTAAATATCCTGGTAATTAGATTGGGGTATGGTGGGATGACTTGCAGGCACCAAACAGATGGTTTCTGTCTGATTTACTTTATATTTAATAATCTGAATGAAACTTTGGATATTGCAAGCTTTCATGGAGACCTTACTTGAGATTGGATTTGGGACCAGTTGGGTCAAGGTCACTGTTTCTAGAAAAATGGTGTCCACTTAATAACTTTTTATGCCCCCTTCTTCGAAGAATCCTTCAAGGTCAAAGGTCAAATATATGGGGGGCATTGTGTTTCACAAACACATCTTGTCAAGTGTTTTTAGCTCACCTGTCACAAAGTGACACGTTGAGCTTATGTGATCGTGTGATGTCCGGCGTGCATGCGTGCGTCCGTCAACAATTTGTTTGTGTAGAC
>VMBQ01000011.1:435395-573050 GCA_007657795.1 Dreissena rostriformis | reverse complement strand
TTGTAAAACGGTTCAAACTTTCCAGGCTTCGAAACATCTGGTTGTTGCGTCACTTCCGGGCAGAAGTCCCGGATCCCTATACAGCGAATAATACGCCATTAAAATGAGAAACGTGTAGCAATATTAAATGTGTTGTAATAAAATGAGACCAGATCTGAGAAAACTGGAATACATTTTTAAATGCATGTTCTTAAAGTGTCGTTTCAGATTAGACTATGCAGTCTGAACAGACAAATAAGGGAAAAGACACTTTCCACTTTCATCGGGTTTTTCTTTTTAAGGAGGTCTCGTCTAAACGAAAATCCAGTGTAGACGGAAAGTGTCGTCTCTGATTAGCCTGTTCGGACAACACAGGCTTATCTGGGACGAAACTTTCCGCACATGCATTAAGCCCAGTTTTCCAAGAACGCGGATCATACTATCCTTCGTATCGAGAAACCCACGTGCCAAATTGCCATGCCAATCATAAAAGCTTCAATGGGATTAACGTTTAATGCGACAACAATATGGGATGGCATACCAATCTGTTCGTTGGCAGAGGAACCTCTCACATAGAATATCCGGATTATCTGTGTAAGCCTCCGATGATTGTCCTTGTTCTCGGACCAGCACGTGCTCTCGGGGTCAAGGGCGCTCTTGAAGCCTTCAAAGGCCTTCACCTTGTCCGTCTCTATCGTCAGAATGGTGCCTAGAATAGTGGGATATTTGTTGGTCATTTAGTGCGCAGAATCACCCGCAAAGCACATTAAATAGTGTTCACTCAAATATTAGGGAAATATAACTGGTAAAATATGTGTCGTGCATTTATTTTGATGTCTCGCATTAATTTATATTCTCTTGCAAAGCATGTTACATATTGGTACAACAAATAAAACTTCATTTTTTTCATTTAGTGGGACAATCTGTCGCATATAACTTGACATATATTATACAATACATATGTGAACGGATTTGCTTCTTTCCTTTCACCCCTGAAGTTGGATCGGAAAGTTATGTCAAATCATGTGTTTCGATTTATGTATTTTTCGATTTCAAAATACTATATGTAAATATACGATTTTTTTTTTATTTCAGTGCACGAAATATTTGACCATTTTCGAATATGGCCATTTAAAACAGTTTCACGTACGGCGATACTACTAGTAAAATGTTAGAATTATATAGCATACAGTGCAGTCAGTGTCGTTTTCGCCGACTTGTTTATGTAATTTCAAAATAACACGGGCAATAAGCTTCTTTTGAATTACAAGTTCAAAGTAGTTTATACAATTAAAAAAAATACATTTTGTCCACTCAGAGTGAGAAGAGTCAATTGTGTTTTAAATGTATATCACCCTGTTACGTTTAATACATAAAATGCATAATACCTGGGATAGGATCTTTCTTCAGAGTATCATTCAGCTTGTTCACCGTCGCCTCCAGGCCCTCTAGCGTCTCGAATGTGTTTATCATCATGGGCGACACCATGGGCGACACCACACCCTCAATCGTGATATTGCCTTGCCTAAAACCCAGAGTTCAGACTCTGCCACTTGATAAAACGTTTTATGACGAGTACTGGTGACCATTTCCGACTGGTTTTTTCTATGTTTATGGTTGTTCTGTCAATGTCGTATTAGTATGGACAAAAACGGTCAGAATTGAACAACGACTTGACAACACAAATCTTTTTTTTTACACTCCATTCACTTTCTAATATTGATTTGGTTTCAAGAAGTATTTGAAAACGAGTAAATACTACATATAAATACGTTAAATCAGCCATTTTCGAGTAATTTGACATAAAGACGTTTCATAAAGATTATTATCGACAAAGCTTCTTCAATATACTTTGTTTGTTTTGTCTGAGTAAAACCAACTTCACAAATGACAAAGAACCATTATTATGCACTATGAACTTGTGGATTGACGGATTAATTGACGTACATATCAACGGATTGGTAGAAGACAATTCCATGGAGCTATTCGGATAATCGTAATTGTAATTATTTACTTACTAGTTCATCAACTAATAAGCCTTAATCGAACCTTTACAAAACGTTAACCGTCTTAATTAAGAGTTTTGCTTGATTAATTGACTCGATCTGTTTTTGTCGGCTGACAGGCAATTAAAATACAATCGGGGCTTTCTATGATTGAGCAATGTGTTAGTTGTAGTTATTGATACTTCGTACCCCGCACATTTCGTAACTGCAGCGAGTTGGAATTTATGCATATTAGCCTTCGACATGTCGTTCCTTTAATGGTTCGTACCTGTAGCGAGTTGGCAGCTCGATGGTCGCCGTAGCGGGCCGGATGTTCCTGAGCCCCAGTTGCTGTGGGGTTGAACCCGGGTAGGGACTGGTCAACCATAGTCTGGAATAAAGTTCAATAATTTGTTTGATCACCGAAAAACAAACACCAAGTTAAAATGATGTCTTTTTGCAATGCATGTGTACACTTTTCAAAGGTCTTTTGATAAACAGTACCGGTATGTATTGTAAAGACATCTCGATATTTAAAAAATGCGACCACGTGATAGATAGATATTAAACAAAGTTTTAAGTCCGGTGAGCATACGAACGAGGAAAATTCATTGTTTAGAAATTTAAAAAAGCGAAATGAACAAAAACAGGTTGGTGTATAAATATGAAATTCAAAATAAAAACATTCTCGAACAATATACTCGCTACAACCAACCTGACACCTTTAATATAGCAACAAAAGCCGAACGTCGATTCATGGCGGATCATTCCATTGAGGTCATAGTACAGTCCACCACCGGTGTCGACGGACAGCGGACACTCTATGGACTCGCACTTCCAGACTGCCACTTCCGGGTGGTCAGCTAGCCACCGGTTGGCGCCCGCCATGATTGCACTGTAACGGAAATGGCTTGAGTCATATTGACCATGCAACGTGGAAAAAATTAATCATATCAATATGAAATAATAAATTAAAGTAAAATAAAAAACTATATGTGCTTTGTATTTATCAGAATAAGGTAATTTTAGAAATGCAGAAAATAAACGTTTGAGCTTGAACGTTTGCGTGACATAAACATTTTCATAGACCTAAACCATAACATTTACTATGGTATATTCTTGAAACGAGTAAGTATCTTTTTACAATACAGCGTTGTTGCCCCAATTAGGCATGGGGAAGCAGTTGTATATGATTAAAATATCAGTTGCCACATATTTACAGAAATAAAGAAAATGTAACATGTTTAATTAAATTATGCAAAAAAGCTCCTCACAATATCGTGGACCTGAAATCTATGAATACATCAAAAGTCTTTATATAAAATAAAGAAAGCATAATGTCTTAAAAAAAGAAAGTGTCGCGTTCTGCACTTCTTACTATTTGGACATGTTGGCATCAACATGCTGGACATCGAGACGGGCGAGAATCGGTTTATTTTCGGTACCGTTATGGAATTCCCTAATGCATATGCGGCTTTCATTAGCTTTTGACAAGAATAACTTAGTATCTGTTTATGTTTGTTGTTATCAGAAAGAGGTAATCACGCGAAAGTCAAGATGGCGCCGTCCATGCCGAGACAGGTATTTTTCGCCGTTTTATACCCTTTATTACCGTTAATTTTCTTAGCGGGAGCAGTAATTGTGTGATCCCGCTAAAAACTTTCATAGCGAGTAAAGTCAAGGTATAGAACGAATATTAATACAAAATAAACGCTTATCAACTTCTTGCTGATATCGCTGGAATGTGAGCGGCATTTAAAAAGTAACACAAGTATTAAATGGTATAAAACGGCGAAAAATACCTGTCTCGACATGGACGTCACCATCTTGACTGTCACGTGACCCACCCTCTGATAATGTTACACGAAACATTTTAGAGGAAACATAGAGTCGCGACTTTGCTCCACCAACCGTCCGCACAAGTCAATGTATTATTAAAGTATACACAATTCTTGATTCGATTAAACACGTGTAGACTGTTTATGATTTTTTCTCCGCATCTACTGGTTGAAATTCAAACCATGTTTAAACCAAGAAGCTTCTTTGCAAGCAACATAATAGTTTGATTGTTTCAAGAACTGTTTGCTTTAGTGATTTTTTAAAACAAACTTCATTGACGATTTCTGATTTCTAAATAAGTAAATATTTGTTCCGGCTATTTCCGGTATTTGTTTCAATACACATGCACATTTCATATTTTAGGTTCATTTCCGTCAACATTTTGTTCATGTGGTATTTTGTTGCATGTTTCTTTTGAAATTTAGTCATTTTAATTTTGCAGCCATTCTCATTTCATTTATGGTCAAGGCGCATACACTTTTTTCACTGATACTATTTTTCAAAAACGATTGTAAATCCTATTAAACATGCATTTTAGTAATTTGAACGTAATTAAAAGTTCGTGAGCACTGTGGTTGTAAAATCCGCCGAAAGGCAATACCTGAAGTTATCGAACTTTGGTTGTATTTTACCGGGGATATTGCCCGGATTCAGACACCTGGGCATGAGGTCGATGTAGGCCAGCCGGGGGAGGCTCGGGGCCGCCTGCTTCATCGATGTCTGGTACACGCCCATTACCTGACCAACATACACGAGATATTTAGATGATGTTCATATACTGCCGATTGCCTGTGTGTATTGAGTATAGTGTACTATAAAGTGTTTAAAACTTGAAAAAGTGTAAATGACAGTAGTCAGGAGCAACAGGGACCACATATTCCGCTTTTATGGTATTTTTCTTTTTAAGGAAGTCTATACTTTGCAAAAATCCAGTTTATGCGGAAAGTGTCGTCCCTAATTATCCTATGCGGACTGCACATGCTAATNCCTCATAGGGATTCTTGCTTTATTCCAGAACTGAGCTATTTTCTCAATGGTGACATCTGACGATTGTCTTATTGTCTCCTTAAGATCAATATGTTGATGAAGGAAGTAACCAAGAGCCATACGCAAGGACGGCAATTTGCTTCCTGTTAACTCAGATACAGAGTCACCAAGTAGATACAATTCAGTCTTAGACCTTGTTGCTTTTGCCATGGATGACATTTTCAAAGATATCTTGAATCTGAATTAAAAAAATGGCATTCTTAAGACCATTTTGAAAAAAAATGCAAAATTGCATTTTACTACTCGGATACCTCCCATTTATACACACTAGACAGTACCTTGCCTCACTTCAAATGGCAAATCTGACCATTTACATGTAATAAATTAGCTTTAGTTACTGATTACATTTGGGGTGTAGAATGTTGTTTATCTCATATTAATATTTCTGATTTAAAGCATTTCAAACACAAATTAATTTAATTATTTACTTACCAAGTTACCAAGCTGTCATAATTGAGGTAAGGCTGGACACCAGGTTTCACATCAATTGTCAAGCACCAACATAACAGAAATCAACTTTAAAACATTTCATACAGCTGAATTAAAATAACAACATGTCACATCAATGATTTAAGCAACTATGCTGCAGTAACCACTGTAACACTGTAAGTCAGCATACAAGTCTGGAAAAACCAATAAAATTTGTAATATATTAACATCTAGATTATTGGTACTTGATATTAATCTTTAATGATTGATAGTTGTGATGTGAATAATGAATATGAAAATGCCAATTAGATTGGCGTTTAAAGAATGGGCTTTTATTTTATTGCAAGAATTATTATTTGGGCACTTAGCATACAAAAAAGGTCGTACAACACTGCATGTTTAGATTTCTAAAAACTTCACAACCATTGAGCTACCTCTAAATATTGTTCTATTGTTGTCATATTTTAACAGATTTGTTTTTTCATACATATGAACAAAATAAAAGGATGAGAAGATCATATTTCAAAAGTTAAAAAATAAGCTCTACCCTAATACATATGCCAGGTAAAATTAATTAATTATGACTTTGTCAAGACTTTTAGCGAATGTCTATTCAGAGTAACCGTACTAACAGCATATCAAGTATACGCCTTTACGTTCTGTTCAGTAAATGTGCTATCCTTACAGTATTTAACAATTTTTTTTTATAAATGAGGTATTTTGTTCGCAGTAACCGCAGAGTCGCTCTTTTTGTGTATACAGTTTCTTTATCTAAAAAGTGTGATACATTACATAATTAATTTTCTACATTCTTATTTGATTTGTTCCAAGTAATCCAAAAGTGCGTATACAAATAGCGACCCCCTATAGACAAGCAACCTACATTCAGTCAATAATTTATATCCCCAGCGTGAAAAACGTATTTTGTATAGGCCAACAACGCCATACGATCTGTTTTTGTCATGTTGAACAATAACCCAAATGATATTGACAGTGGTACATCTCTAGAGAGAACTTTAACAATGAAATGTGCTGAAAAAAGGCCAAATACTAAAAAGAGTCTACATTTAATTTGATAATTTTTGCGATAACGTGAATGTATCATGCGATAGTTTGATAACAAAAACCTGCTTTAAAAAGAAGCGAACTAATATGAAAATTACAGCTCATCTTAATGACATTTGACGTGCCACACATATAGCGTGTCTGGTGTACATGAGTTTGGTTTTCCTATATTAAGCTTTTTCAGGAGGTTAACAGAAGGACTTGTACAGATACTGAAATGACTGTCACAATATTAACTTTTAATCAACACTGCATACGTCCAAATGCATTGTTTTCTGTACAAACTACATATTTGGGCAATTATAAAGTGCATAGAAAAAAGGAGCGACATACTTGTTTACTATAAGATTATATCGTTTGATGTTTTAAATCATGGGATGTAATTAGAAGAAAACACTGACAATATAAATACAATATGATACAATAATCACACGCCTATGCATAACCCTAGCCTCGGTAATAATACACGTGCATTTGTTTTTCTGGAAATCAAATGAACATCAGCCCCGTAAGTGTTTTATCTAAAGTAAATTATTAATTTTGTATATCATATACAAAATAGGATAGAACATACCCTTAACATTATAAAAGTATTAAAGCTGATATGACCTGAGCAGTTGATGGATTGACGGTTCCTTTTGAAAGTTGTGTCTCCACGTATTTAGCAACTAGCGACCTTATAAACACCATGAAAAAGCTCTTACAATTTCGATTCCGTATGCTATTTGTATACAAACGTACTTTATGTTCAGCTGTTTTTATCGTCCTTTATATGTCTGTGTTGATAATGTTTGCGAAAACGATCGTCGATATAGCGAAACCGGATAAAATACCACTAAATATATGAACCGGGTTGGGCATATGGGGCTCAATATATGTTCGTAAAGTGGCGTCTCTGATTTTCCTGTGCAGTCCCCACAGGCTAATTAGAGACGACACTTTCCGCCTAAACTGGATTTTCGCTAAGAAGATACTTTGTTAAAACGAAAATTACTATACAAGTGGCAAGTGTTGTCACTACCTACTTTGTGCGGCTTGCAAATGCTAATCTGTGACGACACTTTACGCATATGCATTTGGCCCCGTTCTATATATTCATTTTCAACGACAGTGGGATTGGACGACTCAAGTACCAACTCTCTGCAATAAAAAAAATATATGTGTCCTAAACGGTCGAGTTAAAAATTTGCAAATGTGTACATTAAACGTATAATTAAACATCACGCTTCCTATGGTTATACCATTGCGTTTTGAAAATGGAAAGGCTGGTATAAATTATGGGGAACGTGTAAACGGTCGTTAAACAAAACACGATGAGTATAATTGCCTGTAAACATTGCCGTCAGTGTTTGCTAATAACCGACATAAAACGCGCTCAGGACATCACTGTTGAAACATTTATCGCATTCTTTGAAGCCGTTAAGTTAATTGAATGGCTTACTGGATGTATATGTAATGTATTGATTCAACCACAGGTAATAGCAGTAACAAGGTTGTGTACTCGAAATGTAATACCATGCACAAAAAGAACCCAGGCTATATAACTGATCTAGCATGCACACCAAGAAGCCTATACTATATTACTTAGTTCAAATTGTAAATATTCCAAAACCAAAATGCTATGTTACTACAGCTTCACAACAAAGTTTCTCAAATGGAATGATTATACTCAATAGGATTAGACACGTTATCCTATTGTTTAACGTGCAGAAAGCTTAATTTTACTATTGCTTATACGGATATATTGGTATGTTATTTAACAAAATACATGGATGGGGCTTTGGAGTCAGTAAGACAAGGTAGACACATACAAATTGGAAGTATCTAGAGCAAGTACACATATATATTTCAGTGCTACATTCGACACTTATGTGAATTAAAGAAGACATTTACATTTAATGTACAATACGTATTTATTCTAATCCGTGTGTTGTTTAACTCTAAAGAAAGGTATCGTGCGAACGCATTTCTCTGTCAACCTGACTTTTATATTGAACAACATGCAGTTTGTTCGATACTTACATGTTGTTAATGATTAAATGAAATAAAAGTAGGTTGCAATGGTACATAAGCCTTCTCCTCAACATCTTCCATTAGTAGCATTACCCTAATCCTCCTCATTATCTTCATCATCATTAAAAACAAAAATACAATCGAAAATACCACCCACCACCATGTTGATGATTATCATCAAAGACAACAACATCATACTACCATAACCGCCAATTTCCCAATTTCGTCTTTGTCATCAAGATTTTATTGTTATAATCATCTTAGCTGGTATCATAATATAATACTTTATCATCATGATAGGAATATAATACACGCTTTACACAGTATTGTGTGGGAATTTATCACAGGTTTATGAGAACTAATTAATTAACCCGACATTAGTCAACCTTGCCATGGCAATACCTAGCGCCTTGTAACACAACCTTGCCATGGCAATACCTACCGCCTTGTAACACAAATACAAAACTCATTTTAATATTGGTGCACTAATAGAAACACACATACTTATTGTTATTATTTATAATAATTAAGGGCTTGGTTGTATATACTGCATATTTATATTTTTCTATGTTTGACGGAAATAGTTTTATACTATTTGTAGACGATCTGCTGATAGATTTTGCCTGAAAGTAACATTGCAATTTACTCATGTGTTCAATCAGTGAACATCTTATCATTGTTTTAAATGTAATAAAATGACGAACAGTGCAGTTATCGATTGCTAGTCAATCTTTAACACATTTTCAATTTCGTAAGCAAGTCAGCTATATGGTGCTGTGTGCAACTTATATTTTGTTCTAACAACATGACTTTGTGAAGTACAGCAATATGATATTGACCTCCACATCGTCACATTGAAGATATTACATAGCACATTCGTATTTGATTTGTTGTATGTACTAGATGAATGTTATAAAACTCCCCAAACGTTTTCTTTGTGGATGATTGATAACATACGGAATCTCTGTCAAATTGTAATACATGTAAATGAATGAATACGACATTGTCCCCCTTTACATATGATTTGGCTTAAACTGCATCTACAGTTGTCATGCACTTCAATTTTTCGTCGTTACCTAACCTTCTGATACCAAAGGTCATGTTTGTTATTTGCTAACTTCAAACACGGTATGTATCCAGCATGTTCTTTTTGGTTTTTATAGCATAAGTCGTCATTGTTGTGAGGAATTACAGCCTCTATAATGCTAAAAATCAACGCATATTTCGTAAAATGTTTCATACAATAAAGATACCCAATAAATACTCAGTGCTCCTCCTAGCAACATCCAAAATGTCAACGCTAGATGTGGTCTGGTAACATAGAATTTACAAGATACAAAATGCTCTTTTTTCTTTGTTTGTGGTACAATATATTCAACACATGTTCATGTACCAATTAGTGTTCGTGTGTCGTATGAATATATATCGTTGCGGGAAACTAACATGGAATATATTGTGACACACACAAATAAAAAAGAGCATTTTGTATCTTGTTAAATCTATGTTACCAGACCACTGATTATTTATGGGGTTACTTTATTTTATGAAACATTGTTGGAACATTTCGTTTATTTTGAGCGTGATATGGGCTTTAAATGACCATTTCATAAGCAAGAAAGTATGGTTTAATGTTGTTACAAAATTTTAAACGTGCCAATCGTGCTCATCATTGATATATTATAGTCTTACTATATGTACCTCATGACGAATAACACACTTTTATTTTGGCTTCCGTTATACAATATTTCTATGATTTAAAATCTACTGATTGCCGTGTGCCCTTTCGCAGCAACTTGAAAATTGTTTTTATTATTCTGAAAGTGCATGACGGTGATCTGAATCTATATGATTATATGTCACTTAAACTTTCCAAAAAACGAGACATTTGTTTGTTGTGATTTTTTTATCGTATATTATGTTTGAATTGACTTGTGATGCTATGGTGTTATTTGTTATGTTTTTTTATAAAATGTTTACATTGTATTTACAAGTTTATGTCTTTAAACTCGTAACTGAAAATAAATTTCCAATGCACTTACTAATGTGTTTGTGTTTTTGCGTGCATGCTTATTTTGGTATCAGATGCATTCGTCTTTTGTCAGATTGTTTGGCTAAAGGTCACATGCAATAAATAAAAACGTTCGTGACACGTTTTTTATGTACAGACCTGATAAGTAGTTTACTTATGGCTAATAACAATATGCAATTCCAGTATCTTGTTTTGAGTTTTGGATGCATCTTTTGGATATCAACTGAAACAAACATAAAAATTCACGCCAAAATATTTGGAATGGGACTTATTCATATAATAATTTCGGACATTTAACTTATTTGTCGTATAAATCACAAAGGTCGTATTGCATTTAATTTCGAAATTCCACCGCTTCAATTGGAAACCCGTTATTAGACCATTTATATCCCAGTGGGCGGCCAATATTAAAATCCCTCTTGGTCCCAAAGGAATAGCAGTAAACCCTTACGTGTGATACAATACTTAAAACGTGTAATATTAAACTAAAGGTTTGCTTCAACAATTTAAAGTGTAATAGTTCTTTCACAACACACTATTTAACTGCACACACAAACACACTTAGAATACTATAATCATATTTTACTGTTATTAAAAGAGGTTTACAATTTAGTTACTGTTATGTGATCATCATCTTTCATCTTTATTATGCAAGATCTGACTAACATCCATATTTAATTATAAAATCAGGCGCAGTGTTTTATTGACGCGGCCTACATTTCAATCGGTTGTGCGAAACTCGCTCATAAAATCTTTCAAATCAATCTTATTTCGATTGGCGTATATTAAACATGATTTAACAGTGATTGTCAGACAGGAAGTTTTAAATCAATACGCATCACCGGATCATTTATATGTTAAGATTTAATGTCGTTTGAAGTTCTATTTTTAAATGATAGCCATGTAAACATTGTTTGAGAATCAACTGTTTGATCTTGTGAGTATTTCATCATCCAAATGGATATTATGATTTGTGAAAATGTGCATAAATATAAGTTTAATTCTCTAATTGTTACTACTAATAGTCTAGTAATTGTTAGTCTTACAAGTAGATGAGTATTTTTGTAATAAGCAGCTTATTGTTTAAATACCTGTTCTTTTCATTGTAGTTTTTATATTATTATTATTTTATTATTTTTTTTGCTTTTTTTCTGGTTTTGTTTGCTTTTGTATGTTTGTACGAAGGAAGGTGCACTGCCTGATGCTCAACATACTGATTGGAAGTGTAATTGAATGTGTATGTAAGACTGTGCTGTTTATTAATGGCATCTCAAATGAAAATGTAATCACTTATATGTATAATGGATAATGTAAAAGTCATTTCTTACAATTGCCGTGGAATAAATGACAACTCAAAAAGAGAGGATGTTTTTAACTTTTTGAAATCTTTAAATGCCGACATTTATTGTTTACAAGATTGTCATTTTACACCAGCAATGGAAAAACTGATCTATTCGCAATGGGATGGGGAATGCTATTTTAGTTTTGGCACCAATAACTCTAGAGGAATTGGTTTTTTATTTAAAACTAAATTACCTATTAAAATTCATACTATAGAAAGGGATACATCTGGAAATTACTTAATATTAGATCTTACAATTGATACTCAGAGATTTACTTTATGTTCACTGTATGGACCAAATAATGATACCCCTTTTTTTTTAGTAAAATTTGTAATATTATTGATACAATAGGAAATGACTTCTACATGTTATGCGGAGATTTTAACGTTGTGCTGGATGTGAACATTGACCTTACAAATTATAAATCAGTGAATAATAATTAAAAAAAAAAAGATTTAATGTCGTTGTCTTTTTACTTATCGCATGTGCATGAAATAAGCGGAGTTATAACCGTTCAATAATTACAACGCTCATAGCATCATCACAGGATTGCGTTACTTTGTATATTGCAAAAAATGCACATCATTTTGTTACGCGTGAACAGTTGCAACACTCTCAATTCCTAAGATGCCTATCAAAACGAACATATTTGGAGTTGTTGTTATTAATTATAGTTATACAGAAAACGACAAAACTAGCCTTTTCATCAAAAGTACATGTGCACTAAAATTTGAAAAGCTTTATGCGCAATAATATATCAATTGGTCGGCCTCGGCTTCCATATTTGTCTTGTTAACAGAATCAATCTTAATGATCGCCTGTGCTCACTTTTTTTTGTAATCATAGTCGGGTCTGATTGACCTGAGCGGAGACAGGAGTTCAATAACCTAATGTCACATTATTAAATTACTGCTACAACACTAGAATTTTTTTGTCCCTAGAGTAATTTAAAGGAAGACGTGATTGATCCGCACCATGCACAAATGGATTGTATGCAATTTGCGGAGCGAAGCTACAGGGAGCTACTCTGTCCGGTATTAAGTAACGCAATAAAGTCACGTTTTTTAGTCTCACGAGAATATCAGATAGTATCACATTTTTATAAGACGAAAACATGCATTGATTTGTTTTCATTTTCGACAATTGTGACACATAGACCAAAACAAGCTTACAGGTTAAGGTTTATAATTTTATAAAACAAGAATAAAATATCAGAGAAGATTTGGAAATCTTATCTCCAAGTTGTACAACACAGGCTTGTCCAACCTGTCTGCCACAGGCTAGCCTAACTTGTTTGACACCGGCTAGGCCAACTTCTCTGACACAGGCTTGTCCAATTTGTCTGACACAGGCTAGTCTTACGTGACTGACACAGTCTAGTCCAAGTTGTCTGACACAGGCAAGCCAAACTTGTCTGACACAGGCTAGTCCATTTTGTCTCACACAGGCTAGTGAACTTGTCTGACACAGGCTAGTCCAACTTGTCTGACACAGGCTAGTCTAACTTGTCTGACACAGGCTAGTCCAACTTGTCTGACACAGGCTAGTGTAACTTGTCTAACTCAGGCTAGTCTAACTTGTCTGACACAGGCAAGTCCAACTTGTATGATACAGGCTAGTCTAACTTGTTTATCATAGGCTAGTCTTACTCGTCTGACACAGGCTAGTCTAACTTGTCTGACACAGGCTAGTCTAACTTGTCTGACACAGGCTAGTCTGACTTGTCTGACACAGGCTAGTCAAACTTGTCTGACACAGGCTAGACCAACTTGTATGTCACAGGCTAGGCAAACTTGTCTGACACAGGCTAGTCCAAGTTGTCTGACACAGGCTAGACCAACTTGTATGACACAGGCTTGTCTAACTTGTCTGACACAGGCTAGTCTCACTTGTCGGACACAGGCTAGTCTAACTTGTCTGTCACATGCTAATCCGACATGTCTGACACAGGCTTGTCTAACTTGTCTGACACAAGCTAGTTCAACTTGTCTGACACAGGCTAATCCAACTTGTCTGACACAGGCCAGTAAACTTGTCTAACGATAGTAAGTCTAACTTGTCTGACACAGGCTAGTCTTACTTGTCGGACACAGGCTAGTCTAAATTGGCTGGCACATACTAGTCCAACTTATCTGACACAGGCTAGTCCAACTTGTCTGACACAGGCTAGTTTAACTTGTCTGACACAGGCTAATCCAACTTGTCTGACACAGGCTAGTCAAACTTGTCTAACGAAAGTGAGTCTAACTTGTCTGACACAGGCTAGTCTTACTTGTCTGACACAGGCTAGTCTAACTTGTCCTACACAGGCTAGTCTAACTTGTCTGGCACATACTAGTCCAACTTATCTGACAAAGGCTTGTCTAACTTGTCTGACACAGGTTAGTTCAACTTGTCTGACACAGGCTAATCCATCTTGTCTGACACAGGCTAGTCAAACTTGTCTAACGAAAGTAAGTCTAACTTGTCTGACACAGGCTAGTCTTACTTGTCGGACACAGGCTAGTCTAACTTGTCTGGCACATACTAGTCCAACTTATCTGACACAAGCTAGTCCAACTTGTCTGACACAGGCTAGTTTAACTTGTCTGACGCAGGCTAGTCCATTTTGTCTCACACAGGCTAAAAAACTTGTCTGACACAGGCAAGTCCAACTTGTCTGACACATGCTAGTCTAGCTTAGTTTAAAAAATGATTTGGAAAAAAATGGAAATCCTATCTCCAACCTGTCTGACACAGGCTAATCCAGCTTGCTTTACACAGGCTAGTCTAACTTGACCGACTCAGGCTAGGCCAACTTGTCTGACACAGGCTAGTCCAACTTGTCTGACACAGGCTAGTATAACGTGTCTGACACAGGCTAGTCCAAGTTGTCTGACACAGGCTAGTCCAACTTGTCTGAAACAGGCTAGTCTAATTTGTCTGACACAGGCTAGTCTTACTTGTCGGACACAGGCTAGTCTAATTTGTCTGGCACAGGCTAGTCCAAATTGTCTTACACAGGCTAGTCCAACTTGTCTGACACAGGCTAGTACAACTTGTCTGACACCTGCTACTCCAACTTGTCTGACACAGGCTAGTCTAACTTGTCTGACACAAGCTAGTCTAACTTGTCTGACCCTGGCTAGTCCAACTTGTCTGACACAGGCTAGTCTAACTTGTCTGACTCAGGCAAGTCTTACTTGTCTGACACCGGCTAGTCCAATATTTCTGATACAGGCTAGTCTAACTTGTTTGAAACAGGCTAGTCTTACTTGTCTGACACAAACTGGTCTAACTTGTTTGACACAGGCTAGTCTAACTTGTCTGACACAAGCTATTCCAACTTGTCTGACACAAGCCAGAACAACTTGTTTGACACAGGCTCGTCTAACTTTTCTGACACAGGCTAGTCTAACTTGTCTTACCCTGGCTAGTCCAACTTGTCAGATACAGGCTAGTCTAACTTGTCTGACTCAGGCTAGTCTAACTTGTCTGACACAGGCTAGTCCAACTTGTCTGACACAGGCTAGTCTAACTTGTTTGAAAGAGGCTAGTCTTACTTGTCTGACACAGGCTAGTCTAACTTGTCCTACACAGGCTAGTCTAACTTGTCTGACACAGGCAAGTCCAACTTGTCTGACACAGGCTAGAACAACTTGTATGACACAGGCTAGTCAAACTTATCTGACACAGGCTATTCCAAGTTGACTGACACAGGCTAGTCCAACTCGTCTGACACAGGCTAGTCTAACTTGTCTGACACAGGCTAGTCTTACTTGTCAAACACAGGCTTGTCTAACTTAGATTAAAAATGACTCATGTGGTGTAGCACCTTTGAGGGATAATGGGGTCTTAAAATCTAACCCAAAGAAAAGAGCAGAAATGGAAGATGTCTTTTAACATAAACTCTTCACAATCAACCTCTCTCTGTCGTAAACCAAGAAACTTATCTTGGTGTTGAAAATAAGCTCAACTTTAAACTGGTCACCCCATGTATATACAATTAGTAGTAAAGCAAGTCAGTGCTTAGGTTTCTTAAAAAGAAACATTCATTCCTCTAAAATGTTAACTAAGGCAGCGGCATATAACAGCATTGTTAGACCATCCTTGGAATTTATATTGTGTGGGACCCTTACCATCAGAAGGATATTGATAACATCGAAAATGTTCAGCTTTAAGCCGCCAGATTTGTAACGAATAATTACAGCAAGACCCCGGGCAAAGTCACACATATAATTAAGGATTTTAATTGGAATACCTTGTTATCAAAAAGACAACAAGCCAGTCTCTTTTTGTTTTATAAAATAGTATATAATCATGTTGACGTCAATCCCCTCCACTATCTCACTCCATACAATAGACACACACGCCATCACCATCACATGGCATACCAAATACCACCGAGTACAGCTGATTACCACAAATTTTCATTATTTGTGGGTCCGGGAGGCCAATATGGCAATTTTGGAAGTTCAAAACGTCCGTGTTGATCCGGGACAATGCGGGACGATGACAGCATCCGGAATGATCCGGGTTGGTCCGTGTAGCTGCCGTGTACTGAACGGGGACAGCCGAACTTACGCCGTGGTTGTCGGTGTGCGTTCTTGACAGTCCTGGAACATATTAAGGTGAAACGCGCTTTAATTGTATGGTATTCATTATGTAGAGAATATATGGTTAGTGTGTTGACTGGTTACAGTTAATCGTGCAAGGCGTGTGAATTGTGTCCAATGAGCCGAGCCCGAAAGACTTTCTCCATCCAAGACACCAACCATCAATTATGTTTAACGTGATTCTTTCATGTTGTGATTTTATTCTGTATTTCTAGATGTAATTGTCATTGATACAATTTTTCACGTCGATTAAACTCAATAGCGGCCGCTTTAAGTAAGGTCCGGCATGTGATACAGGCAATACACAAGTCATGTGTCAACAACTAATCCGGCATCCCTTTATCCGGCAGGAAATATGGCTATTGCCAGGATAAACATAACATCCTGTTATACAAAGGGACAAGAAAAACTTTATGGAATCAATTCTACTTCTGCCCGCGTTTTAAAAGTACATAAAATTTGGGATGATATATGCGTCGGCACATTCCAGGGATCATAGGATCATGTCCTATATGTTGAAGTGCACAATGTCTCACATCTAATTTGTGGAGGATATTCCGCGATCACGTTACGATTCCCTTGTCAATACAAATGAATGAATTATTCACGAAATGATATGATATCGTCATTTAATCGTCGAACTTGCCTGAATTTGCATCTACAGCTATAAAAATCGCTCATTTGTACTATGGAGCCGAATGATGCCCAAATACTGGTACGTTCTAAATCGGTTAATGCGCAGTTCATATCACCGCTCGTTTCAGTAGTACGTTGACGTATCATCTTTAATTGCAACGTGATAAAGGGAGCAATATTTCAGACACATGGGTATGATCGCAAACGCATTTAAAATGTTTATTTTACCAGCGGGGTGAACGGGTTGTCTTTAAAAAAGAATCTATACAACCCTCACTTTATCATGGTTAGGTATTTGGTCATTTCATTCAAAAGGCGATTAATTGTTATGTTTTTTCAGTTTTGAAAAAAAGATACAATACGTTAAACACAACCAATAATCACAAACACGTATTTGCAGATTTATGTAATGTTGTATGATATCAATATCATTAGACTGTATTGCCAACACGTATAAACATGGAAACGAAACGGAAATGGAGTTTCTTATAAAATGTTTCGCATTAAGTGAGTTCTCCTCTTAGAAAAATATATGGAGTGGTAGGACCTTTCTCTGGTGTAACGGTGATTTATTGGCGGATCCTGGATATCCATCATCATACTTCACCTCAATCAAGTTTGTCTCTGAAGAATGCAGAGACAGCAGAACTGACGGTTGGATATTATTCCATAACAATAAACATTGCATTCATGCTACACAATACTTTCTCTTATTTCAAAAAATCTTCTTAAAATGAATTAATAGCGCATGCTGGAAAAGTGCAGTGTGTTTTATTGTTTCTAGAAATTATTAATTGGTATTTCACATTGGAATCGACCCACACGTGTTGCTATGTGTGTTATTTAGTAGATATTTATAATCTTTATCTTTAGTATCAGTATACTCATTAGTGCTTTCAACATTAGTATTATTGTTATTACATGTATCATCATTGTTATAATTATAGGCATCGCTATTTGCTAGGTACTCATCCATTTTCGATAAATCATTTATAGATATACCATATACATGACTTCAATAGCTACACACAATATATTTGAATAAACCCCTTTTTTCTCACCCTATGATTAGGTTTGTTAATACGTGTTGACAAACACTGTGATCATCTGCCAAATATATTGAAAAGCTCTTGCAACAACATGCCATGAAAATATAATTTCCGTTTAAATTGTGTATATTTGCCATATTCTTGCATTCCGTGATAATTGTCATGAACATGTACATCAATGTTGCTTTGAGGGACCTCTACCAAACGTGTTACGCTTCACGGCACAATGTGACCGCCTTAGTTGGAAAAAGACATATGTCTAAACACCGTGTTTCTAACTCTATTATTAGATTTTGTACATTCACACAGATATGACATTATTGAAAAGGTTCTGCCCTATTCAAAACAAGCTAATTTCAAACTTGTGTTAAAGTTGTGTATATGTATTGTAAAGTTCTGTGCAGATCTTCATGAAAATGTACACACGTGTGCACACGTTTTTACTTCATTGCTAACGATATCTACCATAGCTAAAAATCGATATAATCTTAAGGCTATTTTCTCCTAATCACTTCCCAAAGATGGCGAATAAAAATCGAGATTCACTGCGGTTTTACTATGTTTCTATTCTGAACATGTTTAAGATAAATTTCGTTTCCGTTTGGACGCATATTGTAAACCCCGGTTGAATAATTATGTTTCATGTGCGAACGAAACACGACTTAAAAAAAGATGAAGTATGATCATTACATTTGCATATCTCAAAGAGATGTCATTTGTAACTGGATTTACGATGGTATAAGTCTGTCTCGTTGCCATGCAAGATTGTTGAATTTCTGCGATAGTTAACATTTAGCATGACCAATTGTTAAGCAAAGCTGATTCTAAGGGAATAAGGAGCGTTGGATGAACCGCATCTAATCACCATGATATCATAATAGAGAACATTTCCTTCTTAGGAGTTACCGTGAAACAAAATGATGCTTGCAATACTTTTTCAAACGTTGAAAACCACATACGAAGAAATCCAAACAGTTATAGCCAAATCTTAAAGAACACGTATACGAACGTTTTGTTTTAAAACCTTAAGCGGTACATGTAAACGAAGATACACTAACAGCATAAATGTTTCATATTGTGAATACATGCTATATATTGAGAATGTGGTTGGGCAACAACATTATTGTTATTTAATGCATACAGATTAACAAAAATAGATGTATGTAATTGATACTTTCATTACTTTAAAGTAATGTATTTAACTAAAGAGTAATTAACAAATATTGTTTATCATTACAATTATTTGTTAGTTTTATAAGAGATTTTTGTCCAAGTTGTGCTTTACGTTAACGTATATTTGCGTCTAAGACTCTTATTAACTTTTTATTTTTATTTTTCGAGTACATTAAATAATATTGAAGAATATATACATGCACTATAGCCGGTTTCATTCAAAACATATGCTTAAAGCCGGCCGAGTTGATGTTGGTATATTTTCCCATTTTTGTTGTGTGTCGCAAAAAAGTGATAATGAGTCAAAATGTGATGGTATTTATGTCAGATGTGCAAACAAATTTGATCAAACGCGGTCAACAAATGCCCAATTCAGTACAAAGATAGGGCTTTTTAATTTCTGTCCGTGGACAGAAATAATCTAAATTTAAACACGCGCGGGTCACATGTAAAACCACTTGACCATTGCTTCATTGTCTACAACGCCATTTGCCATGGAGAAACTGTGTTATTTAGTAGTTCTTCTTTGTTTTGAAAAGCGCGGAAGTGGAAATCACGTGAAAGTGGCGCTCACGTGACCCAAAGCGTGCATACGTCACAGGTTAATAATAGTCTTGAGGATTCCGGTATGTACATGATTAGGTTTTGTTTATTTGATGCTTTTGGCATTGTTTGGCACATTTTTTGCAAAAATCAGTATGGAAGAGTTAAGCTTTAGAATGTATCTGATGAATACTGATCATATATGTTCAGTTGAGAAAACTAAATTGCTGTAAGAAATATCAACTCGGCCGGCTTTAAACATCCCCTTATTAGAATACATTCACCATTATTATAGAACAGAGATATGCAATAACCGGTTGCATTCGAAAAATATCTTCTAATAACGTTTAACCAAATAATATGAATTCCATGCATCTAAAACACACAATTACTTCATAGTTTAATTCGGTTGTGTGTATAAATACCACATTAAACTGAATGACGCAATCAGTTTTTAAATGATAACGTCATCAGAAACTCACAGGTAGCTTGACGATTACAAATATTGTACATGATGGTGTCATGTTATCTACCTGTTATGTAAAATCACTACTTAACACGACACTCATAGTTTCCCTCTATAAAATCATTTAGTGGTAAGACAACACATGTTTTAAGTGTAATATGAAGTAAACACCATGCTTGTGTATGGTCTACCGTATACGTTTGTGTTATATAATAATGTCGTTTTGACTATTGTTTATCAATGCAATCTTGCGGGTCGATCGGGTAAATGGAAAAAAAAAAACAACATGTTTACGCATATAGAAAGAATAAAATCAAAGACCCCATCAAAGGCACATTCTGCAGCGACTATGTTGATACATTGTTCTGTAAAATACAGAGGCAGCATCCATTCTGTATTGACTCATACATACTTTGCATTTAATGCCCGAAAGGGATAACACACAAATACAGTGTGCAATGGGCCCTTTATATTTGGCACCATTCGTCATTGTCATATTGTGTTTTTTTTTATATATAAATTTCGTTGTATATGTATGTAAATTGGCAGCTCATTTACAATAACTAGTGAGAAGTATATCCCATTTATTTTATCGATAGAACATGCAAAATGACCACGTTGGTACATGTGTATTTACTATTTGTGAAATAAACAAGATTTGATTAAATATAATGATCCAATATTTAAGATCTTGATATGAAATTCGTCTTACAAAGGTCAAACTAATGCCCATGTGTTCGACATCTGTTACATTATTGCTGAAAGGACACATAGTGCACAAGTGAGTACGTATTAAAATACATGAATGCGCACATTGCATTGATTTGACCCTTTATCACAGATGGTGTGACGAGTATTAATAACAATGTTTGCACGAAACCAAGGCTCAACTTTAATAAATAAACTGATTCAGTTTCCCAAAACATAAAAAGCTACACATTGCCATCCAAAAGTTAACAGCTGTAAGATAAATTAGTTTAAGAGGTTTGTGCAACTGGGTATGGACGGAAACGCATTCCGATTTTTCGTTTGACTAATTTCATTATAACTTGTGACACATGTTCCCTAACAAACATTTCGCTAAAAGTTCATATTGAATTGGTTGAATGTGTACCTGTATACCGAAATATTACCTTCATAGATATTTATCACATTTTAGTAAAAGATAGATGTGACTACAGTGAAACGGCGATAAATATGACAAGAAAAAAGCGTCTTATTAATTTGTCAAGTCTGGTGGCGAATTTATATTTCAGAGTAACTATGAGAACCGTAACGCCTGGTGATTGGTTTACTTAACATTTTAAGATAATATAAGCAATTGACTGCGTTATATACCATAATATAGTTTGTATAAGAAAATATCAAGATTACGCGTGTACATTTTTGTACGTTTTGTTAAGCAAAGGTGTGATCGTTAAAGTATTGTACAACAATTATTTTTATAAATGAGTTATTTAATTCCCAGTTACTTATGTTACAGTAGATACATGTGCGTATAGAGTATCTTTATTTAAAAATGTGTTATACATACATCATAACATATTGCCTACATAGTTATTTGATTTGGTTCATGTAACAAAAAGACAATATAAGAAAAGCATCACCCCCAACTTCTATGCATAGAACCTTTATTCAGCCAAATTGAATACTTGATTTCCCCAGCGTGAAAACGTCTTTTGTATAGGCCAAAAACACCATACGAACTAGTTTTGTCATATTAAACAATAAACCAATTGATAATGACACACGACGTCGCAAAGCTTTAGAGCATACGAAACAAATAATTATTGTAGTAGTTATGTCTGCAAATTTGCTAACACACGTCAATTATAAAAAAAAAGAGTTTGCATCCAATATAAAAAACTGTGCGATAACGCGCATATCTCATGCTACTTAAAGCGCTATTTCGATTTACCGAAACATGTATTTGTTGCACGACAAAATATACGTATGTATTTCGTCCTGTAAGTAAACCTACACCTGACATTTCTATGTACCATGGTATTATTCTGCTTAAAGGCTTAATTGATGGTCACAGTTACGGGTCTTTGTCCGTAATAACCTGAGTTAAAAAATGTGCATTGCCAGAGTATTGAACACTGTTCAGTCATTTTAAAGTGGAATAATAGTAAACCGGCGTTTATTGACACGAATGTATTTTATTCGTGTATTATTTTACCTCTACCATAATTGATTATACTACATATTAACAAACAAGTATTTTAAATTAAATGGAGCTTTGATCAAACTACATTGATGCCAAAGTTGGACGTTAAGGAATATATTTTAATATTTGTTTTTGATCTGGATTATCAATGAGGGACATTTGACAAGGATTCAAAATTATCAAAATGACTGCCAATTATTTAATCAGGCGATGACGATTTCAATGTCTACAAATTCTTGTGTTGTTCAATCCATATGGTACTGACTGCGTTTGTATTTTCCCTATTTCCGCACTCGTTTCAAAAGTACATTAAACCTCTGCTGATAAATGCATCGGCACATTCCGGGGATCATAGCAACATGCACTCTTTGTTGATGTGCACAAATTTCTCACATCTAATTTGTGGAAGATATTCCGGGATCGCATCGTACCGATTCCCTTGCCAGTTAAACTGAATAAATTGATTCACGACGTGATGTGATATCCTCATTTAATCATGTCGAACTTGCCTGAATTTGCATCCACAGTTGTAATGATCGGTTATTTGTACTAAATAGCCGAATGGAGCATTTATGAGAGATGTGTTCATGCGCAGTTTTGACAACAAAAATACTAGTAGGTTTCTATACAGTAAATGCGCCGTTAATATCACCGCTCGTTTCAGTATAACGTTGACGTATCATCTTTAAATTAAACGTTAAAAAAAGATAAATATTTCAGGCAAATGAGTATGATCGCAAAAGTATTAAGAATGTTTATTTTACCAGCGGTAAATGGATTGTCTTCTAACAATAATTTATAGAACCATAACTATATTATGGTTAAGTAATAAATTCATTCAAACGGCCATTAATTGTAATGTTTTGTCAGTATTGTAGATATATACAATACGTTAAACACAACTTATAATCACAAATATGTATTTTCAGATTAATATAATGTTGCATGATATGAATATCATTGGACTGTATTGTCAACACGTATACATATGGAAAAGAAACGGAAAGAGAGTTTCTTATAAAATGTATCGCATTAAGTGAGTTCTCCTCTTAGACAAGTATATGGAGTGGTCGGACAACGCCTAGAACAAGTATGTGAGGAAAGCAAATAAATTGTTCGTTGGGCCCAAACATTGACATAAGTGTTGACTAATAGGAATCCTTTCTCTGGTATTACGGTGATTTATTGGTTGATCCAGGAATTCCATCATCATCCTTCACCTCAATCAATTTTGTTGCTGAAGAATGCAGAGACAGCAGAACTGACGGTTGGACATTATTCCATAACAATATACATAGTATTCATGCTGCACAGTACTTTCTCCTATTTAAAAAAAATCTTCTTAAAATGCATTTAGAGCGAATGCTTGAAAAGTGCAGTGTGTTTTATTGTTTTTAGAAATTATAAATTGGTATTTCACATTAGAATCGAACACACAAGAGTTATGTGTGCTATTTAGTAGTAATTTATTATTTTTATCTTCAGTATCAGTATAGCCATTAGTGCTTTCAACATTAGTATTATTTTAATTATATGTATCATCCTTCTTATAATAATAGTCATCGCTATTTTCACAGTACTCATACACTTTCGATAAAATCATATATAGATAAACCATAAACATGGCTTCCATAGCTAAACACAAAATATTTGTCTAAACCCATGTATTCTCACCCTATGATTAGGTTTGTTAACACTTTAATACAAACACTGTTGTCATCTGCCAACATATTTAAAAGCTCTCGCAACAACATGCCCTGAAAATATAATTTCCTTTGAAGTTGTGTATATTTGACATATTCTTGCGTTCGGTGATAATTGGCATGAAAATTTACACCAATGTTGCTTGGAGGGACCTCTTCCAAACGTGTTACGCTTCACGGCACAATATGACCGCCTTAGTTGGAAATAGACATATGTCTGAACACATTGTTTCTAACTCTATTCTTAGATTTTGTGAATACATTCACACAGATGTGAAATTATTGAAAGGTTCTGCCCTATTCAATGCAAGATAATTTGAAATTTGTGTTAAAGTTGTGTATATGTATTGTCAAGTGTTCTTAAGTTCTTTGCAGATCTTCCTGAAAATGTACACACTTGTGCACATGTTTTTCTTCATTTCAAACGATATCTTCCATAGCTAAAAAATCGATATAATCTGAAGGCTATGTTCTCCTAATCACGTCCCAACGATGGCGAATACAAATCCAGCTTCACTGCGGTTTTACTATGTTTCTCTTCTTAACATGTTTTAGTTATATTCGTTTCCGTTTGGACGCATATAGTACCCCGGTTGAATATGTTTAATGTGCGAACGAAACACGACTTAAAACAAAGATGAAGTATGATCACTACATTTGTATTTTTAATGTCAAAGTATACATATTCCTACGAGGCGTGATCACGGTGATTGCCTAGCATGTTGTCGATGGCTAATATATGTTACATAATCCGTCCTTTGTAATGGCTGTCTATTTTAAATAGGAAGTCAATCGGCCTTTTAACAAACGGTTTTTGTTCGAATACCATAACCTTAATACTGCTTCGTTGTTATTGAGCATATAGGAATGGCTTCTATACATCATGATTAAAACTCACCTATAAAGAAACACATACGACAAACTTAAATAAAAATCACCGTTGTAATTGCAGTGATAAATGGATAATGGTTGGTAAAGAAACACAAGAACATCACAAAGACATGTATTTACAGATATTCAATAACCACCAAAAATAATATACAAAAATACAACGCATTCTCGGTTGTAAAAAAAAATATATATGATTCATTATCGGTGAAAAACAATGTCAAAATGTTTGGATTTACGGTAACATGACGAGCCACGTATCACTGGACTTAAAAACTATGCTTACAGATAATAAATGACATGAAGTACTATATTCTGATACACAGGCTGTCCGGTTAGCGCAGCGGTTGGTACACGAGATTCTCACCTAGGCGACCCAGATTCAATCCCCCTTCCCAGAAGCATATTTGTTTGCTTGGTGGCTTATATAACGGACAGATGGGGTTTCCTCCGGGTAATCCGGCCACACACAAACACAATCAAAACCAAATTACAGTTAATAAACAAAAAGCTTAAAATTTCAGATATTATGCCAACATTCTTCGCTTGTGAATCAAAAAGTTAACTATGAAGAAGCGCTGGGATACACTCCGGGTCCTCACATCATGCGGCATCAGGCGCGGAAGGACATCACAATCTTTGAAATACACACGCACATTCTGATACATAAAGTAAGTCATCACGAATTCATTTAAGATTTTCGATATTATTTATAACACATGCAACATTCGTGAAATTATTCATGCGTTGAAAGTTAAGAAAAAACGGACTATAACAAACATTGAAGTATAGTTACCAAATAAGACAATCATCACGTAGCGTTAAGTCTACTACGTTATTTTTTCCCATCAGTCCAGTAACGCACATCTATCTTTGGATCAGATATTTGCCCATAACCAAGGTAAATGGCCACTGAATATTGCCAAATTGCCAATTTGTTTTAGCTAAGTACTTAGCCTAATATATCTTAATAATATATTTTTGGCAAGAAGCACTATACGTTAGCCTTCCTTTGGGAGTAGTACTTACTATTGGACATAGCCAGACAAGGAAAATGTCGATTTAACCATCACATGGAAATGTGTTACGTATGAGCTAGTGAAGCACGGAATCGAATGTTTGTTTGGTTACCTCTATCCTGTATGTCCTGTTTATTTCCTGTTTAAAAAATTTTATTACGTATTTAATGTTTCTCAATTCAATTTCAGCCAAAATGAGTCGTTATTACCATTTGGAAATATTAAGCCACATTAGTATCTGACTAGTAAAAACTAACACAAGAAAAGAAGCAGCCTGGGGTCCCACTGCGGTCTTGTTTTAAGTGTATTATTTATTATCTGGTCAATTTTAATAGTTACTGTAATTTGAAGAGAACAAATAGAGAAAAGAAAGCTCTGATTAATGTTATTATATTAAAGCTAGTAATTATAATTTTAGAAACATAAACATATGCAACATTGTTCAATTTATTTTGAAAGTGTGATTAGCATTGGACAACGGAAGAAAACATGATAACATATGCGTCTTAGGCATAATTTCAATTACAGTTAAACTGCATACATGTACATTACTTTGTAGTTCAGTTCCACGTGTCGAGGTAGTCATGCTTATTTTTTAAGGTGTGCAGGACATCATGATTGTGGAGCAATGCAATTTTGCTCTGAAAACATCAATTGTAAAGTCAATGTTGACCCTGTTATGAAAGAAAAGGGCACACAACGTACTGTGATTCATATATGTATGACAGCGTTATTTGCGCTTATCATAACAACAACGGGAAGGTCACTATTAATATGGTATAGCATCCGGTGGATGGTGTTAGACTTACCGTCCAGTAACTTTCATGTTACAGTAAATATAGTGATGCTAAATGAAAGGTATATTTCAATTATGTTTTATTAGTAATTTTCAAAGTTTCTATGCAGCAATATATGTTGAGTATCAAACATCTACTGATTCGTATGATAACGTACTACATATAATACAATACGCTACGAAAATGAATACATGTTTAACTATCACCAGTAACAGTTAGTGTTTCCATGTTATAATTATTTGAATATTGTCACTTCAGTCCACTTACAATATTTTCTCTCGAGATATGTCAATATCAGCAATAATTTATTTTAAATATACATTTGACGAAAGCATTTGGATTTTGCCCATCATAATACAGTACGATTCAACACTAGCATTCACAATTATGCAAGTTATGCAAAAGACATAACTTTTCTAACATCGACACCCTGTTGTGAAAAACACGCAAGGAACAGGAAATTGCCGAATTCTCATTAAACATATACATATCCCATTATCAGTCTAGCGCGTGTCTCCGTTTTTAATCGTTTATACGTCTTATTATGCAATACAAGTTATTGACCACGGTTTACTGGCAAAATCCCATTTTGTCCCAGTGATACGCTTGTTTATCTTAATTATATCATATTGTCTACATGACAAATAATCATTTTTTGTTAATGAACACTTATTACTTTTGAAACAAAAACTAAGAAGAAAACGGTGTCCGTGGAACAATGTGATGTGTAGGTTAAAAAATATTATTTTGTTTGGTTTAACTGAACATGCTGTAAGTATTTGTTAAACGTATTCTCAGACAGCTAAACTAACACTAACACACACTTACGTTTGTAAAATTGTATATACAGAGTATCCGTCTGTCATTGACCTTGCATCGCTAAAATTGTATTTAGGGAATATAAAGGTTTGTGTTGCATACTTAAAAGTGTATTCAACAAGGCTACCTTATCAATTAGCGTTGGCGAATGGTATTTTTGCCAAGTGAATAAGCTTTGTTTTCAACACATATGTGGTTTTTCATTTATGCCTGTCACTGTCGATAACTTTTTTTCCTATGTAAACAAAAGCAAGTTGACGAACATATTACTAAAATAACGAATTCGCAATATCATTCCTCATATATGTTACTTTCGCTTTATGTAAGAATCGATTCCGAAAGTGTAACTAAGACTGTCGAACAAAATATATTTACAGGAATCCAGTCTCTGTTATTACGGCGCAATTATATTTTTGGTGGACCATGCAATACCATCATCATTCGAATTGAACTGACACGATTTGTTAGTGTGCTATTTAGTAGTTCTGTATCGTCTTAATAATGATTGTCATTATAGCCGTTAGTGAATTCAACATTATTATGATACTTACTGTATTTATTATCCTTTGTATTATTATAATCATACTTATCTTTAGGTCTCCCATACACGTTAACTACAAGTGTCAAACATTGAAAAAAGCGCGTTGGCTGTATTTCATTATGATACGATGTATTAACATTGTGAAACTTACAAATATTAATCGAGTGTAACAGTTACTGTTTGGGATAATAAAAACAACATGAATCTTCAAAACATCGCACGTAATTGCTTTTGTTTTTGTTCAGTGCAGTATAACCTGAATTTGTTTTGAGAACTAGCCCGTACTAAAACAATCATACGGATTTTAACACATGAAAATACATTTCCTGACTGCAACCTTTTTCATTCCAGTATTGATAGTGTTCGTGATAATCCTTTTGCAGAACAAAACACAAATACTATTCTTGGAGACCATCGTTCTTATCACAAATGAAACCATATCAATATCAATCTCAAATTCAAAACAGCTGAGCCAAGTACATTTGCTCCAAGCTATTGTTCTTGCTGAACCTTTACTAGGTTTTGTACGCATCTCATCGTTTGAGTAAATCGATGTGGGGACAAATGTAACTTCTCAGACTTAAGAACATGACATACTTCTGGTGCGTGCTCGTTCGAATATTCGAGTAGGCTAAATAGTTTGGTTTAAATATGAGTTCAATATTTAAACAAAAACGTCTTGAAATTATGTTTACACATTGCGTAGTACAACAATCAAATAAAAATCAAACAAAGAATGGCTATTTTTCTGTAATCATGGATGGTGGTGTTTAAATGTTTGATGTTAAGATGTATACAACTGGATGGTTTAAGATGACTTAAGGTGTTGATGTCATCAAATAATTGAACGTGGAAATGTGTAAATCGCATTAATATAAATAACTATATAGTCGGTTTGAAAACACCCGTGTTGGGTACTTGTTACATTATTTGATAGTATATACAACATTGCCAGAACCGAACTATGGCTATCGCATGTTAATGTGCAATCGCGAGAAAACGTGAATGTTTCACTGCTATTAAAATAAATTACATTTCTAATTAATGGTTCTTTCTTAAGTTGAATGAATAATTAATGTATTCGTAATAGGTTAAGCTAGTAAAGTAATCTATTAGACGTTACGCTCTTCTTCAAATGAATATGAATGTCTTGTGCGTCGTTAACTCAATCTAAGAACACTGTGTGTACCATGTGTTTTCATTGTATATTCACATACTATAGCGTTTCGAATTTTGTCTGGCATGAAACTGATATCATAACTGATACGTTTTGTTAGCACTTTGTTACTTTATAACCCGTTACAAATATTTATGTCTGACCGGTAGTGCGATTTCCAGCTAGACAAGGAAATACCATGTAGAATCACACTCTTGTTAGGTTCTTAAAATAGAAACGTGAAAGCTTTTTGTTTTCGCCCAATTTTCCATCTTAAACAATCGAATTAAAGTTTACCGAACACGGGACGGGAGGGCGGGAGGCCAATTGCCTGACTGGCTTAACGCCGTCGTTAAAAAGTAAACTTAATGTTTGAAATATTTAATATGTTTTCTTAGGTCCATCACCAATTTGCATACAAAATTAGACGTTTATACATTGGAAGTTCTTATAAAAAACATATGTTTATTCTTATATAACAAGGCCACTTCAGCTTAAACTATTAATTTATCAAAACTCCATTCGTTCTAACCCTAAGAGTAGAATTGTAAAAACATCACACAAATATTTATTGGGTGATCTTCTGACAAAATCACTTAACATATTTCGCTCATTTGCATACACTTCGTGGCATGAACGTTTACATAATTGTTTTATTTTAAAGATAACTATAGCGATTAATGGTACTATGACGAAAAGTTTATCAATAGACATTTCAAAAACAATGCTTACACATGAAACAAAACATTTTGTATTTTCTACCTGATACAACAAATTAAGACATTAAGAAATCACTAAAGATTGCAGACCATATACTTAACACATGCAACCTACGCGGAATTTTTCATGTGTTGAACGTGGAGTAAACACTGATTATAACAAACATTGAGGTACAGTTACCCGATAAGACAATCATCTCGTATCGTTAAGTCCAATATGTTATTTCTTAACATCAGTCTTGTAACGCACGTCTATCTCTGGAACCACATATGACAATAATACAAGTAAATGACCACTGAATATTGCCAATTTGTTCCAGCTACGTACTGAGCCTAATCTATTTTAATAATATATTTTCGGCAATGAGGACTCTATGTCAGGCTTCCCTTGGGAGTAGTAATTACTAATGGAAAGACCCAGAAAAGGAAAATGCAAAACGTGTGTATGGTTGCATTTATCTTTCATTTAAAGCCAGGAAGAATTTAAGATACACATCGGAAAGATTTACTCACTGAAGTCACTTATCTGAATAGCTAAATCTAATACGAACAAAGTACCAACCTTACAAGAGAAGTGATATCACCCGAGTTTACCATGCAGTCTTTCTTTAAGCGTTATAGATCTTATCTGGTCACTTGTATTTGTATTTTTTAAATTGCGCAGAGAATAAAAGTTTTTTATTAATTGTATTACATTTAATTCAATTGTTTTAATTTAAGGAAAATATAAGGACATTATACTTTTTATTTTACATTTAAATTATTATTGAAAAACGGAAGGAACATGATAAAATATGTATCTATCGAGTTTCGTTCATTATGAGTAATGGTATAGTACCCTATAGCGTGTTTGGCATATAATCCATGATAGTGTTAACCTTAACCTGCATTCATCACTGTGTATTTTAGTTTCACGGGTCCATGCAGAGTCATAATTATGTCTTAATGGACAACAGTTTTGTGTAGCAGCGCAATTTGCTCTGAAAACATAAATCGTAAAGTCAAAATTGACCCTGCAATGAAACAAAAGCGCATACAACGAACTATTATTCATGTTTGTCTGACAGCGCTAGTTATTATTACCACAATGGGAAGGTCACTAGCATCAGGTGGACAGTGTTAGACTAAGTATGTTTGTCTGACAGCGCTAGTAATTATTACCACAATGGGAAGGTCACTAGAATCAGGTGGATAGTAGTAGACTAAGTATGTTTGTCTGACAGCGCTAGTAATTATTACCACAATGGAAAGGTCATAGCATCAGGTGGACAGTGTTAGACTAAGTATGTTTGTTTGACAGCGCTAGTTATTATTACCACAATGGGAAGGTCACTAGCATCAGATGGATAGTGTTAGACTAAGTATGTTTGTCTGACAGCGCTAGTTATTATTACCACAATGGGAAGGTCATAGCATCAGGTGGACAGTGTTAGACTAAGTATGTTTGTCTGACAGCGCTAGTAATTATTACCACAATGGGAAGGTCATAGCATCAGGTGGATAGTGTTAGACTAAGTATAGTAACTGCCTAGTTACGTTCCTGTTACAGGAAATATATCGATGCACAATTAAAGATATAGTCAAGCATGTTTAATCAATAATTTTTTAAGTTATTAGCAGCAATATGTTGAGTTTCAAACAGCTATTGCTTTACATGATCTAAAAAAGAAACAAACTAAGTGATACAACATAATTCCAAAAAAGCTTACTCATCTATTACATAACTTTTTTTCTGGATTTATGTATAATCAGTATTAATATTTAAGAGAAAAAACAATTATTTAAGTTAGTGTGATGTCCATGTCTTATTTACTTTGTGACCTTATATCATGACCAGTTTTAACCCCAGGGACAAAGTTGATAACTAGAGGGCTGATATTTGATACCCATATCCAATATAACGCATCTAAACCGTGGTGTGTCAGGAAGTTATTTTGCTTATAGTTTATATAAATAAACAATATGTTATATAATGTATTAGTCGAAAATTGAACATAACGTTTGTAGGATTTTAAAATCGGATGATACAAATCGCACAAGTCTTACTTAATATGAGAAAAATGCATGCAAGTTTAAATAGTGTACGTTGAAATCCTTAGCAGACCGAGATATAGACGGACAGACGTACATTACAATTCCACTTTACTGCTTATACTAAAAAAACATTGGAATTCTTCAGACATGTCAACTTAATACCGGTAAAGTTAGGTGTATATTGTATGTGGCAAACAAGAGTATACAATATAATGAGTCATTTGTTGCAGGATAGTGAAAAGGCCATATTCAGTGAAGCGAATATTTGCGAATTAATCAGTCAGCTCCCTGTTAAGGAAGTTAAAGCAACACACACATCCACATCATTCCGCCTTTAGAGCAGAAATAGAAATGATCAAATATACGTAAAAAAGCAACATACCATGAAATATAACCATTGTTTATGCGTATGAGGATGCTACGGATGCTGCTTCGTTAAATAAAGACTTTTTGAAGCGAAGACTGTTTTGTGGCTGTAAACCAATTTTGGTACCTCACCAATAAAGTGTTCTTATGTCCATACGTATGATACTGTTTCCAAAGTCTAACTAAGTAAAATGTAATAACCAATTGTTTAAAACGAAGAGAGTCCACATGTCAACTCTGAGAAAAAAATAATCTCACTAATATGTCTGCAGGCCTTAAAAAATGTATAATGCATAATAAACCGATCCATTACTAAAGTTCTCAATAAATAAATTAAGTGATTTCTTACAAATTTAAATCCAAACCATTAGGTATGTTGATGTTGCTATTAAGTCAAAAATTATGTATTTGCAGTTAGTTTGTGTGCATTTTTTTCTTGCTAATATGTCTGCAGGGCTTAACACAATTATAATGCATAAGAAACCGATCCAATACTGGGGTTCTGAATGGGTGTGTTGTGGGGTTTCTTGCGGATTTAAATCCAAACCATTATGTATGTTGGTGTGGCTGTTGAGTCAAAAATAAGTTATTTGCAGCGAGTTTGTGTGTGTGTTTTTCTTACTAATATGGCTGCAGGGCTCGAGAGATTGTAAATTTATGCATAATGGGCCAATCCATTACTGAAGTTCTGGATGGACGAATTGTGAGGGGTTCTTACGCATTTAAATCCAAACCATAATGTTTGTTGGTGTGGATATTAAGTCAAAATCAGTTATTTGCAGTTAGTTTGTATGCATATCACATACGTTGTGATTTTAAGCCAATGGGAGAAATGACACGTTTTTTTCATCTAGATTGGCTGTTATTGAGGGCGGAGATCGACAAACATGTAACAGCCGAACGTTATTTTTATGGGCGGAACTTCACATAAAATAGTACACAAGAAAATGACATACATTGTATAAATCTTTAGTAAAAACCGTGTAAGAATCGAAATAAGGCGTGTAATGCTTCGCACTCGTGATTTAATCCCTACGCATTTTAACTTCCGGCCGTGGGTTATTCGACAACAAACTATAACGTACACGAAATATTTCTTAAATAAACCGCTTTGTATTTACTAAGTTCGAAATGGAGTCACTATTTTTTTACGAATTTTAACATCATTGTTTTGTATTCTTTATGTGTATCGTCTAAGTTTCTGTACACGATAGAAATACATAAACACATCATGATGAAAATGCCAATGTATAATGGTTTGAATGCAAAAATATTTAAAGTGGCTTTAGGCGCTTTTAAGTCGGTTCGAAGATTTCATGCTTTGCTGTGAATGTTATAAGGCGACGACTTAAGCGTTTGATATGTGTACGTGCAATCTGGTGATTTTAAATGGTCATGAAATGTAGAGGAAATTATAAATTTTAATCAAATAAAAACTATCGGCTTATAAAAAAACGTTTTGTCCAGAAAATTTAACTGTGCCTGCACTGGTTTAAATTGCTATTTTATTGAAATTGTTAAAATACAAAAATACCAAATAGAATAAAGTCGTGTCTATTGCAGGTCTCTTTTTGCTGAGAGTTTTAATGCTAAATGAATAAACCTAAATTTTTCGAACTGTTAAACTTGAGGTAGAAAAAAAGTAGAAAAATTGTCATTTTTCAGATATTAAGGGGTGTTGCTGCAGTTTTGCTGATTTTTTTCCATCTAATAACTTTTGCTCAAAATTTATATTCAAGTACTACATACAAATACTATATGAAAAATGAAATAAAAACATAGGGTCACCGGCCTTGTTTTGATTTTATTCACCATTTTATAACATGTACTTTTTCATTAAATCTGAAAAATCTCTAATTGCATAAAAATGATTAATAACCTATGAAATTGGCAACATATTGATATTATATAAGCTAATATATATCATATACCATTTAATTAAACCACAAACTACCAAAAAATGGAGAACACAAGTTAAATTTTAAGAAATTTTAATTTTTATAATTTTTATGTCACCCAAAAAAACGTATTTTTTTTACTATTTTAACACAAAAATGGAATTTAAAAAAGTTCTATCTAATAACTTTTTGCGAAACTGCTCAAATATGTTCATCTACGTATTGTTATCATAAAACAAAAATAAAAAAGGGGGGTCACCGCACTTTTAACAGAGATTTTTTTGTTTAACTATCCCTACCGTCTATGTCAAATTTCCTAAAATACAGCAATTAGGCGAAACCCAAGTACCGGTACATAGACTGTTAGAGTTATGCATAAACATTATAGATTGTTTACAATCTTAATTGGGATCACAACGGCTTACTAAAACACAACACTAATACAATATTTAATCACAAACATAAGACCATACAGTATCAAACTCGACCTTAATCATCCATAACAGGGACTTGTTGACAGATTTCGGCATGTTTTGAAGTTTGTGATTAAATGCTTTAAATTGATTAATGTAAACAACAGGACTAAAGAGCTCCAGGAAAAAAACAAGAGTGAAATAAAAGAAAGAAAAAAAAAGTTAACCGCACCTGGGATCGAACCACTGAGTACCTATTATGAACCTACTCGGTCATAAATGTGTGATGATTCTGATAACAAAACTATTGGGTTGTGATAATAGCATCGGTGTTGCCATAAATATATTCTCGGTTAAATAAACTGCCGCAACACCCCTTAATATACATATGGATCAAGAACAAAACGATCAGAATGAACATATAGATGCAAGCATGTGCTAAAATATATGTACATACGATTTATGAAAGAGGTCTCTAACTAAGGGGCGTGATTTCTGACTTAGATTTGCAAACGCTTACAAATCGTATTATTTTTGCATATACAAAGCAAATTAATTGTGGCAACAGGAATGTATTCTTATCAACACAACAATGTCCACACATACGCATAACAAAACGGGGGTCAACGCCTTGGTGTCTTCAATTTAAAGAATATCAATGTGGGTTAAAACTGATGTAAATGCACCTAACCTCAACCCTGGGCTCAGATTGATTAACAAACTATATAAGTGGCAACATACATTACCTTGCTGGCACCAACATTAAAATCAACTTCAAAGAAGAGTACGTTTTAATTGTATTACACTTTAAGTACGCATTTGTCAGATTTGTATGGGAATGTAATTGTAACTTGCTGGGGCAAGATGTTATTGAATGAAAACAAGTATCAACTAGATCTCATAGATAAATAGTAAGACCATCGTTATGAATTTCCAGGAAGAAGCCGTTATGTTGCTTGTTGAAATGAATACAAAAGCGAGTAAAAGTTTGGTAGTAGAAGTGATTACTAAGGTCTCCAATCTCTGGTATTACGATGCTATGAGTTGACCAAGAATGTCAATTATCATCCCTGACATGAGCTGCCTCTAAAGAATTCAGAGACGAGGACAGCGACAATAACGCTGTTAGTTTATTCAATAACAATATAAATATGAACATTGAAGCACATTACTTTTTCTAATTAAAAAATATGATGCAAACTGCATTGGTAACCAATGAAAGAAAACTAGAGGGATTTCACTTCTTTTTAGAAATTATTTTATCGTAATTGTACTTTGGAATTTCACCAGACAGAATTTGCATAGTTCAAGTTCTTGGATAGCGTAAGTTCGTGAATTTTCATTTTGGAATAACTACACGCGCTAGATTTTGACATCCTGGAGACGAAAACCGGAAGTGTGTATTGCAAACTATCTTTTTACAACCGAGAACAAAATATTGAAATGAAATGCGTTTTAAACAGGTAAACAAATTGAATAATGTATAGTATAATAATAATAGTGTATTTTACCTCCATTTTCCTAATGCAAACATTTCCTTTGCCAAAAAAAATCCGTAAGAAAATACATAAACCCTATTTTGCTCACTTTGTTCTAGTTCTCGATTTTGAAATGCTAGTAAGGCCAAGTAAAAAAATAAGTGTTTTTCGGTACCTGGTTCCTTATGCATTTTTATTTAATTTACAGGCCAATCCAACTCCATTGAAACACAAATATAGACTGTACTCACCAACCAGTCTAAACAATGCATATGAATGTGTAATAGAACACAAAGTCTCTGTTCACAAGGCTGCTAAGATGTATGGTGTCCCTGAGCAAACCCTGAGAGATAGAATAAAGGGCAAAATAAATCCAGCATGTGTGACAACTGGATGGGAGCCTGTACTTCTAATGCTCGAGGAAGCACAAATTGTTCAGCATCTGAAGATTATGGCCCAATATTGATATGGGTACACTAAGCAAGAAACTGTATACATTGCTACTGACTTTGCTATCTAGCTGTGTAAAAGAACAAAAGAACAGAACCTGACATTTACTTGTTTTGAAGGTTTTCGTAACCGTTGGCCAGAAATAAAAGTGCAAAAACCGAGAAGTTTGGAACATGTGCGTGTAAAATGGCCAATGAGGCCAATGTCAAACAGCATTTTGTATCTCTAAGCCAAACCCTGTCCAAACATGATCTCACCATAAACCTCACGTAATATTCAACGTGGATGAGAAGGGCATATCAATTGATCACAGTCCTCCTCACACTGTGCATGCATTTACACAGCCTCCAGCAGTTACCACTGGTTAAAGCAAAACTACCACCATTTTAGGGTGCGGAAGTGCAAGTGGTGTCGTCATTCCTCCTTATATGTATTTCCAGGAGAGCGCATGTTGCCAGAACTGTTGCAGGGGTCTACTAATGGCACCAGTGGAACTGTTAGTGAATCTGGATGGTCAAATTGGCAAGTGTTTCGCCAATGGCTTGAGCATCATTTCTTGACGTTTGCTTCTGGTCGCTGTGAAGATCCTGTGTTGCTACTGTTAGATGGCCACAAGTCACATGTTTCAGTTGTGTTGACCGAATGGGCACTTGAATATACAATAATGCTTTATGTTCTGCCAGCCCACTGTTCCCACATCCTACAGCCACTAGATGTAGCCTGCTATGGACCATTAAAGAAGATTTACAACAATCTTTGTCACAAATACATGCGCCAAATTAGCGCCACCATCACCAGGTATAATGTGTGCGAGCTGTCCAGCCAGGCACATACCAAAGCTCTGTCTCCAGAAAACCTGCAATCAGCTTTCCTTAAATGTGGCATTTACCCATTGTGTTCGGATGCAGTATCAAAAGATAAAATATTTCCTGCTCAAATATTTGAGGGTGATGATGTGTCTGATGCATGTGAACAAGGTGATGAAAATGAAAATAACCCAGCAATGTTTATGAAAAAAATGATTTGAAACTAAACAAGAAAAAAACACAAATCAAAAAACCACAAAACACAATGAGCAAATTTGTATCTGGAAAAGAACTATCTGGGGATGTTTTAATTAAAATGCGAGAACATGAACAATCAGCAACAAAACTGAATCCTTGTACAGCAGAAGAAGCAAGAGTAACAACTCCACAGTCAAACGTGGTGTCACCTGCGCCCGGACCATCTAAAACTGCATGTTTTTACCCCACTGAAAATGACACAGACATCATTGATGATGAGCCAAGCTGTGTATGTGGCTGCCACCAACCCACTGAAATGACACGAAACAAAAACTTCATATGTGCCAAGTGGGCACAGTGTGATGGCTTGCGAGGGGTTTGGCCTTGCCTGCACTGGGTCCACCTTTCCCACTGCTGTCCAACAGCCCATGTTGAAAATGGGGAAAAACGTTACTGTCCCCACTGTGTTGATTTAGAAAAAAAATATCTATTAATTACCTGGTTAATAACACTGTTACTGTCAATAGGTGTTCAATGTTCAGTTACATATACATTTTTTTTATTTTTTTTATTCATGTATTTAAAAATGTTTAGAAACCACACATTTCTACATTTGGCCTAATCAGCTGTTCTGGAGTAATGACGTCACACATGTCATCCACGAACTTACAAGAATTCAAAATGGCGGTTCATACTGATGGATGGTGTTTGTTAACTTGAACTTGGAAGATAAGATTACAAAGGAATTTGATTCTTTTTGACAATTCACACATATAATGATTTAATTTATGCTTAATTATATTTATTTGATAAAATTAAAAATATAATTGCTTATAAATCTGTTCTATTTGTTATATCCACGAACTTACGATAGACCAGGATATTATCGTAATCATAATTATCATCATCGTCATCAATGCATTAATTGTTATTATTCTTATAGTATTCATCATCCTATTTATAAATCTGATCATACGTATATGTATGTGGCCAATACACAATCAATAAAAACTAACAATTATATAGAAAAGCAATTGGATTTGAAAACAAAATGCTGTTGATTGTATTTCAGATTGAATTTAAATGTGAAATTCACATCTGCATTTTAATACATTATCATCTGAAAATGGTCTTATTCATGCAAGACTAAATGTAAAATCGAAGTCTGATGTACAATTTAGTATTTCAGCAATGCTGAATATATATGGCAATTATTATTATCGGTCGATTGTTATTAAAGTTATGTACCAGTAGACTTTCATAGCTGAGCGTATACAGTATATCAACCTCAAATATTACACTGCTGAGCCTCGTATGCGAAACCATTGTTCTTGTTCATTCTTCTATAAAGCTTTCTATGCATTTCCTCCACTCGATATGATTTACACAATGTAAAAAATAAAACACGTTTCGTAATAGTTCTAAGTGTTTGTTGTTTTTTAAAGTTTAAATAGGTTGGTTAAAATGTGAGTTCAAGATTGGAACGATTCTTTAAATTATTGTTGCGTACAATATTCAATAGAACATCAAACAAGGAACGTATGTCCGATGCATCCCGTATATATGGATGGTAGAATTTAAAGTTTGACGGAAAGATGTATAGAACTGGATGATCCGATGATGCATTGATGATTGTTTTAAACCACAATAATATAAGTTATGAAATTATTACAAACATGTACCGTCTGATTAAATTACCCGTTGCGGATACAGATTTTTTCAACTACCCTGTCAAGTATGTTAACAAATATACACTACAATATAAACGTAAACGGCATTTATGTCTGTAAATATACCAATACATAATATGTACGTGTCCTGTATTAGCTCATAGAATGTTGTATATTAGACAGCGCTGGAACCGACTTGGCCTGTTGAATAGGCATGTGGAATCGAGATGTTATTTGAATTGTGCTATCAAAACTGTACCCCAAAATACAACGCACTCTTCGGGGACATAACGTATTGAATAAACTAAGCTCAGCAAATGAAGTAATGGCTAAACATCTCCGATCACTGTAGGCAGGCTTATAACTTAACAACTTATGTTTTTGCAAATGATCGATAAATGGAACATCATTCCATGATGTATATTTTTGCCACCAAAACGGAATTGTCTTTATGTTAAAACAACATGATACCAAAATGAGCATCCGATAAAATCTTTTCTCAGAGAAAACGAGTTAACCATTTCTTCTCATGCTATTTACAGGTAAAATATTCAAACAGGCATTGCCTTGTATGTTCCTGTTAATTTCATCAAAACCCTACTGACATAACCTCATTACGAATAGGAAATGAGATCATGCAAACTATCCTAATTCCCCAATAAATTCGAAATATAAATAGTTGTTCAAGGGTCTATGTGTTACAGTACAAACGAGAATCTTGGAGAGAGAACTATTGTACGTACTAGTTATTTGTTACCGCTTGATCGGAAACGTTGTTGTATTGTATTGCAATTTAAATGTATGGATTTCAGTGCACAAATAATAAATTCGAGTTCTGTGTGATCAAAAACGGAGTCACTGTATTGTATGCAATGTAAATGTGTGTTTTAAAAACATTACATGATGACTTTGGAGTACTTTTTCGTTTAGATAAAAACAAATGCCCAATAGCATTAATATGCATGTATTTGTTTCCACACCAATCAAAGCCGAATGACGACGATACCTTGATCGTTGAGGATAAAGAAACTAAGCTTTCTATTGCACATTACTTTATGGTTTAAGTTTACTTCGTGAATGCCGTTAACTCAAACGCAAACAGCGCCACGTTTCTGTAAAAAATAAGAAGTATTTATCTTGTTCCGTGAACCTACGACCAATCATTATAACAATCATTAAATATTCACACAATTGTTCGTGATTCACATCTTTCGGACGTCATTTGAGGATAACGACATCATACCATTCATTCCTAATCATAATACACTATTGTGAGAACAAAAGCCTGCTTCAAAAGTGACGTAGCGTGCACACAAATATTGTTTTGTACCACATAAAACAACCATACTGATCAATCTAATATCGTACGTTTCTTGTTACAAATGAGTTATGATCACGCTTCATTCAAAATGACCACGTTAAAGTGACATATTGACATTTAATGCTTTAACATAGTGGCCAAGTATGGCTATATAATTTAGTTTAATGAATGAATCATTATTATTAAAGTGACTTGTTTAAATAATGAATTGTGTTGTACACATATTTTAGCTGCATTAAGAAGTTGTTTGTTAATATTTCCAACTTGGGGATGAATATGAAAGTTTACTAGTGGCAAATATGCAATATAGGAAATAATGAAACTCCAAATCTAGATATTAGATGATGAATTTCGAGTTCTGTTTGATATGAATTTATACTGTATTGTATTTCAATTTAAATGTATATATTAAAACGCATTAACTGATAAATTCTGAATTCTTTTCCATTTGAATAAAAACAATGCCTTATAGCATACATACGTATGTTCTTGTCCACACCGATCAAAGTCTAATGACAATGATGCATTGATCGTTGAGGATCAAGACACTAAGCTATCTATCGCACAAAACGTTATGGCTTAAATTAATTCGTGAATGTCGTTAATTCAAACGCAAACAGCACCTCGTCTCTAAAGTACTAGAATTATCTATCTTGTTCCGTGTATCTACGACCAATCATTATAACAATCATTAAGTATTCACACTATTGCTCTTGTTTCACATCTTTCGGACGTCACATGATGATAACGACCTCATATTATTCATTCCTAATCACTGTACAACAATGTGAGAACAAAAGCAATCTGTAAAGGTCACGTACCGTATACGCAAATATTGATTTGTACCACTTTCAACAATCTGACGTTTTTCCTGTCTGATAATATATCTCTTATTACTGATATTTCTTATATCTTACGATACTTGTTGCAAATGAAGTATAATGACATTACAAGAAACATTACCACCTTATAGTGGCATATTGCCATTTTGTTTCGACTATGGGCTGTAACATAGGGGCCATGTATGGCTATGCCATTTCGTTTAAAAATGGAAAATACTTTAAAGTGACATGTTTAATTAATGAGTTCTGCTTCACACATAATATAGCTGTACTAAGAAGTATGTTTAAATATTCAAAAATTGGGGATGAATATGACAAATTACTAGTGGCATATATTCAATATAGGATACAATTAAACTCCAAATCCATATACTGAAATTTCTCTTTTCGATTTTTCGCAGAAACAATGTATTGTTGTGTTCAGCAACGTTAAATAATTATTGATTCTTGGTAAACCATAATTACACATCGTCAATCTCAAAACGCAAATTGTTGTTTGTTAGTTCAGAGAGTTTGAATTGTATTGACGTTGCAGAAACGTGTAAAATACATATAAGTAAAGAGGTTACCTTAAAAAGTTAACTAATGTTTCGCAAAACTACAGAGCTTAATCTTTCGTAATAAGATCATCTGAGCAAGGTTTTCGCTAATGAAAATTCATTACTTTTACTCTGAAAATAAGTAAAATAGTACGTTTATTTCTAACTAAAAGCATTTCCATAAGCTAGCGTTTCTTTGGTCTCACATATCTTTAAGTATACTGTTATGTCTTATATGTTTTTGCACTGAATTCATGGTCTTACCTAGAATAATCTTAATCTTTGTTGTCGCGTTTCTACTGCCAAAGAACGTGGAAGTCAAATATATATGGTATTCTTTACTGTCGCAAAAATAATAAATTGTAAATGGACAATACGTTTTCGAAAACAACCTTGTTATAAGAAGAACCTTATAGTGTTTTTTATTTATTACCGAATATTCCTGCGACTTGGTAAATGTGACAGTGTTCAACATTGTATTAATACTGATCAATCTCTACCAATTTAATAGCAATTGCGTCGATAAACATGGGCCAACATGAAGCCGAGCGAAATAAAATATATGGAAAACAAATTGAACGGGGTGTCATCTAACCCACAAGTCCTTGGTCGATCTGGGTTGTCATTTGAACAATAATGAATTCTACCGTAAGGTTTTGTTGTGACTACAGGCACTTAATGATGTTACTATCATGCGTGCATACCATTTCCTAAAACGGACACCTATTTAGAATAATTAGCTGGTGCAAAATGGTTAAGCCAAATTGATTTGCCTGAGATGTATGTAATAATAATGTCATTATAAAGTCATTACAATAGCTCTTGCCACATCACTGAGATTTTTACAATGTTTGTTTATGCCCTTTGGCCAAATAAATTCTCCTTTAACTTGTAAAGACTATATAAAAGACGTTCTATGCGGTTTACAGTGGCTAGAATTAGTACATTTCATGGATAACGTCGCTTTGCCATCACTAATCGTTAGTAAAAGTTGTGGGCGTCGTTTCCGTAGTTTCGACATGCTCGTTGACGTCAATCTCAATTTAAAGCAATTTTAATGTGTTTTCTTTCAAACGAAAATTACTTTGGTATACCACATGGTCTCTGAGGAAGTAATTTCAACTTATAAACGAAAGAAACACTCTTTGCGCAGTAAGCCATTGCCATCAAATATCGGGTGAAGCATAAATATTATATTTTTATGCTAGTTAATTGTTGTTGTTTTATCCCAGGTGCAAGAAGGTCATAAACAGGTTATTGCTTTTATGAGCAAATATCTCAGCAACAGTGTACATCTTTATTGTTCAAGAAGACACGAACTGTTGCCCACTGTGATATAATTAATAACTTTAATTCCGTAAACATTATTTGGAACTGTAAGCTTGTTTAAAAAGCTGCTAAACCCTTTTGCTCGAATGGCAAGATGGCTTAAAGAATCAGACATATATGACCTTGATGTTGTTCATCGAACTGATATTAAACATACAAATGATGACGCTTTGAGTAGACCCCATGGAAACTTTGTACCATAAAAGAAAATTCAAACAAAAAAAATATGGACAATAACAGTGTACATAATTGCAAAAAAATAAAAATAATAACTGTGTACATGTCATTAAAACAGACCACAATTTTGTAATCAATTGCTTACCAAAAAAAACGCAAGCTTGCGGAAAGGCATACGTTAGAAATTAACATTACACGAAGAATGCAGGTGGAAATAGATCGAAATACAACGATAAGACAGGGTTGGAAGAACGACCCAAAAAGGACCAAGCTCATTGAACACCTGCTTCTGAGACTTTTGGCAGATGGGCCAACAATAACAATTCAACAAGAAGAAAGTGTACAGGACTGGACAAAAAAACTACTTGCAATTTATTCCACTTCTACGTATGAGAAAGTTCACTCGACCGCGTGTTAATGTGTAAGCAAAAGCACTTTTGTTTAGTCGTAAACATTGTTTTTGTTGTAACATCTGCAAACTGTATATTGAAAATGAGGTCTACATCGCTGTTAATAGAACTACAGGCGTATATCAATCAGCCAATCAGAATTGAGTACTGCCAACGGGTATATAATATAATTATTGATCATATAAACATATGTATGTCATCTATTTGGCTAGTGTGACTCGCACTAATTGATCGTCCACTATTGTTACGTATAACACGCGCGTGCGTTCACTGTAGTCCGTATATGACGATCCCAGTTGGACAGATTATCATCGATATTACTCCGAAAGTATCCTGAACGAAACAATTGATAGAATACGCATGCAGTTGAAATAAGTCATATCGCGAATCTGCAAAAAATGGTTAAATATTATGTATCACAATAAGAACTTTACAAAAATACTCTCTTAATATAAATAGTACAATTTACTATCGCAGTGACTTTAATGTCCCCTATGATTGTACGTAGTTTTATATTAAGACAATTTTAATAGTTTCTTTCAAAAGTAGTCTCGTCCAAAATGGTATTTCATGTGCGTACTCGTCTAATATGTATGCATAACAACATCAATTCCGCGAAAGAGCGATAGCATCTATGTCATTTAATGACTTCGGGAGAAGTTTCTCGATATTATTTGTATCGCTTAAGTTACGGTACACAAATACCTAATGTAGGAATACTGAATATGGCATATTGGTTCGATTACACAGCTGACATAACCATCGACTTGTCCAATATGAGTTTGCCTGCTTTGTACACGTACAAATATGTAACAAATGTAAATTCAGCCCTGTTAAAATATCTTGCTATTATATACTTATTATTTGCTTTTTGACCGTTCAAAGCATGCATTGACTTCAAGTCCGCGGAAGAGATCTAACGTCATTTAATGACTCGTGAGCTGCTACTTGTAAGCAACTTGTTTTCGAGAGATGATCAAGACAGTTATTTTAAGTTTGTTTTAAATGGGCGACCTGTTAGTTAACAGCGTTTTATCAGATCTGCAAATTGTTTAATTTCAATAAGGTTTATCGTGTTCCGGAAATACCTTAATCAATATAAATGTATTGTATTTTGATAATAATTGATTGATGTCACACACATTCCACTAACTATATTTTCCCTTAATATATGACATTATCAGCAATGTTGAACATACAGTTTACGCAAACATGTGGATTTTGTCCACCATTATACCATTAAACAAAATCATTCCCAGTTACTTAATAAAGTTATGCAAGAGACATGTCCTTTTACTTTCCTGTTTACTCCTCTTACATCGAAACCCTGTAGTTCTAATCTCACAAGGAACAGGAAATAAACGCCAAGCAAAACATTATTATTTTCAATCAATAAGCAAGATAAATAGTGCGCTATCCAAAGCAGTTTGCTCAACAATGCAAACAATACTCTTGGGGTGCGAACCGTTTTACGTATTGATACTCACGCCGCTCGATCAAACACTATTGTACACTGTGTTTTCTTTTACGTAAATCGTACCACTTCTGGTGCATATTAAACCATACTATGGCAATTCAATGTTTCGTTCAAACCAGCACAAAGGTGAATAGCAAACAAATAATATATGCGTGCTAGATAAAGTAACTTATATCGCGACCGATTTAAACTTATTTAGCAAAATTATACATCTATCGGACTATATGTTAGTTAAATGATTTTTTTTTCTCGCAGATCGTTAACTAAGCATACTTTGTATTTAGTAAAACAAATGTTAAAAATTACAAACACCTATCATTGCATCGGGTTCCTATAACGATACGTGTTCTATCTTTAAGTTATAGGGCAGTGTTCACGTATCAACTTTGATACGGTTGACTTTTTAATAGTGAAATTGTCTCAATTTGAAACGGACAAACATGAATCCCGATGCGCTTTGTACATAATTGCCTAAACAATCCTATTCAATATGCTATGAATTGGTGGTGTAAATCATTTAGAAAATACGTGTACCAATAACGATTATTATTGATTCATAAGTATATGAACCTAACTGGCTAAACGCAAAATGCCGCTGCACCAAGAACACGTTATACAGGTGCGCCTTAATTGGCTACAATTGTTTAAGTACTTAATTGTTAATAATGAACCTGATTGTTCTTGGTTCATTTATATTGCTAATGTGCTTAAAAGAAGAATTATTCAGACGCCTATATACGCTAACTACCTTGTATAGCACATATACATAGTGTATGTCGTACTTGAAATGCCGATCAGCTCAAAACATACTGAACAATGTAGACACTTATTTAACGGAAGGGGCAATATGACCCATCGCAACATGTTGTTTTGCAATATTTTTTGTATCGTTATCAAAGTATTTATCTAATGCATGTCGGTGTAATCGATTAGACGCCAAATGATCAAAACACAGGTAAATGACAACGGTTTACTGGCAAATTGGCATTTTTCCAGTGCTTCGCTAGTTTATCTGTATTATATCCAACAGTCTACAAGAACAGTAGATTAACTTTCGTTTATGATAAGTAATAACATTGGAAAAATAATAGAAGAAAGAAAGTGACCTCGTCACATGATTGTTTTTAGAGGTTTATCTTGTAAACGTGTATTTTGTTTCATTGAACACTGTCTTGGTATTTGTTATACGCAATCTCAGACTATAAACTTAGAGTAAATTGGAATATTCATGCTATACTTCTGTCATATCTCTTAAATCGCTTATATTGTATATGGAGAATACAAGGTTTGTGTTAAGATTTTTAGTGACGCTAAGACATAGAGAATATACGGTTAGTGCCGAGATGGAGAAAGTTAATCCGATGAGGCTAAGAAAAAGAAAATAGGGTGAGCTTTAGCGAGATGAACCTTCTCCATCTCGGCACCAACCATGTATTCGATTTATCCTGCTTCATTTTTAATTAAACCGTTAACATATTTTATCAAAGACAAATGATAAATTGACATAACAAAATATTTATTCTGGTAGTGCCTCCAACATGTACGTAACATGTCTAACGACCGAATTAGAACCAATTGTGTCCCGTTAAAAAAAATAGTTCCACATTAGACCGTTCCTTTTAATACTTTCCTATTGAAACTATTAGAAGAAATTAACAAAACGAATCGAGAATGTGATATTATAATTGTTAGAAATTTAAAAAATATACAACAGCAAAACACAAACTCAATTGTATTAAACATTTATTGAACAAATGGCGTGCACATTCAGTCTTAAAAAAGGAATAAAAAAAATGAGCCACAAATAAAACAAAAATCGAAAATAATTATAATTACACGTAGCACATTATTTGGATAATTGAATTATCGATTGCAGATGAAACTGTGCTGTAGACTAGATTGATTACATTATTTAAGCTTTGACAGGAGTCATAAAAAACTAAATTTAGTATAAAGACACGCTTACATCATTGACAACTTTAATCCAATGCTAATAACAATATCGTTACAACGATATACACTTCCAGTGTCTGTGTTTAAGATGCATGACAAACACACAATCCGAAATACGGTTTGGATTCATTCGATGTTTTAAACAAAAACTTTTCTGTTAAAAAAAACACCACATCCATAGTATTGTCCCAAAATGTTTCGTCACCGAAAGGACGTCACACGAGATACGTCATAAATTGCGTAATCAATGGAATGAAAATAGAAATACGGAAAGCTGGTTTGGTAATATATTTTAAAGAAGAAACACATTAGGATGATATATAGTATGAAAGTATGGATACATTACTAAAACATTGAGTTAAGTTATTTAAATAGCATGATGTTATTATCATAACGGATATAAAAAACACAATTAATTATGTAGTAATAATGCTTTTATTGACTTTTCGTAAAAACTTGCACTTTACTGGAAGATTATTTCTTGCTGGACTATGTTTTAATGTACTTTCTTAAGCAAATGTGATTCATTGATAAAAATAAGGCTGAATGTATGGCCAGTCCTCGCCCATAAAACACTATTACTGATATAAAACTGTTACATCATTTAATTAAACCAGAATTCGAATTCCATTTTCAGCTTAAGCAGTAGTACGTGTGCACGCGACTTGTCTGTTCTTATAGCTTTTATTTTACTTTAAATCATTCATAATAAATATTTACTGACATCACGAAATGTGCCCACACCAGGCAACATGGTTAATTGCCTGAAATACAAGACTATAGAGAATGATAACAAACATGTCGCTCCCAATAATGTTTTTGAAGTTTCGTTTTTTCTTTTAACTAGACGGCTTAATTCATCGATAAAAAGCTGAATGCGTGCGCTTTAAATCGAAATGTGTGTGTCTTTAAAATATCCAATTATGTTTGTACGGTGTCCGCAGTGCAATCTTAAAGGAGGCTTATTACGAATGCAGATAGCATGGCTATACATTACATTATAAATCGGCAATTCTTGCTAAAGAATCGCCTGATACGATCCGTCATTTGCACATAAATGTCCAATGTTTGTTCTAAATAATCAACCAGATTCCAATGGGTTTTTTCTGCTTTATGTTGCCGAGTTTTCTTTTTTTTAAATACTATATGTCAACTGAGCGCTATAATACCAAATTGTGTTTCGGGTATTTAAGCGATAAGTAATACTATATTTATATATTATTTAGAGTGTTGTGATTGTTTATATAAATACAATACAATAAAACACATTTATTTAAGTTTATTGTGATTCACACAGAAAGTAAAAGATAAATCAAACTCGGTTACTATCACAAAAGATTGGATTTTGGATCAATGATATATATCGACAACGTTTCGTTATAAGTATTTGTGTTCCTAAACGCATTCACTAAAAAAAATCCAATAGGGCAAATAGTATGATTAAAAACATGATGCAATTGTTTCTGTATAAACATATGCTTTGTCATTGCTAAAAGAAATGGCATATTTGTGTTGAATATGATTGTAGATTGAGACGGCTGGATGATGTCACTACCAGTCGTGTTGAAGGGCATATATCGTCTTGCTTTAAATTTATATATTTGCTTTATATCGGCTAATGTATGTGGGGAGAGGAAGAGATGTAGTTCAATCATGCTATAATGTTAAATCACAAAGAATGTATTTGTTAAGATACAACTGTTTAACATGTATTATACGTTCAATCCGTTATCGGCCCTTTATTAAGCGAGACATGTATAATATCGGCCCAACGTAGGGCCGGCATCACATTTGGAAATGCTTGCTAGGTGTACCATTCACATTTATATTAAGTCGATAGACAGGCAAATGATAGCATAAATGTAACACTCTTATTATAAATGGTATGATCACACGTTTCTCTGTAGCAATGATCGTCTGCCAAACAAAGTTAAAGCATATAAATAGACAAAACCAGTTAAGTGGAAGCGGTAGAAGCCGGTTTCAAATCGAGAACATGTAGGTGGAAATACGGCCTTATGTTCAAAGGGGAATATTGTTCAGGGGGAGCATGCCTCTGGACCCCTAGCCATGTGCGTATACTCAAAAAAGTCCATTAACGCACCTAATCCGATCTCCAGCCCATGCGCAACCAATAAACGACCGATAAAACACTTTACATTGGTCCAATATTGGGAAATATAGAACGCTGTCTGAGCTAAATCCCGTCCGTCAGTCGCTGTTTTATGTCTAGCGTAATTTCAACAAGTTTGACTGTCAAAACGATTCGATAGTTCAAACAAAATCAACAGCTAATGCACGTTTGCAGTTTTGTATTTATTATTTAAATGTACATGTAGGTTACATGTACATGTTATCGTGTTTTTGAACGATTGGTAATGGTAATGGTTATATATTCAACCGATTTTAACCAAACTGTATATAAAAGTAAATATTGATAGGTCTAGTTTCAATACAATTTTATAAATCGGGCTTTTCATGAAGTTTACAATCAGAATTGACTCGGAAATATTTGGTAAAACTCTACCATTCAATAGGTAATATGTTGTTATAAAATTGAACGGTTACGTGGTATGAATGAAAATAACTTTTTGATGATATAACTAGATATATGATAATGTGTTTTATCAAACAGTACATCCAACCACACCTGCTGAATGGTTATGGTGGTAAGCAATCAACATACTTGTGCAGGTGTATGTTATCAAATATATCAAAAAATATCGTTGAACACATGTTTCATATGCCATGAACCTATGTGATATTTAGGTTACTACACACGCGTGAATATGATGGTTAAATGTTAATGTGTATATACAAATTCATACACTTTTCTTATGCAATATGAATTTCACAACTGACGTCAAATGTTATAAATTTGCACCATAAGGGATTGATAAATAATTGAAATAGAGAATGTTCGCTTGTGTGTTGCTTCATTTACCTGCATGGTATTATACCCGCACGTTAGTAGTATATTAATATTAAGTACTATTAACTGCATCGCCTATGATTTGTGTATGTTCGTATTAAAAACGGACTAGTTCATTCGTTTTCGTATATAAACAAATGTCAAATTTGTATTGATAGGCATATATAGTATTACATAATTAAAATGGCACTAAATGTTATTTTGTTTGCGTTCTTATCCCGTTCAATAAACCTTATTTCCTCGTCAATGGATATGTGAGGGTCGAGGGCATCCCACTCCGCACTGTAACTAGTTTTCAAGCAATAGATGCATATTATAACAGATTGTAAACATTTTACAATCAATAACTTTTAAATTACAATACTCTTTGAAAGAAATAATTATAATTCTTAAGTCACGTATTACAACTCATGAAAACGATGTAGCAATAGTTCCCATTCTTTTCTTTGACGCAAATCATTTAAATAGTTAATTTCATTAAGTACATGGCAGTGCAAGGGCAGGTACGATTTTGTTGCTCTCATAGTTGGTCAAGTTTTGTTCATTTTACAATCATATATAAACATATTGATCAAAATAAATATTAAATTTAAAGGCTCTTTTGTATTTACATGTACAAGTATAAAGGAAGACATATTTAGAAAATTAAAAAAATGATTACATGCAGAAAACAACTCTGTTATGAACTGATTAACATGCTGACAATAACTGTTGAATGCAAATGTTTGCCTTTTCTGAATTCAAAACCCCGTACCTCTAGAAGTAAAATATTACGCTTTACAACTAGAACATTTTGGCTTTAGAAGCTTCACGCGTGTTTTAGAACCATTTTAGAAATTGCAATATTTTCCAAATTGTCGATAAAAACCGTTACGCACACATGTTACATTAATGAGCATACATGTTTAACATTTTGCTTAGTAACACATGTTGTTTTTGATTGTTTTAATATGATGAGTATATCTTTTGCTTTAAATTAATCACGCTATGTTTTTATTTGTAATTTTCAAAAGTTTGATCACGTCTCTTTAATGTGTATTCTCGTGGGAACTGAAGTTATTCATCACTGTTGTACGTCGCAAAATACTTACCCGGTGATGCTCTCACAATTTCATGTACTACTATTACCGCGTACTTTATGTATTATGTGAGCTCAGGAAATGAATAAATGACTAACAATCACTTATTATTGTCACACACATTGTACTTACAATAGTTTTCCTCGACGTATGCAATTATCAGCAATTTTGAACATATATTTGACGCAAACATCTGCATTGTCCCAGAATAATTAAATAAGATTTAACAATATCATTCCCAGATACTTAGTCAACTAAATTAATGCAAAACGTATTGCCTTTTACTTTCATATTTACTCCGCTTACATCGAAACCCTACTGTGCAAAATTTTCAAAACAGGAAATAAACGGCATGTACCACATCCTAATTTCTCATTAAATAAGCAACATCAAAAATGCTCTATCAAAACATTCATACTAAACAATGCAAGCGATAGTCTTGGAATGCGAACCTTGTTACGTACTGATTACAATATCGTTCGATTAAAAAGTATGTATACATAGTTTAACTTATTGATACTCATACCGCTCGATAAAACGCTATTGTAAACTGACAGTGTTTTAAGCAATTTTTACCGCTTCTGGTGAATATGATTTCAAAATAAAGTAGCATACGATGTTTCAGTGCATAGGTTAGTTAGCAAAACAAAAAAAGTAAATGAATAACACATGATGTGTTCGTGCTTGATGAAGAATTAAATATTTAAAAAAAAATGAAAAGAAAAAAATGACACAATAAATGAGTGCTTTACAGAAACGAATTCTTCAAACGTCTTCATACGATAACCACCTCGTATAGAAAACCTAATATGTTATATTTAAGCGAACAGGTCCGTCAGCTTAGATAAGCATACTTGAAAGGTAGACAATTATTTAATAGAATGGAAGACACGACTTACTCTCCTATACCAACATATTGTTTTGCCATATTAAGTTTGTAATTATCCAATTATTAGTCTAGTTCATGTTTCTGTTTTGTAATCGATTCGACGTCCTGTGATGACAATACAAGTTAATGACCAAGATGTACTGGCACATTGGCATATCGTTCCAGAGCTACGCTATTTCATTCTTATTATTTCAATGACATATGAACATGAACAGCAGATCAACATTCGTTAATGAAAAATATTAACTATAAAAACAACACATTCAGAAGAAGAATTTTTCAGTGTGATCTTTTTATATTTATCTTAAAACACATAATATTTTCATCTTAGTAAATCTTGTTTGGTTTCGTTTGATTGCAGTAATTTGTCCGGGTATGTTCTGATATATCTAATAAATGATGATGGGTTTGTTGTTCTTAGTTTTGCATTGTTTCTTTTGGTATTAGATTCACTTCTTTATATTGAACGCCATGAACTTAACTTATGTTTGAAATATGTAGACATTTAGAAGTAGTATATTTAAACTTTATCCATTGGGTTCGTTTTTATACATAAAACAAATGTATTTCTATTTGTGGATAATAAGTGTTAATACGGTTCCAAAAAATAAAACATTCGAATATTATAAATCTTATTTATATAGACAACACCGCCAATGTAGAGCTTTGTCTGTCTTGAATTACAGGTTAAGAAAAACACAAAGTTGCAAATTAGAGAATTTTCATATAATACAAATATGGATCAAGAGCGAAGCAAGCAGAATAAACATATATATGCAATCATATTTGCTTATAAAGAAGGTAAATATACAACTGAAAGATATGACTAATTTAATGTCGGGATTTATGACTAAGATTTACAAACGCTTGCATATCCTATCATTCTTACATATACAAAGCAAAACCTCAATTTTCTCAACATGAAATTACAACAATGTCTTTTATTTAAGGAAAGTAACGTATTGCCATTTAATTAAACACAGATCAAAACGGGGCTTAACGCATTGGGGCGGTCAATGCAAAACATAGCACTGTGGTTTAAAACCGGTGTAAAAGCGCCTAACCTGACCACTGAGTTTAGATTTATTTAAAAGAAACAACATTAAAGTGGCAACATAGATTACCTTTCTGGCATCAAACTTTGCATCAACCTGCACAGCAGAATACGTTTAAATTTAATTGCACTTAAAATACTCATTTGTCAGATGTTTACGGGAGAAGAAGAAATGTAACTTTCTGGGGCACGATGTTATTGAATGAAATTAAGTATCAACTAGATCTCGTATTTAATCAGCAAATTATTTAGATATCGAACCACGTAGTTTAATAGTAATGACATCGCAATGCATTTCCAGGAAGAAGCCGTAAAATAGATTGTTCAAAGAAAACATACAGGGATTAAATGTCTGGTGTTAGAAGTGATGAATTAGGAATCCAACCTCTAGTATGACGACGCAATTATGCGTTTAGTTGTCACGAAAAGTCCATTATCATCGTTGACATGAGCTGCCTCTGAAGAATGCAGAGACGATGACAGCAGAACCAATGCTGTATGTTTAGTCAATAGCATTATACATATGCACATTGAAGCACATTACTGTTTCTAATTAAAACATACGATGCAAACCTCTTAGCTTACCGAAGATAGAAAACTAGATGGTGTTTAAATGTTTTAATTAATTATTCATTGTAATTGTACATTTTAATTTTACCAATAAGACGATCGGTTTGTGTTAATCTATAATCCTAATCTTAATTAATATCATCATCATCATCAGTGCATTAATGTTTATGATTTTTATATTATTCCTCAGCCTTTTTTTTCATTTTTTTTTTTTATTCAATATAAGACATACACTGTATACATGTATATGATCATACAACAAAGTGATACCGTGTAGCAGCAATAATAATGTTCAAAACATGTTATACAAGATATGCTAATATATTTTTTTGTTTGGCCTTGTGGCTTCCTTTTGATTAAAATAAAAAAAATAAAAATAAAAATAGTTCATTTTTTATGTTTTTCTTTGTTTGTTTGTGATAGGTGTTTAAAAACAACAACATAATAATTATGAATAAAGATGATTTGCATAAATGGGTAGAAAGTGGGTAGAAAGCAAAACTGGACTTGTTTATGAAAGTTTGATGTGTTTCCATTTTTGTTCAAACATATGAAGCGTATCATTAATGAGGGCTATTTCTTTTTCAATTTGAATCTTCAGTTTTAAGTAATTGATAAAACAGTTCATTGTTGGTGTTTGTTTTCTATATTTCATGCTGAATATAAAATATTTCATTAATATAATAATGTAATTCACCGCGTTATTAACCTCTTGTATTTTGAAGGTATTTACCCATAAACTGATGTTTAAGAGAGATAGTTTAACATTTAATTGTTGTTTCTCTAGAAAGGTTGTCAATTGATTCCATAGATATTGTATATGTTTACACTCCCAGAAAAGGTGTTCTATTGTTTCAATATGCTCACTACACATATCACAAAGATTTGTGTTGGATAGGTTGCACTTAAAAAGATGTTTATTTGTAGCTATGATTCTCTGGATGTGTTTATATTGAAAANGCGTATATATATATATATAATGGGCTTGGTTTAGAATATGTTTTATAAAAGAGGCTCACTCTGAGGCCTAACTAACAATTAAGGTTAATCGCAACAGAATTGAAAAAAATAATAATGCCACTTTCAATTTCTGTTTAAAGACTAATATTTATCGAACATTTATGTTCGGCAAAATGAAACATATTTTTTATTATATTTGTGACAATATCAATTAATGCACAAAACACAGTATTATCTTAAGTTGGAATAAGACATCAATTAGGGAATAAATTGTGCTTTTTCAACAGTGCATAATATGCAGTTTTACATGTTGTATTTATTTAGTTGGACAAATTATAAATAAAATAGATACTTGCATATATAATAGCATCATTTAAATTGATTAGACTACAAAACTGAATTTGTTATTGATTTTTTTTAATCCTCATAAAATGAAACTGTGTCCATGCGGCACATGAACACAGTTTAAAAATACAGTTAAAATGATAAAACTACAATCACTGTAAATGAAAAAGTAATGGAAAATTGCTTATTAAGCATAAAGTATAGATAAAATATTACAATAAATTCAGATCATGAAGTGAATAGTTTTGTTTGAGAACATCACCAAAATGATGTCCATTCCCAGTTTGATGTCTTATTCCAAATTCACATAATACAGTGTTACAAGATTTCTCATGGGGTTTCCAAATTTGTAATCATAAATTTCCAACAACTTACAATTTAAAATTGCAGTCATTTAAATCCTCTTGTGCAATATGTAAATATAATTTGTATTTCTAGGCTGACAAGTTATGTTTTTTACAATTTAAGTTTAAAATATATTACAATGTATGAAAATCAGAATTAAAACAATGTGTAGCAAGTGTTACAAATTGGAATACCTGAAAACACAATTTAATTTCCCCCACACAGCCACCACTTAATGTCCCTTAAAAATTGCGCCATAAATTACCACAAGTCTCTTGATTTACAGCCAGTCTTCTTTGCCACACAAAATTAACAAAAGCTTAAAGCATCAAGATATGAAAATCCTATAATCATCAGTATTCATTACTGTAGCAGTCATTCAGCATGAAATCCTGCACACAGTTCCATCAGATTCTGTCTAATTCCCATCCATCACAATACCAGCATGGGCGATCTCCGCCACTATAACTGCCACTATCTGTGTACCCAATTAGCCCAAGGTGTTTTATCAGAACAGCTCATCTTGTGTAACTAGTAGCAGACTGGTCCTTCTATAAACACGGCTGCCAATCAATCCCTCTCCTTCCAAGAGCCAGACACTCTAATAATGGTTGCAATATGTAAACAATTAATATAATCATGTGTTTCCTTCTGGGTTTTATTTTTGTAACATTAGAACATTTAGAGGACCCTACCTGCTTTTTTAATGCATGTTTGATAAGTGTTTTTAGCCCTAAGTAAGCGTTTTGTAGGACTCCTTGACATGACTTTTTTTAGCTCAATTAAACCAGCGCACACCTAACAATTGTCATTCTGCAGATATAGAACAAATATAGCCTATTCCCAAGACAAATCTTCCAACTTCCACTTTGCTATCAAACATTTATAGCATTTATGTTTTCTCATATGTTGTGCTCCCACAGAAACAACCAATTATTGTGAACTGCACTTATGGCTGCAAAAAGTATTAAGTTAATGTATTGAGAAAACAAATCTTTAGCTTGTGTACATACAGCTTTAAAGGACTTAAAACAATGTTTAAAATATCTTTTACCCAACATTTAATGCAATCCAACCAACTTAAATTATTAATTGGCAAACATGTGAACCCATGAATGAAATTCACAAACCTATTCACTAACATGGAAGGAAAGAACAAACTTCTGTGAATAATTGCCAAACTCAACAAATGGCAGACATGATGAACACATTTAAATATTGCAAATAACATTGGCAAACATGCGAACCAGTTGTCAACGTAGACAAAAAAAAGAAAGAATAAATAGCAAACATGTGAACCCATGGTCTACATGAGCACACTCAAGTGTTGTACATACTGAAAATGGCAACCATTGCAATTATAGACAACACAGACATTCTTAAAGTGAATAAATTCCAAAAATCTGAACACAAGGTAGACATGAACATAATCAACAAATGTGAATAAACAGGGCTCTCGCTGTGTTCAAATTTTCTTTTGCCACCCATTTTCATCCTTTTAAATTGTTTTCTCCACTTTAAAAGCCATTTTGTAGCCATTCTTAAATCATTGTCTTCAATGCATAATTATGCAATGCATTTATTCTTTGCTTTATTATTAAAAACCCATATTACACTTTTAATCCTTACTTGAATGTCCAGTTTTAATCTGTGATCATGATACAATAAGTCGCTAATATGCCATTTGTTTAGCAAGAAATATTTGAAAATCCGTTTTCGCCACTTGTTTTCGCACATTGAATGATGTTATCACCATTTTTTGTTAACTTTCGCATTTGGCAAAAAATACAAATGGCACCGGGAGCCCGGATAAAAAAAACATTTGAACCCATGAAGGACTTGAAAACCATAAGCCCATATAGGACATTAAAAACTGGATTGAAAAGCACTGGCAATCTATGACAATTGAAGCATTAAAGGCCACAAATATAGGATTCCACTGTAGCAGACTGCAGCACGTCAGCAGAACACTGAGCTTCCATAGCAATCAATAAGGCTCACAGAGAAATCACTTATGTTTCATCTCCCACAAAACATGTAATCTGACTTAAGCAAACATGGACATTTCTCCAAGAGGAAATTATATTTCTCCAGGCAACACAAAGGCTCCTGATATTTTTCAAAGCCCCCTCCAGAGCCATAATTGTAATTAACAATGAACTGCTTACATTTATTAACTTTCCTGCGTGGGAATAATATATCTAATGGAAAGTAATTTTGTCGCAAAACCCTCTAGTCATGATTGAAGCTTTTATTTTTATGCTTTATTTTCACTGAAATACTAGATGGCTGCTGGCCATGCTAATAATCTTATTTCAATTACCGGTAAAGGAAATTAAGCACCCTTTCAAATAATGGTTCCAGAAGAAATCCTCTATAAAATAAAATTCATGAGTTTTGGTTGTAAATAATTCAAGGCAAAAGCAGACTTAATATACTTTAAATGCATTTCAAATGGAATTTCGAAAGTTTTCGAAGAGCTCTTAAAAGTGTTCTCCTAAAAACTATTTTTATTGTGTGTTGATACAATTGAAACAAAAGATTTATACTTTCTGTTTGAAGTGTTTCACATTTACATAACGCTAAAAAAATGTTTTTAAACCTGAGTGCAAGGCAAGAGGGCTTTAACCAACTTAAAAGGCCTTTCCGTAATGTTAAAGGGACTTTTTTTAACAGATTTTGGCATGTATTGAAGTTTGTAATTAAATGCTTTAAATTGATAAATGTTAACAGTGAAACTAAATAGCTGAAGAAAAAAAAACAAGAATAAAAATTAAGAAAGAAAGCAATCCTCAACTGGGCTCGAACCACTGACCCTTGTAGTAAAAGTCTCACACTTAAACCACTCGGCCATCCGTGCACATATAGAGAGTGGTGTATTTTATACTTCATATAAGCAATCCTTGTAATGTCACAAAATATAACGATTACAACAGAACTCTCCAAATTATTCAATCGTTTCAATCGTTTGTAACGCTTTATAATTTTCAGGGTTTTAATCATCAAAAGATGCATTTAATGGATATTTTAGAGCGTAGTAAATGTTCAGTATTACTGTTTCCTCTCAAATATCATAATTATAATGAAAATTTGCAAATCTGATTTTTTTTTCAATTTTGTCAATTTACCAAAACGTGAAAAGGTCCCTTTATTACATCATACCAAATAAAACTGAAAAAAATGTGTTTTTTTACAAATAATCATACTTTCAAAGTATAATATAACCCAATATTGAGAATGACCAACTTTAATATTTAGGCAAAACATTAAGGGAATATTTGTGCTTAAATCCAAATAAATGATACACTTTTTTTTATAATACACTTTTTGTTAATAATTGTTGATAATATCCCTGGGCTATAGCTCTGATACAATAACTGACTACTAATACAACACTGATTCATAATGAGATGATTAGATAACCTATGTTTAGTTTATATGAAATAGTTTTCCTAAAATATATATTAAATGATATTTTGAACTACAACAATCAATCTCAAATGGGTAAATAAAAGACATGAACATAAACAATTACAACCTTTTAGCAATTGCAGCAAGAACAACACTAGCAAAATAAGTTTGACCAGTTGTGAATATTAAGCTTCTTCTATGACTTTGAATATGTGCGAATTTAGCTAAATATAAAAAGTATCACTAAATTCACGATAAATTTCTTATTTATTAGACAAGAAAAACACCAACATTTAGATCTAATACAATTATTATCTACAATAAACAATCATCAATATAACAATATATTTTATATAATATAATACATTAATATATGTCATATAAATTATAGTACTCACCAGTCTGCTAAAATCCAATATCTTTCAAATTATTATTTGCAACATAATTACAGTTTTTTTTAATCTACTCCATTTTTCCACTTTGCTCCTGATTAATGTAACTTCAACTTTTTTAAACAAAATTTCTCACTTAGAATATTAGAACAAATCTGTGACAACAGACAGATAATGTCCAGTATAGTTGTACAATTTTATGTGGGAAAACAGAAAAGTCGTCTGCTCCCTTTGAAATCCAAAACTCGTTTGAGAGACTGGTTCACCCAATATCCCTGACAGCATCTAGACTGGATGCAGCAGCTGGGAAACACTTAAAGGAGACTGGCTCGTCACTCATTGAAATATCGTATTGGGACTATAGCAGGCTTGACAATTTAAATGGTCAATTTTTGTGACTCCAACCTTATCCTAAATTTTCGTTTGCACACAAACCTTTAGGCCTACCTGACTTCTTAATAAAAACCAGCATGTCACAAAGATAATGCACCAATAAAGTATTGACTATATATTGTAAATTTGAAAAAAAAACAACAACTGCAAAATAATGATAATCAAGGAGGGGTAATTAAAATGGGTAATTATGGCTTATTGTTAAAAAAGCATCACCTTTTATGATATTTATTTTATATAAACTTATTTAAAACTATCTACATGCATAAAAATATTATGCTCTAAGAATGGTGACAAGTTGTAAGTTATGTTATAATTAACATGATACATATGAAGTGACGTTTTGAACTGATCTGCAACCTCAAAGTGTGACCTTGACCTTTGAGCCAGTGACATGGGTCTTACTGGCTTAATTCTCATTTGTGATAAGTTACTAAGTTATTGTAAAATTTCATGGCGAATGATGAAGTTACAGTTAAGCACGCATGTAAACAAGCACATTCATTAAAACTCGTTGACAGCTAAATCATGGCTTCCGAAGCCAGCTCGACAAATAAACAACAACCAACAATCAAGTTATATCAACTCTATCTACTCGCATTTGCACACAAGTAAAGCGCCAGCTTGGAAAATAATTACATATCATAAAATAAATAATAACTAATAATAATAGTTGTGACTCTGCATGAGGCTGATGCAGTCCTATTACAACAAATGATATATACAGTAAAAACTACCACTTATACTACCAGTAAGACTTACCTTGTCAAAGAACCCTGAATATGCAAATGGCACACTCAGCACCTTTTTTCAAAGTAAGCTTCAAAGGGAAATAACCTTTACAGATATACAACCATATATTGTTGGAAAGATATTCTTGAATGATATTACATATTTAATGAGTATACAGTATACAGAAACAAATTAATGGTCATTATTATGATAAAGAATACACAAGTTGTATTTAAAACATAACATTTATTATAGCTACGTGTTCCCATCTGTTAAGGAGGGCCTTTATTGAAACTTTAGTGAGAATTTCTAAAAATCTGTAAACACGACATTTGTCACCATTTAAAAAGGCATATACAAATTGAACATAATTTTTCACTAGAGTGCACCCGAACTGAACATTTTCCTTATAACCTATGTGAAAAGTGGCCCACAAAGACAAATCCTACTGATGTTTGTAAGTATGAACATGTGTGTGAGTTTTTGCTATAAGGGCACTCAGATTTGTGAACAATGATTTTTCTTCATTGTACCATGATTTGCTACAAAAAGTTAAAATTCCATCTCGTTACATTAGACGAATGCGTACTATGGCTATTGAAACCTACACAATTCTAAATGGACTTGCGCCTGTGGTTCTTACTGACTTAATTGATAAAAGAAACTCCTTAATAAACTTCAGATATTCTAATATTTTACAGGTTCCTAGAGTTAAAACATCAACCTTTGGTAAGCAGTCTTTCAGGTATGCTGCCCCTGTGTTGTGGAATTCCCTCCCAGAAGAAGTTAGATCCAACATAAATTATAACCAATTTAAAAACCTTATTCAGTCATGGAATGGAAATGTTTGTAAATGTTCTTCTTGTTCCTGGGACAGGGCCACAGCACAGGTACAGCATACAGCAAAATAAGTTTTTAATTGTTGTGCTCCTTTTTCATGCTTTTTGTGCTTATTGTGCTGTTTGGTGCTGTTGAGCATTGTTGTGCCTTTTTGTTCTTTTGTGTTGCTTGTCCCAATTACTGTACCAAGTTCTAGTGTTTAAACATTTTGCACTGCTTGGTGCTTATTTCATGACAATTAACATTAATTATTGTGCTTTTTGGTGCTGTTGAGCATTTTTGTGATTTATTTTGTGCTTTTGTGTTGCTTGTCACCATTACTGTACCAAGTTCTAGTGTTTAAACATTGTGTACTGGTTGGTGCTTATTTCATGACAATTAACCTTTTATATTTGCATGTTCTGCTGAAATGCACTATATGTATGCGTCTGTGCATGTATCTGTGTATATACATGTATGCATAAATGTGTATATATACAGCTTCTTGCATGATGCCAGTAAATAAACATTTTTTTTTTACTATTTTGTCTGTTATGTAATCTGCTTGCCCTAAATCTAGTACTACCCATTGCTTGCTCTGTTTGTTTGTTTTTATTTGCTTGATGCCAGTCCATGAACATTCTTCATTATTATTATCATTATGATTTTGTTTGTCATGTTACCTGTTTTACCTTATATTTATAACTACCTTCTGTTTGCTTTGCTTGTCAGTTTTTATGTGTGCTTATGTGTTTAATTGTGAGGAAGCTGCTGATCAGTTCACTTCAAATTTGATTCGAGCTGATATTTCGCTTTTAAATATTTTCTTAGCGGTCCCACATTTTGTGTTTCTTTTCTTCTCAGTTTTTAAGCCCGCAAATTTTTATGGCAGTTTTTAGATCTACGTATAGATCCAGATCAGCGGCTTCCTGCAAAACTTTTTAAATAATATAAGGATTAGTGAATGCAATACTATTCTTTGTTTAATAATTCTTCTGCATGCTAACATATCTATTAACGTATATTAATATTGCTATATTTTTATCCATATTTAGCTGCTTTATATTTGTTACTTATATACACTTGTTTATATAGTCGGTTCAAAAGCCTTAATGGCTTATGTTGTCTGTATATGTCTTGCCGACTCAAAATAAATCTTATCTTATCCTACGATCGTCCTTCCCTGCCCGACTCCTTGCAGGATACAGACTGACAGCCCTCCGCAGACCAGCACATGACTTCCAGTAGTCACGCATGCACTAACAGAGAATTGTTGATCAGGCTCGAGAAAGGTCGAGATCACTGCCCCATCCTCCGGGCCAAGGTGATGATCTGATGATAGTCTTTGTCGGTTAAGTGTATCATTTCAACATTGATTCTAACTGAACTGTTGTTTGCTGATTAAATAGCGAAAAAAGAAACCAGTTTGTTATATTAATCCATACTTCATAATAATGAACTACCAACTACCAACTATTAATTGTCGAATGTCATTACTGTCCAATACCTTTATAATGATTTGACAACATACGAAACGATTTACAAACTATAGAATGTATGGCTTATTGGGATGATAAAGTCCATAGAAAATTTGACGATACATATTAATGTTTGTTCCCTTCATCTGGTGTACACGGATTTCGCTCAACAATCGCGTCCCAGGCAAGACAAATTGGACATAAATTGGAAAGTGTCAGTATATGCTTGAAAAATATGGTGCTCACAGTCATCAATCTACCAGATATGCGTTTGACTGATCTTTCTATTCTAGACATTTTGTATATGCTACGTATGACAGTGCTTGTTTTGGTTTGTGTAGCCTCCGCAATTGTTTTGATCCAATTTCACTGCCAGTAAAATAAATTTAACTGCATTTCGAAACGGAAATAGTATTCGTATATTAAAATCAAAACGTTCATAAGACGCGCACGAACTTATATAGTTTAGATATACAACATGTGTACTTCTGGTCTGGACCAACGGTTGAATGTCAGAGTTGTATGGGCACAGGGAGTGATTTGGGGGCTATAAATGTAAAATGTAAAATGAAAGATTTTACAATAAAATATTTGAAATAAATATGAAGAAAATTAAGCAATACAATTTGCACATTTTATCATATAAATTGAAAACAGTTGTTCTACGTTATTCAAATGAAAGCAATATCATATCATCACCGAATGCAAAATTATAAAAACAAGGCAACACAAAAATATGTCCACAATTCTAATGCATTTTTCAACTGCAAAGCATCTTATAAAAAATATAGTCAGTTATTGTGTACGAAACAAACCGCCTATGAAAAATACGTGAACACGGATTCTACAGACGATATTAAGTGTAAACATTAGATTCGCAAGTAAAAATATGACATGCATTACAAATACTGACATGTCCTTATTTTGCGTTTTACTTAAGTAGTGTTTTGATACGTCTTACCAACTAATGTGTTGTTTTTCGTTCATGTAAACCATCATAAGGATGTGAATCCACTACTTGAGATAGTTTATAAACAACGTTTTTAGTTCATGTAAACCATCATAAGGATGTGAATCCACTACTTAAGATAGTTTATAAACAATGTTTTTAGTTCATGTAAACCATCATAAGGATGTGAATCCACTACTTAAGATAGTTTATAAACAATGTTTTTAGTTCATGTAAACCATCATAAGGATGTGAATCCACTACTTAAGATAGTTTATAAACAATGTTTTTAGTTCATGTAAACCATCATAAGGATGTGAATCCACTACTTAAGATAGTTTATAAACAATGTTTTTAGTTCATGTAAACCATCATAAGGATGTGAATCCACTACTTAAGATAGTTTATAAACAATGTTTTTAGTTCATGTAAACCATCATAAGGATGTGAATCCACTACTTAAGATAGTTTATAAACAATGTTTTTAGTTCATGTAAACCATCATAAGGATGTGAATCCACTACTTAAGATAGTTTATAAACAATGTTTTTAGTTCATGTAAACCATCATAAGGATGTGAATCCACTACTTAAGATAGTTTATAAACAATGTTTTTAGTTCATGTAAACCATCATAAGGATGTGAATCCACTACTTAAGATAGTTTATAAACAATGTTTTTAGTTCATGTAAACCATCATAAGGATGTGAATCCACTACTTAAGATAGTTTATAAACAATGTTTTTAGTTCATGTAAACCATCATAAGGATGTGAATCCACTACTTAAGATAGTTTATAAACAATGTTTTTAGTTCATGTAAACCATCATAAGGATGTGAATCCACTACTTAAGATAGTTTATAAACAATGTTTTTAGTTCATGTAAACCATCATAAGGATGTGAATCCACTACTTAAGATAGTTTATAAACAATGTTTTTAGTTCATGTAAACCATCATAAGGATGTGAATCCACTACTTAAGATAGTTTATAAACAATGTTTTTAGTTCATGTAAACCATCATAAGGATGTGAATCCACTACTTAAGATAGTTTATAAACAATGTTTTTAGTTCATGTAAACCATCATAAGGATGTGAATCCACTACTTAAGATAGTTTATAAACAATGTTTTTAGTTCATGTAAACCATCATAAGGATGTGAATCCACTACTTAAGATAGTTTATAAACAATGTTTTTAGTTCATGTAAACCATCATAAGGATGTGAATCCACTACTTAAGATAGTTTATAAACAATGTTTTTAGTTCATGTAAACCATCATAAGGATGTGAATCCACTACTTAAGATAGTTTATAAACAATGTTTTTAGTTCATGTAAACCATCATAAGGATGTGAATCCACTACTTAAGATAGTTTATAAACAATGTTTTTAGTTCATGTAAACCATCATAAGGATGTGAATCCACTACTTAAGATAGTTTATAAACAATGTTTTTAGTTCATGTAAACCATCATAAGGATGTGAATCCACTACTTAAGATAGTTTATAAACAATGTTTTTAGTTCATGTAAACCATCATAAGGATGTGAATCCACTACTTAAGATAGTTTATAAACAATGTTTTTAGTTCATGTAAACCATCATAAGGATGTGAATCCACTACTTAAGATAGTTTATAAACAATGTTTTTAGTTCATGTAAACCATCATAAGGATGTGAATCCACTACTTAAGATAGTTTATAAACAATGTTTTTAGTTCATGTAAACCATCATAAGGATGTGAATCCACTACTTAAGATAGTTTATAAACAATGTTTTTAGTTCATGTAAACCATCATAAGGATGTGAATCCACTACTTAAGATAGTTTATAAACAATGTTTTTAGTTCATGTAAACCATCATAAGGATGTGAATCCACTACTTAAGATAGTTTATAAACAATGTTTTTAGTTCATGTAAACCATCATAAGGATGTGAATCCACTACTTAAGATAGTTTATAAACAATGTTTTTAGTTCATGTAAACCATCATAAGGATGTGAATCCACTACTTAAGATAGTTTATAAACAATGTTTTTAGTTCATGTAAACCATCATAAGGATGTGAATCCACTACTTAAGATAGTTTATAAACAATGTTTTTAGTTCATGTAAACCATCATAAGGATGTGAATCCACTACTTAAGATAGTTTATAAACAATGTTTTTAGTTCATGTAAACCATCATAAGGATGTGAATCCACTACTTAAGATAGTTTATAAACAATGTTTTTAGTTCATGTAAACCATCATAAGGATGTGAATCCACTACTTAAGATAGTTTATAAACAATGTTTTTAGTTCATGTAAACCATCATAAGGATGTGAATCCACTACTTAAGATAGTTTATAAACAATGTTTTTAGTTCATGTAAACCATCATAAGGATGTGAATCCACTACTTAAGATAGTTTATAAACAATGTTTTTAGTTCATGTAAACCATCATAAGGATGTGAATCCACTACTTAAGATAGTTTATAAACAATGTTTTTAGTTCATGTAAACCATCATAAGGATGTGAATCCACTACTTAAGATAGTTTATAAACAATGTTTTTAGTTCATGTAAACCATCATAAGGATGTGAATCCACTACTTAAGATAGTTTATAAACAATGTTTTTAGTTCATGTAAACCATCATAAGGATGTGAATCCACTACTTAAGATAGTTTATAAACAATGTTTTTAGTTCATGTAAACCATCATAAGGATGTGAATCCACTACTTAAGATAGTTTATAAACAATGTTTTTAGTTCATGTAAACCATCATAAGGATGTGAATCCACTACTTAAGATAGTTTATAAACAATGTTTTTAGTTCATGTAAACCATCATAAGGATGTGAATCCACTACTTAAGATAGTTTATAAACAATGTTTTTAGTTCATGTAAACCATCATAAGGATGTGAATCCACTACTTAAGATAGTTTATAAACAATGTTTTTAGTTCATGTAAACCATCATAAGGATGTGAATCCACTACTTAAGATAGTTTATAAACAATGTTTTTAGTTCATGTAAACCATCATAAGGATGTGAATCCACTACTTAAGATAGTTTATAAACAATGTTTTTAGTTCATGTAAACCATCATAAGGATGTGAATCCACTACTTAAGATAGTTTATAAACAATGTTTTTAGTTCATGTAAACCATCATAAGGATGTGAATCCACTACTTAAGATAGTTTATAAACAATGTTTTTAGTTCATGTAAACCATCATAAGGATGTGAATCCACTACTTAAGATAGTTTATAAACAATGTTTTTAGTTCATGTAAACCATCATAAGGATGTGAATCCACTACTTAAGATAGTTTATAAACAATGTTTTTAGTTCATGTAAACCATCATAAGGATGTGAATCCACTACTTAAGATAGTTTATAAACAATGTTTTTAGTTCATGTAAACCATCATAAGGATGTGAATCCACTACTTAAGATAGTTTATAAACAATGTTTTTAGTTCATGTAAACCATCATAAGGATGTGAATCCACTACTTAAGATAGTTTATAAACAATGTTTTTAGTTCATGTAAACCATCATAAGGATGTGAATCCACTACTTAAGATAGTTTATAAACAATGTTTTTAGTTCATGTAAACCATCATAAGGATGTGAATCCACTACTTAAGATAGTTTATAAACAATGTTTTTAGTTCATGTAAACCATCATAAGGATGTGAATCCACTACTTAAGATAGTTTATAAACAATGTTTTTAGTTCATGTAAACCATCATAAGGATGTGAATCCACTACTTAAGATAGTTTATAAACAATGTTTTTAGTTCATGTAAACCATCATAAGGATGTGAATCCACTACTTAAGATAGTTTATAAACAATGTTTTTAGTTCATGTAAACCATCATAAGGATGTGAATCCACTACTTAAGATAGTTTATAAACAATGTTTTTAGTTCATGTAAACCATCATAAGGATGTGAATCCACTACTTAAGATAGTTTATAAACAATGTTTTTAGTTCATGTAAACCATCATAAGGATGTGAATCCACTACTTAAGATAGTTTATAAACAATGTTTTTAGTTCATGTAAACCATCATAAGGATGTGAATCCACTACTTAAGATAGTTTATAAACAATGTTTTTAGTTCATGTAAACCATCATAAGGATGTGAATCCACTACTTAAGATAGTTTATAAACAATGTTTTTAGTTCATGTAAACCATCATAAGGATGTGAATCCACTACTTAAGATAGTTTATAAACAATGTTTTTAGTTCATGTAAACCATCATAAGGATGTGAATCCACTACTTAAGATAGTTTATAAACAATGTTTTTAGTTCATGTAAACCATCATAAGGATGTGAATCCACTACTTAAGATAGTTTATAAACAATGTTTTTAGTTCATGTAAACCATCATAAGGATGTGAATCCACTACTTAAGATAGTTTATAAACAATGTTTTTAGTTCATGTAAACCATCATAAGGATGTGAATCCACTACTTAAGATAGTTTATAAACAATGTTTTTAGTTCATGTAAACCATCATAAGGATGTGAATCCACTACTTAAGATAGTTTATAAACAATGTTTTTAGTTCATGTAAACCATCATAAGGATGTGAATCCACTACTTAAGATAGTTTATAAACAATGTTTTTAGTTCATGTAAACCATCATAAGGATGTGAATCCACTACTTAAGATAGTTTATAAACAATGTTTTTAGTTCATGTAAACCATCATAAGGATGTGAATCCACTACTTAAGATAGTTTATAAACAATGTTTTTAGTTCATGTAAACCATCATAAGGATGTGAATCCACTACTTAAGATAGTTTATAAACAATGTTTTTAGTTCATGTAAACCATCATAAGGATGTGAATCCACTACTTAAGATAGTTTATAAACAATGTTTTTAGTTCATGTAAACCATCATAAGGATGTGAATCCACTACTTAAGATAGTTTATAAACAATGTTTTTAGTTCATGTAAACCATCATAAGGATGTGAATCCACTACTTAAGATAGTTTATAAACAATGTTTTTAGTTCATGTAAACCATCATAAGGATGTGAATCCACTACTTAAGATAGTTTATAAACAATGTTTTTAGTTCATGTAAACCATCATAAGGATGTGAATCCACTACTTAAGATAGTTTATAAACAATGTTTTTAGTTCATGTAAACCATCATAAGGATGTGAATCCACTACTTAAGATAGTTTATAAACAATGTTTTTAGTTCATGTAAACCATCATAAGGATGTGAATCCACTACTTAAGATAGTTTATAAACAATGTTTTTAGTTCATGTAAACCATCATAAGGATGTGAATCCACTACTTAAGATAGTTTATAAACAATGTTTTTAGTTCATGTAAACCATCATAAGGATGTGAATCCACTACTTAAGATAGTTTATAAACAATGTTTTTAGTTCATGTAAACCATCATAAGGATGTGAATCCACTACTTAAGATAGTTTATAAACAATGTTTTTAGTTCATGTAAACCATCATAAGGATGTGAATCCACTACTTAAGATAGTTTATAAACAATGTTTTTAGTTCATGTAAACCATCATAAGGATGTGAATCCACTACTTAAGATAGTTTATAAACAATGTTTTTAGTTCATGTAAACCATCATAAGGATGTGAATCCACTACTTAAGATAGTTTATAAACAATGTTTTTAGTTCATGTAAACCATCATAAGGATGTGAATCCACTACTTAAGATAGTTTATAAACAATGTTTTTAGTTCATGTAAACCATCATAAGGATGTGAATCCACTACTTAAGATAGTTTATAAACAATGTTTTTAGTTCATGTAAACCATCATAAGGATGTGAATCCACTACTTAAGATAGTTTATAAACAATGTTTTTAGTTCATGTAAACCATCATAAGGATGTGAATCCACTACTTAAGATAGTTTATAAACAATGTTTTTAGTTCATGTAAACCATCATAAGGATGTGAATCCACTACTTAAGATAGTTTATAAACAATGTTTTTAGTTCATGTAAACCATCATAAGGATGTGAATCCACTACTTAAGATAGTTTATAAACAATGTTTTTAGTTCATGTAAACCATCATAAGGATGTGAATCCACTACTTAAGATAGTTTATAAACAATGTTTTTAGTTCATGTAAACCATCATAAGGATGTGAATCCACTACTTAAGATAGTTTATAAACAATGTTTTTAGTTCATGTAAACCATCATAAGGATGTGAATCCACTACTTAAGATAGTTTATAAACAATGTTTTTAGTTCATGTAAACCATCATAAGGATGTGAATCCACTACTTAAGATAGTTTATAAACAATGTTTTTAGTTCATGTAAACCATCATAAGGATGTGAATCCACTACTTAAGATAGTTTATAAACAATGTTTTTAGTTCATGTAAACCATCATAAGGATGTGAATCCACTACTTAAGATAGTTTATAAACAATGTTTTTAGTTCATGTAAACCATCATAAGGATGTGAATCCACTACTTAAGATAGTTTATAAACAATGTTTTTAGTTCATGTAAACCATCATAAGGATGTGAATCCACTACTTAAGATAGTTTATAAACAATGTTTTTAGTTCATGTAAACCATCATAAGGATGTGAATCCACTACTTAAGATAGTTTATAAACAATGTTTTTAGTTCATGTAAACCATCATAAGGATGTGAATCCACTACTTAAGATAGTTTATAAACAATGTTTTTAGTTCATGTAAACCATCATAAGGATGTGAATCCACTACTTAAGATAGTTTATAAACAATGTTTTTAGTTCATGTAAACCATCATAAGGATGTGAATCCACTACTTAAGATAGTTTATAAACAATGTTTTTAGTTCATGTAAACCATCATAAGGATGTGAATCCACTACTTAAGATAGTTTATAAACAATGTTTTTAGTTCATGTAAACCATCATAAGGATGTGAATCCACTACTTAAGATAGTTTATAAACAATGTTTTTAGTTCATGTAAACCATCATAAGGATGTGAATCCACTACTTAAGATAGTTTATAAACAATGTTTTTAGTTCATGTAAACCATCATAAGGATGTGAATCCACTACTTAAGATAGTTTATAAACAATGTTTTTAGTTCATGTAAACCATCATAAGGATGTGAATCCACTACTTAAGATAGTTTATAAACAATGTTTTTAGTTCATGTAAACCATCATAAGGATGTGAATCCACTACTTAAGATAGNTACAAGTTCACAATGTTGAGAGCATGGACACATATATAAAAGTACATATTTCCTACAAAAGAATATCCTTAGTTCTGTTGATTCAAAAATATTGTATGAAGTGGATCCATTTTTGATTATATGTTTCATATTTGTTTTTAATAAGGGCAATTTTGCTTCTGTCTGTATTTTTTATCTTAAGATCATTAAGAAAAATATTGAAATTTGGAATGCATGTTTTATTTTCATGTTAAATATAAATGTTTTCATTAAAATGAGTATAAACTGCAGGACATGATTGTATACTTTTTGGTCGATAAAGCAAAGAAAGGCCATTTCTTTGCTTTATTTTATTTTTATGTTCACGTCATTCAGAAAGTGTTGCAGTTTGGTCCATAATTCTTTAATGTAATTGCATTCCCAAAATAGATGGTCAATTGTTTCAATATTTGATTGGCAAACTCGCACAAACAACACGTTTTCAGACCGAATTTTGTTAAACATGTATTTGTTGGTACTATTCTAGATAAGAACTTATTTTGAACATTGCGTAGATATGTGTCCATTGTTGACTTAAGTGGGAATGTATATATTATTCTTCAGTCTGTATATTCTTTAAAGCCGGCCGAGTTGATATTTCTCACAACAATTTGGTTGTCTCAATTGACCAGAATTGATTCAGTATTCTTAAGCTTAACTTTTCCATACTGATTTTCGCACAAATGTGCCAAATAATGCCAAAAGCATCAAAAATACGAAGCCTTACCATGTACATAACGGAATCCTCAAGACTATTATTAACGTGTGACGTATGCACGCTTTGGGTCACGTAAGCGCCAATTTCACGTGAGATCCACTTTCGCGCTTTTCAAAACAAAGAAGAACTACTAAATAAAACGGTTTCTCCATGTAAAATGGCGTTGTAAACAATTATGCAAAGGTCACGTGGTTTTACTTGTGACCCGCGCGTGTTTAAATTTAGATCATTTCTGTCCATGGACAGAAATTGAAAAGCCCTATCTTTGTACTGAATTTGGGCATTTCTTGACCGATTTTGACCATTTGTTTTTCACATCTGACATAAATACCATCACATTATGACTCATAATCACTTTGTTGCGACACATAAAACAAAAATGGAAAAATATACCAACATCAACTCGGCCGGCTTTAAGATTCAATTGATTTTTTTTCCATTTCATTTCAGTAATGTTATCAATTGCAGTTTGTGTTTTTTGTTGTATATTATAAAGTGTTTTGTTTACTTGTTTTGTATTTTCTTTCACATCACTAAAAGTTTTTTCCGACATTGTTAATGTGTAAATCCCCTGTGTATGCCATGGGACTGATACAAACACTTGGAACAATTGACTAGCGTAATATTCCTTTTATTAAATAAAACAACTAACGAAAACAGTTATCAATTGTATTTTTTTGCTTTAACAAAACTGACAAAACAATGACTAAAATGTGACGTCATTAAATGCGACGTCATTAAAACGTGACGTCGTTAAATGGATCGAATAAAGTAGTCCGGCTAGTATGGTAATACGGAATCGGAAACAGCGAGTAGCATAATACGGGATTTATTTCAACGATTGATACAACCTGTATTTTGTTAAAAGCATTAAACAGGTATATAATAAAATCATATACTATGAGGGCATATGCCAAATCCTATGACACGTTTTGTTTGCATTTGTTAAAATACGTTTTATAGATCGTATTACCTCCCATAGATTTGTTTTGTTATTTTATAACAAAAACTGTTGAGAAATTAAAGCAAAGCGCTGAAGGCACTGAAGTGTTCGCTATTGCATAATCTGAGACGCACTTTAGTTTTCTAAATTATTTATAGCTTTTTATATCGCAAGTTTGAAATGAACACAACCCATTCAAATTTATAAAGAGCGTGTCTTAAAGCACAGGTCGAGATGTGTGTGCACCGTTTATCCTCATATTTATGTTATAGAGATAACTTAGACAAAATAACAACAATATGTCTTTTTTTCCACAATTGGTTGCTGCACTGGCAACCATCTTTACAATTTTGTTTCCTTGCTAAAAAATAACAAGCCTATAATCATGTACATGTTGTGTTATGTGTATCTAATACTGTATTTATTTTCTTTAAATAATTGAGCAACAATGTTTTCAACATGACAGACTTTTCATGCAGCATTAAGCCCCGTTTTCCCTGAAAGCAGCCAATATATACAAATTTCAATGATAAACTGACAAATGTTGTCGCACAAGCTATTATAAACACTAGACTGACCAATATCGTTGAACAAGCTCTTAAACCTTTTACATGCTGTCTGCTACAGTGTAAACATGAAGTGGCTATCTTTACTAGTTGCAGTTGTCGTCCCTAGCGTAGTTAAGGCATTCTGATTTCAAAACTGCCTCTCTACTTTAGCGTGAGCTAACGCTCACACTAAAACAAGTACAATGGGGGATACCGATTGTTTTCACCCCATGTACTTCGATAAACCAATAAACCGAACTTCCAGCAGATAAACCAATCTGAAGACAAAGTTGGCATCTGCCGTTAGGAGGTAGAATGCATATATGTACACGTGTCTGCGAATTTGATGAGCACATTTACATAATTTTTGGACAAACGTATAACATGATGTCTGACACTATATTGCATTAATAGAATTGCAATAAATATATGTTTTTCTAAGAACATATATGTATCAATGATAACAAATAATAAAAACAAAATGTTGTGTTTTAGTAGCTCCCAAGAAGTGTAGATTTTGATTTAGAACATTTACAAAATATAAAAAATCAACGCGCGAAAGGGGGCACACCTCCCTTCCTCGCCATCCCCTTCCTTCGCGCTGTCTTGCCGCTGTGCCTGACCGAAATCCTGGGGAAATGCCTGGTATCATATCGTTGTGAAATACAATATTAACCCTGCAAGAAAAATTACCGGCCACACAGGGGTTCAAACCCGGGACCTCCCGTTTCCAAGGCACAATTCCAACCGCGTCGCTATAAACGCTACCTTATAGATCGATTCAGTAAAGTGATCCTTATGCCTCACCTTACTACTTACACCCCTAGATGTTAAATATTCTTTTACAAATTTACGTTTGCCATGACATCTGTGGGACATATGACATACAAACAAACATATGTGAATTTTTTACCGTTTGGCGCCAATGTAACCAAGCTAGAAAAATTCCCGGTCACCATTGGGATCAAACGCGGGACATTATGGGTTGCAATCGTTCTTACAGTAAACGCAAATGGTCTGTCCCATATTGTGTTTCATTCAACACTGAATCTATGCACTGATGCAGTGCCGGGAATTCATAAATACTTCATAAATATAATTGATTTAATAGGCTCATAACCTAATGCGTTTGTTGAGCAAATAGGATTTGTTGAATTATAATCTTATAATATTTTCTTACATAGCCCAAATTACCAGAAGAGACATTTAATAAAAGGTCTCAAAATTTCAAATTTTATATTCAATTTAATGTTCGTGTTCTAACTACATACTTTTTACCAAAATGGTACATGGTAAACATGTGCTTCAAAGTTTGAGTAACTTCAACAAATCTGATTTACAATTTTAACCCGTCAGTGAATCAGTCAACGCGTAGTACATATGGTAATACGTGTAACATTGCTGCATATCAGTATTATGTATACTTGAATATTAATATGGTGCAAATATCAATCTCTTCAAACGCAGCACTTAATAAGTTAAAAGTCATATTTATATTAAAATACAGATATAAACCCTCACCCAGCACTCGTGTTGCTTTTTTTTTAAATCAACACAAGTACAATACGAAGCAAATATGTCATGTTTCTGTTACGAGCATCAACCACAACTTCGTTATTATCTTTGTACTTGTATCTTGACTGTGCTGTCATGATTACTGTCACATAATACAGTCTAAATTGACGGTTAGTTATTCTTGCATGGAATATTATGCCCAATATGATATCTAACGAATATGTTTATTTCAACATATATTGGTGGTAAATACAACCCATGCGACTCTCAGTTCTTGATCTCACCTAAATTCACACATGCATCATCTTTTCCTTCTTGTGTGTTTGAAACTAATAACAAATCCCAAAGCGAACTTTAAAAATGGCACGTAACTATAATGGAAGAATAACGAAGACACATAAATTGTTTACAAACAATTAAACCTGTCAACTGATCCTTCCAATATAACAGGATGTTACCGAACCGATAAGGGAAACTCGTTCCTACCAGCATGTTTTCAATTTCAACAAAATTCCATTGCAAATTAGTTTTATAGCCTATCTATGGCAGTAAGATGTGCTATATGGGACTTCTAATTGGAACACATGGTTGGTCTGTCAGTGTAGGAGATGGAAACAATGCCCAAAATACTTGAAATTAAAGCAATAAAACAAAACACCACTGCAGATGAAGTCTCCGCTAATGAGCCATTTCTCAGTCTGTACATGAAGTTAATGATCTAGGACAATTATCATTTAACTTCAAATGTACAACAATGCGAGATAAATCAGTAAGGAAAGTACCAACGATAATTTTTGCAGCACAGGGTAATTGCACGAGCCTGGTCAATCTACTGGAAATTTAGCAGATGTAACGATGTCATCCAGTTATCTAATTACTTAATCCAGTCCAATAAATCAGTTCTTTTTGGTAATTATTCAAATTCATCCAGGAGGGGTCAATTAAAGAAAATGGCAGTCATATTTGTTCCAAAGAAAGAGTAATTAAAATTCAAAATGCCGATTTTAAGGAAATGGCAAATCACTTCAATGAGCAATATGTCGGAAGCCTCAGATTCACCAGAAAGGCTTCTTTGGGATTAAATAATCCAGTAATGAGTAATGATGACAAAACGTGTGGACATTCTTCAAACCTCTGGACTGAAATACTCCTGATGGCATGGTTGTAATATCAGGTAAACACAAGTATATACTTTTAGGTTTCACAGACGCTGAAATTGAAATTAAAACTACATGCAGTGACCGATACGTATTAATCCTTTCAGCTCCAATGACAGTGTTAAATACACAATAAGTATTAATATAGAACATAGTTATTATGAGTTGTACAGCTTTTTACTGACCATGTAGGGTAGGATACTTGGTCAGTAAATTTATACTGTGTGAGAGCGTAGCTCAAACTCAATATAAATGTATAGCAATGAATACTATCTTACATGGTCAATAAAAAGGGCTTGTAAGGAATTTATCTTACCGAGTACCATTATTTCCCACGCATTTACATAGTTTTACATTTTTTTTTAACATTGCTTAACTTACCTGTAGCATATTCAATTACGCCATATTGTAAACTTCCATTAAGTCATTTTAAGTTAATGACTGGATATGAACCGCAATTAACCTTATATGTAAAAATGCACGATCTCCACGTGACTTTCCTAGCCAATTAAAAGGTTTCTCTATGATGTAAATAATAACAGAGTTGTGTTGTTCAACAATGTTCGTCTAAGGATTGAAAGTACATCGAGGTTATTGTGCAACATTCACCCTATTATTTACCACTGACATATAAACACATTACCTTTCAATTCATTTCTTTATATTATATACTGGTCAATTATCTATTATAATTATGAAATATGTTATCGGAACATACGATCAACCAGTGGTAATAATCTGAAGGCATTTTGGTGGTATAATATGTGCAAGCAACAGCATGCGAAAAAAAAACCCAATGTGTCAACCCTAACTGCGATAACCCGCGGGGCAAACACACACCGTTTTGCATGAGAATATTACGGGTCAGTGGAGTCTGTCAAATGGCCATCAGTTTGATCCGTCAATTTCCTTCGCGTCACCACAATGACCATCAAGGGAGAATACTGAGAAGGGTGAAAGTGTCCAATACTGCATCGTTAAGTGTTAACAGTTAACTGACCATGTTGATGCCCTTATTAATATGACAGTCTGAGTGACTAAAATATAAAGTATTTGGTATCAACATGCTCCCGAGATGCACAAGGTTTACTATTACTTTTTGATCCATGGTCGAATATTGTTGAGAAAAACTATTTGCCCAAGATATGTTCGGATCAGTTAAAGGTATGCTGTTTCTAAAAGCACAGCACAATACCAGAACAGATATAGAAAAAGTGTTAGTATTTGTAAATTTGCTATTCATTTGTTATTATGAAGCATATTGGGAAAATTGTTAAAACAGCAATGTGACTCTTAGTACCTGGTTATTTCAATAGTTAATTTTAAATCAACTAAGTTATCCTTCATTTAGAACATCGTACATGCAAAAGAATATTGTTGACGTACATACATTAATTTCAAGAGTACAATTGTCAGATAGCCAGACAGCTTTATGGACGCATGTGAGATTTCTTATTAAGATCTACCTGAGCAGAGTTTATTTGCCGGGATTCTTTTTACAAATGTCAAGATTTATAAACTAAAAAGTCAATTTGTCGAAAGATTATCAATCACACATGAATAGCTAGTAACATCAATACTATTTATTAAAAAGGAATTGGTAGGTTATGAAAGGTATTGAAAAGGAACACACATATTTAAATAAAACTACGGATGGACAATATTTGTGGGAAAGGACTTCCGGAAGTCAAACTTCCTTGTGATTCAGATTACTTATACCTGAACACTTCCGAGTAACAATGAGCGATTGGCAAGCCATTAATCTATTACCATATGCATTGACACACGCTCAACAAAAGACTGTGCGAAATATAAATGTCCCATTCAGAGCCGAATTCATCACAAAGTAGTCAATCCTTTTACTTGCTTGGCTTGATATCAAGTTTCATATCGATGTCCATTAAAGAAATTCAATTGCACGACACTGAAGGAAAGTACCTTATGTTTGCTGTTCCTTTATCGCAAACGAATAGAATTAAAAGAGGCGACTCTCGGCTGCTCTTCAGTCGCCGTAGACGCTTCAAGTATAATGTCCTCTTTACAAGGAGCCTAAAAGCCAATTCACAAGGTAATAATTGTTCGCTTATTTGCTACATTTATATTGATAGATACACGTGTAAATTGATTTTCTATACCATGTCGTACATTAATATACATTATTTGCTGTTATATCAAGATACAACAAATTATTCCGAATGAATGCCTATAATGTACCACCATTTATTTATTTATTTATTTATTTATTTATTTAAAGTAGAGTGATTTTCTTGCAGCATAAATGTTTCCAAAACGCATAAGGTTATTTTCATAAGTCTTATTTGTATTCCTAAGTATGAGATGGAAGATGCGGATTTACGAATCAAACACAAACGAGCCTCTAGAGCCTCTCAATGTCTGAACAAAGAAGATCGACACAAAAATCAAAGGTTATTTGAAGAAAAAGAAGTAAAACTATTNTTTATTTATTTATTTATTTATTTATTTATTTATTTATTTATTTATTTATTTATTTATTTATTTATTTATTTATTTATTTATTTATTTATTTAAAGTAGAGTGATTTTCTTGCAGCATAAATGCAGATGAACGATAACGAGACGACGTCCTTATGATTTCAAAATATACTTTAATTTGTGACAAAAGCAACAGCGGTTACTAGAATGTTTCCAAACGCATAAGATTATTTTCATAAGTCTTATTTGTTTCTGTATTTTTAAGTATGAGATGGAAGATGCGGATTTACGAATCAAACACAAGCGAGCCTCTAGAGCCTCTCAATGTCTGAACAAAGAAGATCGACCCAAAAATCAAAGGTTATTTGAAGAAAAAGAAGTAAAATTATTCTTAATGTACGCATGAAAATGGTACTGAATAATCGTGCAAACCTGAAGAACGAATACATAAACATGATAATAACATATCACTTCAGTGAATATTGGAAATAAACAGAGATAGACAATACATTAGACCACACGATATAACACAAACACAACAGAATATTACGTTATGATATTTTCCCCCAAAATCGCATTTTACAAACAACATATCCAATTTTATTCAACAGACTCAATTGCAGACCATCCTTTTGATAAAAAGAATCAATTAAAAAAAAAACGATGGAATATTCCGCAGCATGACTGGTTTGGAAAATTATTTGTTATTTTTTTATGTATTCTGTTCAAGGAGAAACGGAGAATCTAATCCAGCAGGATTTGAGACTGATTATAGAATTGATTGTGTCAAAATGGATATTTCCTCTTACTGGTATTCTCAATCATACAGAAATAAATCACATAAGATCCAGGCCTTTTTACAAGCGCAGCGTTACCAAATTACAAAGCCATTTATCAATATCGTGCAATATGGCATGTGCAAACGTGAATTCCTGCCGCTCATGTAATCATAAAAAATCAAAGCGCTGAAGGCACTGCAGTTGTTCTCTATCGCATAACACTAGAAAAAACATTCGAGTTTATTGAAAGCGTGTCTTAACTCAACTGTCCGAATGTCTTTGCACTGTGTAGCCTCGTATGGCTGTTATATTGACAACTTAATTCAAACAACACTTCAGGCTCCTTTTTACACTCACTGTAAGTACAGCAACTATGAGGATTAATGCATTACATTACAATAATCGGTTATGATAAAATTAAATTATTTGCAATCAACAACCAATGAATGTGGCGTCGCAATATTGGATTCACATTACATGATGAATGCAATTTCTTATTAGGAATTTACTTTACGTAACATTTGTATATGAATGTCGCCAAAGGTATTATACTACATACTAAGATTATTGATGGTAAGATCCGCACCGCACTTTAATGTAAATGCGGTGGTAGCAAAGCGCACTTTTCTTACAACCAGCCTCTGATCCAAACGTCTGTATTGAACACTAAAGTACGTTGTATCTGGTTTTAACGATTATAACGTAAAAGTAGGTTTCCGTGGTACACATATGTCACGTTCAGGTCGTTGTCTATAGTTTTATTATTGTTGAAATAATGTTCAATGTTATATTAGTTTACTCGTGTCAATAAGAACAGCACTAATGTACACCATAATGCTATGTAATTGTTATCACCACTTCCATTGCTGATGAGTAAGACTTTTATTATCTGATTACAATCAGACAGGTTGATGTGCCGCCAAATCGTTAAACTCGTAGGTGCAGTTATTCATAACGGGGTGTTGGAGTCGCAACAATGGTAATTGGGTGCAAACGTTCCTTTAACTACAGTAATCAACGCATAGTATGTCAGGTTAGAATCAAAGTCAATGCATGAAAGGATACATGAATATAGAAGTGCATCGACATTCAAAGCCAACAATCGTTCGCGCATGGTTCTGTCAGTAATACGACCTCGCCCAAAGGCAGTCGAGCACAGTAGTTTCGATTACTTGTCTCTTCGTTAAGACTTGTAGATCAGCAAGGTGATGTTCAAGGCTATGGCTAGGTCCTTGTTCAACACTGCATTTAATGAACAAATACTGTGTTGACGATTCAATTTTTTTTCTTAGCCCCTTTTTCCGACCATTTGTATGGCAAACAAAGTTGTTAAATAAAAACATTATTAATATTATATATTTGCAGCTGAACGCATGATCATATCATAATAAAACAAAAACATACGAACAACATTTGATCTTTAAACATTGCAGTTCAGAGAAACTGGTGTAATCCAAAATAGGCGGATGGGACGGGCATAATGATCAAGGCATGGACTTATCGTTATTATTAAGCGTAACGAGTTCGTAAAGTAGACGATATCGATTGAAACATTATTTATTAAGAATGAATAAGTAACGTGATGAGACGGAAGCAAATTTATGTAAAAATGAACCAAAACAAACAACATGTTGTTCCTAAACGTGTTGGATTGCAATCAAGTAACTAATTTTGCTTACATTTCCCCTATCTACCCCATTTAAAGCCACTAAAGAGCACCTATTCCATTAAATTCCGTCAAAATGGCAACTCATAGTTATTGAAAGCAGAACATAATGTTTTCAATACTCAGTTGTAGAAATCCATGCAAGCTACTAATCTTACTGGCATTTCTCTACGGTTAGGAAGGCGCATATTAATTCCTTCTTTACTCTATATATGGTCTCATGTCAATTTCACTATCACCAATCTACTTTCCAATATATCACCATACATGGTTGGAAAGATAAGGTTATAACCTCTTGTCGTTACTCAAAATATTTACCTTAGAAATAAAACACCGGTCCTTGACGGCATGCTGTTGATGCGCATGGATACATTGGACAAAGTATACATGAGGCTAATCACCTCTTCAACAAAGTAGTGCCACAAAAACTGTTATCTTTAATGTGATACCAAAACATATCAGTTAAATATTAGTTTGTAAACGATATTCACCATGCACCCAACCATTGGTGTTTATTATTAAACTGACAGCCTGTTACCTTACTTCCAGTTTGCTCATGTGTAATCTTAACATTAGTTGTTCGCAAGTAATGTAACTGAAAACAACATTGAATTACACTGGAAACACTTATCCTAACTCATTTATATTTAAAGTATTAACTCCCAATGCGCAAAAACATTTGTGAATACAAGCTGTTATTTGATATTCTAGCAAAATACCAGCATATTAAAATCAACGTATTTGTCTCATCTTATATACAAAACAATTATGGAGATAACAACAGTCAATATCAAAATTAAAAACACATTTATAATCCTTTTATAATAATACAGCCGGTTCGTGATACGGAAGAGAGGATTAAATAATTAGTATTTGATCAATACAATGCGACGCTTCTTAAACACACATCCACCAAAAGGGAAGCTAACATAGTCATTTTCTTAATATAAAGAACGCTTGTCAAAAAATGAATGTAACATTGTTGGAACAAATACTGGTTTGGGGAAAAAAATAAAAGATAAAAGGATTGTTGCAACTTAAATAGGATAGAAACTCTGTTTCTTTTCCACTATTTCTTCAGTGAATATAAACCATTAATTTAAAATTATTAAAACTGGGATCACTGTCGTGAAACCATCAATGCAAGCATTATCGGTTTAAACCGTTTATAGGGCTCACCCTTACACCAGAACCTCACACTTACACCAGCATAGTAATACTTATGATGAGGAAACTTAAATGCCATATTACATTTTTTAAAATTCATTTTAAAGCATTTATTGTATACAAACATGTATTTCATTCACAGACAATGGTTCTAAAATAGTATACAGAAAAATATCCCTTATCATTATTTGTGTGACCTTGGTTTGTAATTTTTTTATCAGTGACAACAGTATGTGTTCTGTTATATATAATTAATGATGTTATACGTTAAAAAGAGAAAAAAGAAATAGTAAAAGGAATATATAAAATGATATGCTAACATAAAGTGAAAAGTATATAAGTGGACAAGCTTTATGAAAATTTAATTCGATTCCATTTTTGTTAAAAAATATGCAGTGTATCATTACTAAGGGCTATTTCTTTCTCAATCTGGATCTTTAGTTTCAGGCTATGTATAAAAACAAGTAAAATTTGGTATTTGTTTTCTGTATTCATGTTAAAGATAAAATATTTCATTAATATAAGGATAAAATTCACAATATTATTACCGTCTTTTGATTTTAGTGTGTTAGTTCCAAAACTAACATTTAAGAAGGATAGTTTAACGTTTAGTTGTTGTTGGCCAAGAAAGGATGTCAACTGATTCCAGATAGGTTGGTTGTATTTGCAATCCCAAAAGAGATGTTCTATAGGTTCGATATTTTCACCGCAGAAATCACATAAGTTAGAGTTGCATAATTTGCATNTTTATAATAAGATTTCAATACTGCTCCAGCAGCTGGAGTTTCACTTCTTTATATTGCATTTCACAACAGTTGGATGTGTGCTGCGTGGATGCAGTAGCGTGTATCCCCGTACATATCTTCGATGTTGTAATATTTTCAGCCTTCAGAGGCTGGTAGTGGTATTGTTATTTTATTATTTTTAGAAACCTTGTTTAAGACCTTTCTTATACTTAGATTCTTATACATTCTCTGTACTTATAAAGTAAACGTGTATGTTCATCAATTGAGAGTTCTGCAGGTTATACTGAATTTTTACAGACCATTATCTGACAAGCTGCCTTTTACCCACTATATGTATGTTGACTTGGCAATGTGTATTAATGTAACTTTAAGATTGGTGGTTTCGCCAAATTTAAAACACTATGGACAGATTGATAACAAAAAACCCTAAAGTTGTTGTACTGTTTCGGCAATCAGTCACTTGCCATAAATAAAAGACCAACTAATTGTTTGTAATAAGATTTCAATACTACTCCAGCAGCTGGAGTTTCACTTCTTTATATTGATATTGAGCGTCTAATAAAATGCTATTATTTAATTTGAAATAGCCCGGTCCTCGTTTGGGCTGAATATTGTTAAGTTTTAAAGCAACAAGGGAATGATCGGTCATGAAACCTGGTTTGATATAACAGTTGTCGATTATGTTGCATAATGATTCTGATATAAGGAAGTAGTCTAGCCTGCAATATATAGTTGGTTTGGTGTTTGAATGCCATGTAAATTTGCACTCGGATGGATTTAATGTACGCCAAATATCTAACAGGTTACAATTTTATTATTATATCATTCAAACGTGTCCTATTTTTAAGGTGTGTATATAAATTGCCATTTTTCTTGTCTAAAATTGGATTTATCACGGTATTGAAGTCTCCGCCAATTATTATATTTTTATCGGAATTGTCGTTAATAAAAGTATGCAATGTTTGGTAAAAAATACTTTTATCCAAGTTAGGACCGTAAACATTAATTAATGTTATTTGTGTTTCGTGTATTGTAATGTCAAGGCTCGCTAGTCTTCTAGTTATTTTATCTTTAAAATAACTGGACTTAATATTTGAGTTATTTTTTATTAGAAATGTTATTCCTTGTTTGTTTGTGTGATGTCCACTGAGGTAAATATCACCATCCCATTCGTGTTTTAATGTTTGAATGACAGTATCTGTCAAATGACTTTCTTGCAGTAAGCATATATTATATTTCTTTTCTTCTAACCATTTGAACATTTTAATACGTTTTTCTTTGTTGTTTAGCCCTTTTCCATTTAGTGTACATATTTTAATACTCATAAAGAATGGGGTTTTAATAAATGTTGTGTAAGTGCGTGCTTGTCCATTTAGATACGATCTCACAAAGATGAATACAAGAATTCATGCTATTAAATATGGATACGGGCTAACATGTAAGATCGATATTGTACAAGACATCGTATTGTGCTTAATTAAATAATAAGTGAGTTCATGACGATACAACTAAACATGTTGTACATGCACGTATGCTTGATAGAAAACTGAGGTGAGATTTTTTATCAATAGATTATTTATCGGTGTTTGCCGATGCTAATAATATCATGTTTAGTATTTCCACATATACTTAAGATAAACACAAGAGTAAAAACAAAAAATAAACATCTAAGTATACATCAGTTAAAATACGATTGTTGTCAAAGTATGCCTTTCCTTTAAGTATTTGCTATTAACAATACGAGAAAATGAGACAGTTGTTAAAGGATCGGTCTTTAATAACCTGACAATATGTTGTTTCTTATAAGGAAAATAGTAATACACTGATTTCTGATGAGTTGCCTACCTACTTTCGAAAGGCAAAATTATAGGTAAGGCATCAGGGGTGCATTACATTTTAAAAAGTATAACTTGCAACAATGTAATGTAAAAATTGCGATTACAAAAAGTGTTTTATGCTTTTCATATTACTTTACAACTCGGTCAATATTAATTATTGTTCAATCACGTATTACATTTGTTATATAAACAGTATCTACAAATACTATGTAAAAGTATTTTAAGAAAAAAAGGCACGCTAATAATTATTTTGCTACTTAAATCATTTAACCAATATCGATTATTTATACATTTTAACTATACTGTTTTTTTGCATGCACATTTCTGATATACATATTTGTTCAAGTACCATTAATACATTTATTTCTATGTATATTTCAAATATACATATTGGGTCTATTGCTATCAATATAATTATTGACAAGTACATTATTAACACATATTGCTTTAAAGACATATAACTAGTGGTTAGAAAAACATACAAATGTGCACGATGTCGCTTATTGTATTAATTTGATTCTAGACCAATAGTGATTGTTGATACATTGTAACAATACACGTATTTACATTTACACATTTAAATTGTTGATGCATTATTACAATGTAATTTACATTCCAAATAAACATATTTGTTTTTATGCATTGTAACAATTCAATTATCGACGTGCAAACTTATAATACATGTACTTTTTGTATTGATTAACACATACGTTTCTAATATATATTTGGGTTAACTGCATTTTACTTGTCAGTGAAATAATTTGGAAAATGTACAAACTATTGCTTTCTGTAAATCGTAAATGCCTAAGCAGTATTGTGTTATGCAATGTAAAAAAATACATTAAGTCACATGCTCACTTCTAAGATACATATTAGTTTATGTGTTATTAAGTGTTTTAAATACTTTTTTACATATACTTTTTAAATATAAGCATGGGGTGAGGTGATATTTATATATTTATCTACGTGTACATTTCATGTATACATATTGTGTTAAATGGTGTCAATACAACTACATCTGGTTTTGTTTACGTGTACTTTCCTTTAATAAATAGTTTTGTTAAAAGCATGTGGAAAATATGAAAAGATTTGCGCACTATCGCATTTTTTTTTAAACGACACTTGTACACGATTATTTATTGTTCATGCATTATACCACTGCATTTGTTTACATGTACACTTTTAATTTAAATATTGGTTCAAGTGCTATTATTTCTTTTATTCACCTGTACAGTTCAACATATATACTATCCGTGACCATGATTAGTCATTGTATTTGTATTTTATCCTGGTGTGCGAAGTTTCCGAGGTTCTCGTGGTTTATACTGTATAACTGTCCTTGCTGTCCAGATCATTTTTATATACTGTTCATGAAAGTTCAGTACACGCGTTTTTGTTGCGCATTCAGCCAGGGTAGATTTATCCAGTTGTAGAACTGCTCCGGTGCAACTTTGTGGACTTGATCGTTTACGTCTTTATAGTATATAACACCATCACGGGACCATGTGGATGTCACTATGTCCGGTTGCTTCCTTCGCACGCATGCGAACACGTGAGCATTGAACTTGGTAAGGAGGTCGTTGACGTAGATGGGGGAATTCAGTTGTCGTAGGTGCTTGGCTTGGCTTGTTGTATGATGCAGCTTCTTTTCATTCGTGATACCATTTTAAGAACAATGGGCCTGTCTTTATCTTTCGTAAAAATGCCAATTTTATGGGTTATATCTATGTCGTTGTTTGTTAGGTTTAGATCCGGTATGTTTTTATTCAATGCGTTTATGATTTTCTCTGCCGTTTCATTTATATTTTCGTTTTCTTTGTCTGAAATGCCATATTACATTTACTTATTTTGAGCAGAAAAGCAAATTACCTTTTATGGAGTGATTATTATATTGAAAAAATAAACAACAAATAAAAGGAAAATAATCTTGACCCATTAATAGGATTTGACTGACAGTCTGTTTATCCATTCAGAAACATGTATGTGATTGTTTTACAGACCTGTCTTGTTAAAATAAACGTATACGCCTTCAATATTGTTTTACGGACCATGTAAGTACTATGTATGGCTTGGTTATATACCTTACTGTGTATCGTTTATGATACATGTCGTGAAGAGATGTCTTAAGAACTGAGGAATGTGCTCTTGCCAAAGATGGTTACCGTAATTCTTAAATAACAACATTTCTAGTCGGAAAGGGAGAGAACATGTCGATAATTGTTTCTTTGTCGTGATGCATGTATGGTTCATTATTCTATAGGCAATTAATCACTTGGCTTAAATACAGGACAAGCGGATGTGACTTAAAATTTCTGTCCTGATATGATATTTTTTCTTGAGTTTCTTTATTGATATATGTTGAACCTTATTTGTATACAAGATTATGTTCATATTGTAAAGATGTTTACCTTTAATATCACTTTTATTCAATAGAAGATCATACAAACGTAAAACTGAAAATAGTGAAAGTGATTCGCATTTCATTTGCAAAATAATTCATCATAAATTTGACTTAATTTCTTCCCTCATTTAAACATTTTGTCATTTAAAATGTGTACAATAATGTTCAGGTATATGAGAGCAACACGGTCTCTAAACTACAATACTTTTACGATGAGATTTTTGTTCTAAGATATGAAATATCTACACTGTATCTACACTTGGTTGCATACACTTCTGTTCATAGTGACATAGATACATTTTGAAAATTTTACGTGTATTACTACATACATGTACATAAATTTAGCTACGATTTGTATAGGATAAGATTGACTGTCATATTTGGTTCTAAGAGCTAATGTATTGAGACCGCGAGGTTGATGTAAATCAAAGTATCACAATCAAATTGTCATACGATTCTCATATTGAAACACTTGTCACTCGATAAGGAGTAGTCTAGCCAAAGGAAAAAAGAATGCATGCAACTGCTCTCAATCACGAAATATTATACTAAGTTCTCTTCAAATATATGACAAAAAATATAATATGGATATTTGAGTAATATATATACAACCACTAATTTACATTTAAAACAGGTTACTATTGTCATCAAGAATACAAAAGGAATTTCCGAAAGGTCCCAGGTCTGCCGAACCAAGATATGCAAATGCTAGTGTTCCGAATATCAAGATAAAAGTGGTTTTACCGCTATCAGATCCGGGATATTTCCTTACGCTGGCAAAGTATTAAATGTTGCCACTCAAATATGAATTATCAAAGCCGCCCTTGATCATTTCTGAATTAGTTTTCCCATGAGCAATCAGTAATTTTATCTTACGAACAGCACTTTGCCATGCATTTCAAGGGGAACAGGACCTTCTCTATGCATTGTAACACGCGTACTGCTGTAGTGAAATCAAATCAATATTATCAAAATGCTTTTTTTTAAATATTGTTTTTATGTGCAACGCGAAGCAAGAACAAAAATACACGTTTGATGGATACATGTGAACAGACGGGTTTAACAGCATTAATTATTCGTTTAATAAATTACGTCATTGTTCATATTGATCTTATAACTACTACTTCCCAGTTTCTGCGAATGTTCATGGACACTTTTCTTATTTCAAGTTAGCCAACTATTTATGTATAATTATTTAATAACCAACTTCATATACATATTTAGAGTTCATAATAACAATTTTCATTTCGTAGCTTTTATAATAAACCAACCGTTGATAACCTAATTAAAGTAAGATAACAAAAATAAATTATGTACTGAAGCATGTACTGACTCTTGTTTAAAAATCGCCCACTCCGATGGAAGCACTTTCGCAAGCTATATATTATTTGTCAAAAGTGCGCATGCTTGTAATTTAAAAGTTGTTTAATTATCTGCACACTTTTATCTAAGTATACAACACATGTAATTATTTTCTCAACATAGTGAACCATTTGTTTGTAAAACATTGGTTGTTTGAAAGCTTTTAAAACAAGGTATTAAATGACAAAATGCAAAATAAGAATCAATCAATGTAATCAGTAAGCTCAATGTAGAACTGTCAGACGATGTCATGAACAGAATGCATGTGGAAATTAACGAACAATGATTAATACGCACACATAGAAGTATCAGCTTGAATACTCAAATTGAACATTATGTTTACTTGAATGAGAGTGAATAAACAATATCTTCTAATAGCTGGATATTGAATGTGCTGAAGTTTGACGCATCGACTCATAATGACAATTAAAGCAATGACACCCGAACAATGGAAAGCCAGTAAGCGATAGAGGCGATAATTTTATATTGATAGTGGGCATGGTGTAATGTTGACAGAACGTTTGTTAAAGCTGGGACGAAACACTGCTGAATGCATGTTTCCAATTTCAGTCAATAGGTAAAACAAAAACAAAGGTATAATTTAGAGTAAAAATATATGCTGAGGGACATCGATAAATGCACATTTCTGTTTGTCCAATATTATTTTCCCAATGATTTAAAGTAAATCAATTGGATTATACCACATTTTACAACTTAAATATGAACACACAAGTGTTTTACTCAATCCCCGTACATGCATTATCTGTATGACGAAATAGTATGGAACATAATTATAGTAAACAGGTTGTTCTTTAGGGGTTTGACAACTGCATGTACATGAAGATTTATGCATCCCACACACATACTGTATTAATTCAAACAATGATGACCAATGGGGCCAAACGAATCATCCACTCAGTGTGCGATGGTGTCATTAATGGACAGTGAAGTCGTTCAAGTGGTCTTCATAAAGAGCCTACACATTTCTTCCAGTCCCCACACTGATCATAAAGTGTGTATAATCATAGGGCTGATAGTGTCATATAATGCATGGTCAAGTGTATACGGTTAACTGACCAAATTACTTTCTATTTAGATGATATTCTGCGTGATGGATTTATAAATAATGTGGTTATCAACATGTTCCCAGGCTTCAGGAAGATCGCGATAACTTTATTATTGCTGTTAATGAATACTGTTGAGCTAGATGAATGTTGCCAAATATATGTATGCTCAGTGAAATTAGTATGCTATTTAGGATAGAAATTATATAATAAAATATTTCTGAGGAAGGGGATGCATGCAACTATGTGCATCATTGGTTGCTTTTAGTCCAGGTTATGAAATCATCATCATTTATACTTATTAATTGCGCACGATCTACTGCACATATTATCATTAAAACGTAGTGCATAAACCATCTGACTCATTATGTCATCCAATTTCTTATTAACTGCACCTAAGCAGATACAAAACTTATTTTTCTGGATTCTCTTGACTACGTTTCATGATTAAAAATGAATAAGCCATTTTGTCAAGCGGCTGACAATCAAACCAGAATACAATGTCAATAATTCTACATGCTAGAAGAAAGTGGCAACATTTCGCTCTTTGTTATTTGTCTTAAATAATGAAATCGAAGAAGACGACTCTTCTTTGCTCTAAGGTCTACATTAACTGCAATTCAGGCAAATGAAGGATGTTCGCCTCAAGTATTAGATAAGTCAATTTACTAGAACAATATGGACTCTAAACGATGCAGTGACATTCAGATGCAAGTGTTTATTATTTAAAATAGTATAGACATATACTTTATGTTGTTTATGCTGTTGTGGTACTGCGATACAAATGAATAATCCTACATTGAATCATGATCATTTCATAGTTAATTGTTATTATTAAATTTTAAGTACCAAGTTACTTTTTTATCGTAAACTAAATAATACAGGGGTTCATAACAGTCAATAAATGACAAGTTCCTTTTTTTATCGTACACTAAATGATATAGGGGTTAATAGCAGTCAATAAATGACATTATTTTTGAAATAGTTTTTGTTCCCAAAAGAATTCAAAACGTAAAACTAGTTCCAGTCATAATGATGGTCACAAATAAGTTCACTTAATACAATTGTGTTTTTTTTACTTATAACTAGTTCATCTGTACACAATTCCATCAGAAGCGATCAAAAAGCCTAAACAAACTAAAAGCCAATTACTATGAACTTGACACGAGTTCCCAAAGCGTAGTTTTATTATAAATGACCAATTGTGAAATCATTATAAAGCAAACCATCCTTTTTATAAATATGTTATCCAATTATTTGAATGGTTATTTATACAAACCCATTTACGAGATTGTATTTGTAAGTTAGCACATGCATATCAAATTTAGGCCTCTGACTCATAAACATAAAGCGTAAGCATTTGCAGACTATGAATGCTTCTAGAGAAAATGACATGTCTCTTGTTGAACGTAACAATATATGGCAGAGAAGTTGTGTATGTTGCAAAGTACGGTGTGTATAATATACAGAACTGGTGTATGATATTGGGCTGACTATCCTCTTATATATTCTTGTAGCCCGATACAGTATTCACAAACCTTCTATTTTGACTTAGAATACAGTGTATACTTATTGATGTTTTTCTCTAAGAGTTCTGTAAATGGAAAACTTACTTTGTACTTGTTTTACTATAAATAAATAACTATTTATCAGCACCATTTTTTTTCCGTCAAAAGCAACATTGAAATCTAGATAATTGCAAATGTGTACGTTAATTTGTATGATCTTAACTATGTTCTTAATTCTGTAGATGAGTTGCCCAAACCTTACTTAAGGTAAGAAACATGACTTTTTATTTGAGTAATGAATATGAGAACATTTAATTATTTAAACAATCAGATTTAGATACATTTTTAATTAAATATCAGAACATCTCATCATTCGCGATTACAAACAAAGTAAATGGAACGAACACACACTCTTAAGAATAACTAACAAAATGAAATACAGACACACCAAACTATTTTAATTTTAATTAAATGCGATTTAATGACAAAGATCCAGTATACATTTACACCATTACAGAAAAATCAAAATAATGGTAATCATGAAAAAGGTCGTTGTTTAAATGGGGAAGTTCTGATGCTTAGGAATTAAGCAAAGGAAACATAAGCTTCAATCTTTAAATTAACTAACATAAGAACGACCTAGATTCTCTTTTGTTTTGACCGTTTAACCAATAATGCGAATCGTATTTCCATTATTTCACACATAGTTATGAACTCAAGTTAGAATCGAAATAAGTTTTTACATTTATCGAGTGTCTTTAACGGTCAATAATGAACAAAAATCATAATACACCATTTTATAGAAGCAACTAAATATACAGAAAAAAAATATACGCCAACTCTACATTGTTAGATAATACAATGACATTATAAACATTCCAGACATTCTCGTACAAGAAACACTTTTCTATGATAGCAATATTCAGCGTCTTAGAGGCAATCCTTTTTGATATGTCATGTTTTCATGATTGATGAAGGATAGGAGAAACCAAGCCACCGTTTTTCGCTTTCATAAAATACGTCAAAAGCTTCTGCAAAGCCAATCATTTCTGTTTGTTCCATTAGTCTAACCACATATGAAAGAATAATGGACAGTACAATCTTATTCTGAGCAAACAAACTGAAATCAATCTGAAAACAATCTTCCAAGATTGAGCAATCATTTTCGGACAGCGAGAATTGTTCAAGCACTGGACAGGCACCATCCTGCCAAAGCCTGCAGCTAAAATTACCGCAGTGAAGGAATAAAGGACCATTACATATAACACGTTCTTTACTTAGTACGCATGCCTTTGTTGGTATTTGGAATATTGTATTTACATGTGGACTTTCCAGCTTTAAACATAGAGGAATTTTTAAAAATAATATTACAACTTATTTTAAGTAAAATATTTGTATACGTCATCAATTGTATGCATTCATCATAACCCTGACAATGTGTTTATGTATGCATTGTTTACTTAGTTTATCGTTGAAATAGTTTTAAAATGAATAGCAAACTAAACAAATAACCAACTGCACAAACACCATCCATTTAATAACAGTCTATTCATAATCTCAATTTCAAAATAAGCATGCAAAAGTATAAGGTTTCTTATCAGACATTGGATACAACAAACAAACATTTCCGAAATAAGCAAACAATGTCAAATTATTCGTTAGACACACACAAGTCACTATTAAGAATATCTTTCATGTTAGAAATATAATGAAGCAGTGACATAAGGCGATTTGGCATAACTGAAAATTATTACATGTTATAAATTTTATTTTAAAAACAATCCTTTATGTTATTTGAACTATGCTGAATTGTTTAATATAGATATACTTAATATTAATGTAAAAAAACTTGGTTTTGATATGCATTGAACGAGTTATTTTAGGATGAAAGGTACATATTAAATTACAATTGTGTAGTTATTGTACGCATAAGCTTGGTCATGATTAGATTTCCAGATATGCTTAAAGTTCAAATGAAAATTGTTTTAATTTTCAATAACCGTTTATGTTGCATGATGTCCCAACATATTCAAACGTTTTCTATCTATGATATAGTTATGCTCATCTTTGTCCAGCTCACCAAAGAACAACATCTGTTGGATGAATGGGCAGCTGTGGTTAATACAAAGTTGAGCTTTTAATGGCTATATGATATTAATATGCCCCATGGGTTATATGAAAGGGTATAGGCCCATATTTACTGCATGATTTATTACAATCTTCTGCTGGCTGTGACTACCAATCTGAGATTGTCTTTCCAGTTATGTTATTGTTTTTTGTTCTCTGTAGACACTGTGTTAAAACAAAGACAACATAAGCATTACAACAATGGCTGGGCGCACGAAACAATACTGCGTCCCAAAGTAGTCAATAAAACGACTGATCATTGCACTGCTACTCAAATGTATTTAACATCACACGAATCGTTATTACACCTGTCATTATTGTATCACAAACATTAATACCCAATTGCATAAAACAAGCATTAAACGAATGACCGAGAGGTAGATAACACTATTTACTCAAGCAATCCATTTCTCAAAAAAATGCCGATCATTTAAACACTTATTGTTATCCGTTACAACAATTTCTTGATGATAATGTGCTGAAAAATTGTTATACTTTATTTCACTTGATTAATACATATCTATTATATTCCCATGGTCTGTTTGAATTCCGCTAGGTTCGAAACAACATTCAATAATAGATTGGTATATTTATTTAATAATTGCAGGATCGCAATTCACGCAGTCTGAGTTCCGTTTTGGTTTATTATTGACTTACGTAGATTTTTAGTTTTAGCCATACTACATTGAAAATAATTCTGTTATTTCGGAAAATTTTATTTACACACAAATGTGAACCAATTATACTTCAATTATCTAAACGCACACATTTAATTGTTGTCGACTGAATGGGGCCTGTTCATATGATGCACATTCACAATCTCCCACAATATACTTAAAAAAGAAGATACAATACAATATAATACAATATATATAAACATATGAAATAACTGGATGACTAAGACAAACATAAACAATATATAAAACAATCAATTGCAATAGAATGACTTAGTGGACGTAGGTTTTGCTTCCCAAACACACGAGTTCAGGCAAAGGTATTTTTATTAACTCTTTTTCTTACTATAAAAAAATAATAATTCCAATGTTATAGTTTGTGTCAATAATGCATGTTATGGCATTTTTGAAAATACACGGGAATCTGTGAATAAATACAATTAGGTTATTCTCTCGAATTTTAAGATCTGTGATATACTAGAATAAGATTATGTTGTTGTATCAAATTAGTCGAAACAGACATGTGGATAATACTAATCGGAAATTTGGACGAACTGGGTACGTTTATCTCCAAATAGATATAAAATTATTTTATCAACAGCATAAAACATGTTCTTCTCAGGTAAACATGAGAAAACACAGCTACAATTAAGTAGTTGATTATATTAGGTAGATCAAATTGCAGGTGTGGCTACAATTTAAAATATACCTAAACACAAAACATAATTGGATTAAAACGCAAGAGCTCGCAGCGTGTTGATATGTCCAGGAACAAAAACAATTACACGAACTATTGGTATACAATGTCGGGACGTTCCATATTTGCCATACACGTACGAGTTTTACAATAAAATTGAACTGTACATTATAAGCACGTTATAGGCACACTGAGGACCGAATGTCATTACGTATAAATTGCACTAAATATCTTTTGCATTGTTAAATAAGCTATCAAAACATATTGCGTGTATGTTCACACTGAAACGCATGCAAACCTTTTTGGCAGCTAACACCAGTCTGAACAATTAACAATAATGGCGCTTATAAATGGGCGAGAGGAGAGATAATTCCATGCATGACCGAGTTCAAGTTATGAAGCAAATTGAAGCAATCATTAAAACTCTTCAGACCCTTCGTTTTGTTGCATTTTACTATAGTTTTATTGCAAGCAATTGCTATGCTAAATACATCTTGGTGTATCTGATTATAAATCATAGACAATATTGTCGTGTTTTTGTTTCTTACAGGTATGCATAAATGATTGATATGCGTATTTATATATCAGTATACATAAGGAAATAACAGTTCAATTTGATAATGTTGTGAACAGAAAGCAGATGCAACCATCGCATTAAATTGACTGTACAGAAATAGTAGAATGCGTTTTACTATAGTGCTTATTGCAAGAGATGGCTATGCTAAATACATGTTGGTGTATCTAATTATAAATCATAGAAAATATTATTGTGCACATATCGTGTTTTAGTTTGTTAGAGGTGTGAACAAATGATTGACAAACGTGTATATTTGTATAAATTAGGAAATAACAGTATAATTGGATAATGTTGTGAACAGAAAGCAGATACAACCATCGCATACATTAACTGTACAGATATATTAAAATGCATATTGGCAGTTAAAGTTTGTCTTATTTTAAGATGATATGTTATATATTTTGCAACATGTTTAGGAAACCCCTGAGTCAACAGATTACAAACATGAATTCAATGTATACACTTATGATTTAAAGTAAAATCTTTGATAAAATTCTCAGCCTAACCGTAGTGTAACGTGTACACTGTAGTGTATCCTCATGCCAACTGTCAAAATAAAACCTCAATATTCTTATGCATAGTTGAATGTAGAGCCGAGAAAAGCATAACATAATTCATAGAAACGTTGTTAGCCGAAGTTGATTTATTATATAAAATAAAATTAAAACAAAATAAGCTTCAAAGAATTTGCCAAATATGTACTCATTATTTGAAGAATAAAATCCATTATATTCAGAATGCAAACGAAATAATTAAAACTATGAACAATATATTTATGTCATGAGATCATTGAATTGGAACTATCAATGTTAAGCNATGGTGCTGGTATATTCTCCTAAAACTGTTGAGCAACCAAACTACTAAAATACTCAACCATCGAAGTTCTAAACTTTTTACCCGGACGAATATTTTCAAACGTAAGAATTTACAAAGGAGTTTCGTTTGACCAATTATCAACATAACAAAAGTCGATGCTGTTTATTTCTATTACAGCCCTTTATTAACCAATAACATTCGAGCAGCTTCAAAGAGGATGAAAGCGTTCAGGGTTAAACGGCATTGGGCAATTTCAGAGCTCAAATATTTGTCATCCCTATTGCAATCCCCGCAATTCATACCGACTAAAGCGGCTTCTTGTCTCAGTATTTATATTTCTAAGCCTCCTGTCGGATGCCACGGGTTCCACGATGGATTTAATCTTGCTGTTGGTCAGTATAAATATTTGAATGAAATTCTAGAGGGTGTTATAAACATGACGTTTTCATTGAATAAGTATGCTAAAAAACATATGGAAATCAGAAAGTGAATGTCTGCTATGTTCATTCCGTTTGATAGAATTTTTTTTTACAGTGTCGTTATTCTTATTTTGTTTGCGAGTAACGTGAACTAAGCACTTGTATCTATTCTGAACAGCTTGTACAACCGTTGAGTGTTTTGCTCTGGTTTGACGATCATAAATCTGAAACCCATCCGGCCATCGCTAACTGTCATATAATAATTACAATATTTTAAACATGTTTTTTTTTATAGATAGCCACCATGTGCACTGCTGGTAATAAATGACACAAACTTGCAAATGTCTTATGTATTGGAAATCATTTTCTATGATTAATTTGTTCCACATGCCCGAAAAGAGAATGACTACTCTTTCTTTCGGCAATTCCTCATTTAGATTATTTAGACCACTGAGAATGTTTGCGCTGTTAAGACAGAATCAGTGTATATTGAAATGGTCAGGCTGGAATGATTGGTGTTGGCCGTAACAATTCCTGACATTATGAATGTATTAGCCATATATTAACTGGACAAACAGCGACACATATATGTCTGTGTTACATTTATCATATCGTGGAAAAAAAGACATGTCCATATGATCAATTAACATATTATGAGAGTGGTCGATAGTTATTGAAGCTACAAAAAGTAGAATCTTAGTGTTTTGCGAAAGAAACGCTTTTACATAATATCTCAGTGGAGAGGTTTTATTTAAAATTACGAAATCATTATTTCATGCACAATTTGGTTTAAATAATATTTATTTAGTTATTTGAATACACATGTTAGCAATATGATACAAACATACATACTAAGCTTAACAAAATATGCTTAACATTAAGACTGCAATGTACAATTTGACAGGAAGCTCGAGGCTTTTGGTATGTCTCTCTTCTGTCAGTTGGTGTAGCTTTTTGTGTAGTTATATTATCCCATACAACATCGGCGTATTCGAGAACTGGTCTAATACTTGTTTTGTATGTAGATAGAAGGGACCTACAACGGCAGAATGCACAATTTAAATGAAAAATATGATTAAATAACATTTAATAATAAGAATCATGTATGTTAAATTGTTTGAATTAATACAAGGTTTTAAAAAACATTGATAAATTATGAAAATCTTGTTCAATATAAGATAACTACAAAAGCCCAAATAGTATTATTTATAAGACATGTCATTACGTATAAGTGTATACATTGAATGATCTTTTTTTACTTAATGATTTAGTTGTTCAGACACTTTGGATATTTATATAATACCAAACAAAGTATCGAGTAAAGTTATTTGAAATCATTAAAATTAATCTAATAACATAATCGAGTATATTTCAAAAAAATCATACTTTACATTTTAGCAAAACTGTCAATAACAGAGAGGTACGTTGGTGATTATGCTTAGACGTGGCTATCAGAGGTGAATTAACACCAGATTCAGTTTCAGTTTTGCAGAATTAGAAAATACATGCCATTGAACAAATATTAATCATATATACAAAAGGATAAATAAGAGTTTATGTCTGCCTTAAAAGCCAGAATTTAAGACATTTTAGTATTATACAACTGTTATTTAAGTGTTTACTTTAAAATAAATATAAAACATGCGTCAATTATATGGTTAAAAGTATATTTGTGTACACGACATGGATTATATTATGTTATGTTATATTACGTTTTATTGCACTCAGTTTAAATTAAAAATTTGAAGAAAGGCAAACCGCTACAATTTTCGCAAATAATAAATATTGAATTACACGTATACATAGAAGAACATATCATTACACTATTCTGCAAGGCGCAGAAATCCTGGTCACTTAAGAAAATTGCGTACATACAAATGAGGACTGTGCGGCCACTTCAAAGTTGTATGTCAACAAGAAAGAGTTGTTTTAGACTCATTACCGCGTTTATTTTGTTCAATTGAATTCCATGAGAAAAAGCTGAGGTTCAGAACATTTGTCAGTCTGCAGCGAACCTCTATAACCCACTATTTGCAAGTGGAGCGATTTGCATTGTTTCCTGAACTACCATTCTCTGTTATAACTAAGATATTTGCGTCCCAATCAGTCGCAACAAAACGAATAGACCGGCGGAGTAATTCAATAGTACGCGCAAGAGAAAATATGCGCTGTCAGGAATGGTACACTTTGAGATCCCCTGCCTGATGGAGAAATCATGAAACGCAGTTAATTAACATTCACCTATCATATATTCAATTTCACTTTAATTAGGCAAGGCCTTTTTATTATTTTATATTTTTGTCAAATCGATATGTATAACCGTCTAAGTGCAGCACAAAAGTATGCACAAGAGCTCTCTGCCATTCACATACATGTGGTCTTAATGTTAATTGGTTTCTACAACTCTTAGACCAAAAGATGCCACTCGAGCATTGATAAATCCGAGATATTTCGCACTGTCTTCATATGAGCTCAAAACACCGGGCTGAGAAATAGGCATCGATATTGACTAAACTTACGGACATCATTAAACCCTTTTTTATCATTCGAAATTATGCATGTGAAACATGGGTTGTGCTTAAACTGAAATAAGTAATTTATATTGACAATATAATTAATGCACAATTTTGCTGTACTATTACTAAGGGAACATTATCAGTAGTAATATATTAACATTTCTTTGGTAACTGCAGCTTTTAAAGTCACAATTGTACCAAGTCCCATGACCTTGTTATAAAAGTGCTGCTAGACTAGAGTAAAGTGAGGCCTAAGTCAAGCGTCACAGTGTTTGTCCCAGTTGTATTGTACCGGCGGTATGGCGACTTTCCCGATTCTCATTAATCTTAAAAGACTATTAATATCCTTTTGTTGATTGAATTTTGTCTCCGTGGCCATCACAGGTAATTGTATTTGTTTGCCATGCTATGTACGACACGAAATACAAAACAGTATTATGAAAGGTCTGTGTGCCTATATTGACAACTTAGTAGTCGCTCATTCATAATACCCATAATATAACGATAGCCCAAATTAAAGGCGAACGATACATGTAAATTTTAATGGGTATGTATTAAATACAAAATACATTTTTAACAGAGAGGGGCAGGGAAGTATAACATGATCGTAGGTTATTTCAGATTACTATCATAATGGCTCCGCTGACCCAAACACAAGTGGAATACACGTTAATTAGTTTATGCAGCAAAATAACTGTCTAACTTCAGTGGGTTAGGTTTTAAGATTATGATTTAATTAGAACGTGTGAAATTACTTGTTGAAATTAAAGAGCTAGTTTAAGACATGTCTGTTGTCTACATTAGGGTTTCTTCTTCATGTATCCACCATAAATCGCTTATTTGATCTACCTACTTTTGTTTCAGCTGACACTTCAATCGTTAATTGCAATTGTTTTTCTGCATAATTTATAATCAACACTGTCGCAAAACTGTGACCACAGCAGGATGCCAATACATCTGAATATAACAACCCGATATAGTGATTGAAATGATTAAGGATTTAAACAGGCACTAAAGTGTGTTTCATACAAAAGTAAGAGCACAATACAAATAAGTGAACTCCAGAAGCTGCAGCAGTATTGCAATTCTATCATACACACCTTTGTGGCCCTTTATTTATGGCAAGGAACCAATGGCCAAAACGGTACAGTACGGCACAAAACGAAACAACATATACACATAGTCAAATCCTATAATTCACTAAGAATGACTGATCACAAGTGAATTACTTGATAGGCACAGTAATTAAAAGGCTCATCATATACAACCGCTTACTTATAACTTTCTACATAAATCTAAATATGACACATACATTACATGAGCAATATTTTAGTGGCATGAATGCATATACTTCGCGTTCAAGGAACAACTCTTTCTTCACAAAGTCATAGCCAAAGTCTTCAAAATCAATCCTCTATGATAAATCATGTTATGGTAATTAATGAATGCTCGTAGACATCAACTCCAACATTTTCCTCGCTTATAAAATAAAGTAAATGCTTTTCCAAATCCAATCACTTCTGTGTGTTCAATGAGTATTGACTAATTTCTGACATCGGGATATTTCAAGATTTTTCTACAGGAAAACCCACCCACAGTATGCAATAAATTACGCCGCTTTGCAGGATTTATGACTAAATTGAGACTATTAGAAATTGATTAAAGTATTGTGTGCTCATACAAATAGACTATTTTGAAAAAGCTGCGTTACTTGTGTAAATAAATTAGGCTCTGTATCAGTATGAGCTTAAAAGACATAAAAAACAACAACTATAATAAAATATTTACATTTTTTAACAAGTATAATGTAATGATTATTTATCCTTTATCTAAATGATTTCATTGTAGCGATTACGACCCGTTGAATAAAATTTAGGTTTATACAACAGCTGCCTTTATACAACACCTGCTAGGACATTTACATGGGTACTTATTTGATTGACTTCCACTCCTCGTTCATTTGTTATTACATTTATTTAATCATGGTTTTATAAATTAATTGAATGTTTACATTTGTAATCAATGTACCGTATATAAATAAAAAGCCGTTATTTATCAATCCAATGCAACGTTTCTTTAACTGAATAAAAAACAAATCCCAAAATCCCCAAAATTCACGAGCTTGCCTACTTAAGTGAAAAATACTGGGCTCCAACGGGGGACTCAACCAGATAGCTAAAACATAATAAAGGGTATACCCTTTCTTATCTACCATACAGTGGGCTTAAAATAAACGCGATTGATTTTTTGCTTGTTTAAAAGGTTTTAATATATTTATTTTTTTATATCTGTACAGTCTTGATTACAGTCTTAGAGACGCATTCAGTTAATTTTAACGAAATGTTTCATAAACAGTCAGAATAATTTAAAGCAAGACTGAAGTTAAACATATTTTCAATATTGTATGTGCCCTTTGTTTCAAGACTTTTCCATGAGTGATTGTGGGAAAAGGAGTGTTTTCGCTGACTAGTCTCAATCATAACAATATTATAACATGAGATCAACTCTATGATACAATATTACATTTGTCAATAGTGTGTACCCACATGTTAAATAAAGGATTAAATCGCTCGTTCAAAAATATGGAACACAGCACATTATGCCGGGCGCAATTTTTCTCATTAATATTTCAGTACAAACATTGTTGACGTTTTGCTTTTCATGTCATATAACATAACAGTATTATGCTTGTAAATTAAAACTTAAGATCCGTCTAACCTTTCTGTCAAAATAAACATTTATTGTACACACAGTAAAACAATCGGGATAAAGGAAGACACTGTTGCAATTAAAAACCTATTAACTATCATATTATTTACATTTCAAGATACTGAACTTGATCAATAATTAAATATTATGTTTTACATGGCATGATGTGGTTCAATAAAAACGAATCCATCAAACTGATAGAAAGAGACTACCGTGTTTCTAAATAGAAAGAACATGTGTCATACAATGCATGTATATAATGTATTAACGAATACTACTCCAATCTGCCACATTTATATTATACATATTATCCAAAAACAAACATTATAACTGATAAATAACACACTCACAAAATTTATTCGCAGACAAATATTACCAGCACGTGCAGAATTATTTTTGTATATATATATATGAACATAGTAATAGAAGTAAGTTGTCAAGTGTCTACAATATGCATTTCAAACACTTAAATGTCAAAGTCGGGTCTTTTTTAATTGAATTGTTTATTACATTATCAATTAATGTTAATATGTCATTAAACACGTATTTACAGATGAAACAATTTATGATATATCAAGAACTTCTTCGTGTTTAATTGGTGCTGACGGGATTTAATTGTACCTTCATACTTATATTGTATCTATTGGTATATTTGTAAACGTCCTTGTAGGCCTAAATATATGCTTGAAGGCATATACTGTATTTTGTAAGAACAACATATTGGCTGTTTTCGTATGCATTCTTACGTTTTACCCAAATAGTATGTTATAAGACGTGCGTTTCAAAGTTTGAGTCTATCGATCTGATTTAAACGTTAAACCCACCAGGTAACACGTAAACATGTTGCACATATGTTAACATAAATTATATTCATAGTTAATGAAAGGATGCGCATATGGTAATACGTGCAACAATGCTGCATACTTTGCTAAAATCAATATGGTTCAAATATCCATATTCTGTATACAAAGCATAAAATAAGACAAATATCATGTTTTTATCAAAATACAGACATACACCACACCCACCCTGCACCCATGTTGTCATTTTAAAATCAACACAAGTACAATCAGAAGCAAAAGTGTCATATTTCTTTTAATAGCATCATCCACAACGTCGTTATTATGTTTGTACTAGTATCTAGACTGTGTCGGCATGATTACTGGCACATAAATGATGTAAATGTTCACAGTTCAAAGTGACGGTTAGTTATTCTTGAATAAAATATTATGCAAAAATATAAAGCCAAACGAATATGTTTGTTTCAACATTATATTGGTAGGAAATACAGCCCGTGTCACTCTCAGTTCTTGATTACACCTTAATTCACACATATCTTAAGGTACCGTTTCTTGTGATTTAAAACTAATTACAAAGTCCAAAGCGGTCTTTAGAATGACGCCTAACTACAATTGAACAGTTATTATACACATAAACTGTTTGCCTAAAGAATTGAAGTAAATCGATTGGATTATTCAAAAATGTACTTTATTTTAACTAAAATATAAACAAACAATTATTCAACTCAGTTCCCGTATGTGAATTATCTATATGGGGAAATATTATGGAACATATACGAAACAGGTTGTTCTTTGGGAGCTTCCGAATAAGGTTTGACATCTGCATATAAAAAAGAATCATGTGCAACAAACACAGAATGTATTCCTTCTAAAAGTGATGACCCACGGGGCTAAAACAATCATCCGCTCAGTGCGCGATGATGTCATTAAGGGACAGTTGAGTCTTTCAAATAGTCGTCATAGAGAGCCTACGAATGTTTTCTTGCCCACGCAATGGCCATACAGTGTGAATAATTATAGGGGTGAAAGTGTCCAATTATGATTGGTCAAGTGTATATGGTAAACTGACCAAATTTATTCATAATTTAGATGATATCCTGCTTGATGGATTTATAAATAATTTGGTTATCAACATGTTCCCAGGCTCCAAAAAGATCACTATAACTTTATAGTAGCTGCTTATGCATACTGTTGAGTTAGATGAATGTTTAAAAAGATGAGTATGGTCAGTCATATACATGTTAGTATGCAATTTGTGCAAGAACTTACTATAAAATACTTCTAAATAAAAGGGTGCCTGAAACAATGTGTAGTGTAACACCATTCTTTGCTTTTAGTCCCGATTATGATATCATCATCAGTTTAACTTATTCATTACGCATGGTCTAATGCAAATTTTATCATTACAACGTAAAGCATCAATCCTCTTACTCATAATGACATCCAAAATATTATTTACTGCATCTATGCAGATAGAAAAGTTTATTTGTATGGATTCTCTTGACATTTCATGATTGGAAATTAATAAGCCATTTTGTCAAGCAGACCAGAATACCTTGTCAATAATTCTTAATGCTAAAGTAAAGTAAAAAGTCACTTTCCGTTTGTTTGTTAAATAATTGCAGTAACAAAGGTGACTCTTCTTTGCTTGTCAGTCTCCATTAGCGGCAGTTCAAGCAAATGAAGTGTGTTTTTCACAAGGATTATTGAAGTCAATTTACAATAACAATATGGGATCTAAACGATGCAGTGCAAATAAGAAGTGTTTATTCTTACATTTATATAGACACATGCTTTATGTTATTCTTGCTGTTGTGATACTGCGATACAAATTAATGTTCCTACGTTGAACCATGATTATTTCATAATTAATTGTTTTCCTCAAAAGTTAAGTTCTAAGTTGCTTTTTCTTATCGTATAGTAAATTATATAGGGGTTAATAATAACAGAAAATGAATGCATATTGTTTTGTAATCTTTTTTGTTCCAAAAATAAGTCCTAACGTGAAACATTTTCATTGCATGATGATGTTTACACATACAAGCACTTAGTACAATGGGTGTCTTTTTACTTATAACGAGTTTATCTGCACATAATTCCATCAGCAGCGATCTAGTACAAAACTAAAATCCAATTACTATGAAAGTTACACCAGCTCACAAAGCGTAGTGCTATTATAAATGAGCAATTGATAAATTAATATAAAGCAAACCATCCTTTCATAAATAGTTTATCCAATTATAGGAATGGTTATCGTAACAAGTTCATCTACGAGATTGTATTTGTAAATTAGCACAAGGCATATCAAATAAAGGCCTCTGAATCAGCACACGATAAACACATTTTGCATCTCCGATAAATTAAATAGATCTAAATTTGGATTTTTAGATTGAGTTTATATTATCATTTTTTTTTTATGTTGAAGCGAGACAACGTATACTATTGTACAATATACATAACAGGTAAGCTTTTGCTTCAAGAGCAAATGCCATGTCTGTTCTGTTCTGTTCTGGGCCAGTATGCAAAAACCTTCTGTTTTGGACATACAACTTATTTCAAAGAGTATAATTGTTTTTTGTTTATCTAATTATTCTGTTAATTGAAAATTTGCTTTGTTCTTTTTCGATTTAATTAAATTAATTAAATATGTATTTATGAGAACGATTTGTTTGTGTCAAAAGCAAAATTGATATCTAGATAATTGCAGATGTTAACGGTAATTTCTATGACTGTAGCTTTGTTCTTAATTCTGAAGTATATGAAGATGACAAAAATCTTACAAAAGACAGCAGCTGAGTGGAATGGGTCGAAACTTGTTTAATCATTTTTATAGCATACACACACCCAAAAAAGGTTCATTTTTATAAAGATATCAGATTTAGATACGTTTTAATAGACATCCAATCATTCGCGATTATAAACATATTAATAGGAACGAACACACATTCTTTAGCATTACACACAGAAATACAAACAAACTAAACTATTTATATTTCAGTTTAATGTTGTTTACTCAAAATAGATCCAAAACAAATATACATGTTTTCAGTTACAACATTATAATGCAAAACAAGTTCATTGATTAAATGGGGAAATACTTGAAAGTAAGAGTGAATTCAAAACTGTATTTTGTGCTCTTTTCTTGCCAACTGTATCCATGCAACAGTTAACGTTTTGATGCGTAGGAATTAAGCAACGAAAACATACATTCGAATCTTTAAATAACATCAGAACGACAAAGATATCTTTTTTGACCGTTAAACCAATAATGCGAAACGAAACTCATTTCCATTTTACACGATTTTGCGGATATTTATTAAATCGTGTTAGAATCGGAATAAGTTTCACATTTATCGAGTGTCTTTAAAGGTCAATAAAGGACAAAATTCATAATACAACATTTTGTAGAACCAACCCAATGAATGGTTTGTTCCATTAGTCTTATCACATATGAAAGAATAATGGACAGAAAAATCTTATTCTGAGCTCATAAACTGAAATCAATCTGAAAGTATCTGCCAAGATTCAGCAATCATTTTCTGACAACGGGGCATTTTCAAGCACTGGAAAGGGACCGACATGCCAAAGTCTGCAGCTAAAATTGTCGCATTGCAAGAATATAAGACCATGAAATATAATACTTTAATGTTAAGTGCGCATGTCTGTAAATGTAGGGGATTATTGCCATTGCTTGTGTACCTACCAGCTTTAAAGCTTTCGCGTAGAAATGTTATAATAATAATGATACTTATCTAAAGTAAAATATTTTTAATATATAATCAATTGTATGCAAACATTGTTACATATTTATATATGTATAATTTACTTAGTGTATCGCTGAAATGTTTTAACTTGAATAACATAGTAAACAAATAACCAAATACACAAAAACCACCAATTTTATAAAAGAATTTAAACATATAAAAAAGTCGGGTCCCTTTTTCAAACTCAGCATGCACAAGTTTATGGTTTGTTATCGGACATAAGATACAACAAAGAAACATTCCCAAAAGAAACAAATGTTCAAATGATTCGTGGTACACACTTAAAGCACCATTACGAATATCATTCATGCTAGAAATATAAAAAAGCAGTAAGATAAGGCGATTCGGTTTAAAAGAGAATAATGACATGTTTTGAATATAATTTAAAACAAAATCCATGCATGTTATCAAAAATATGCTAAATTATTTAATATAAAGATACTTAATATCAATTTAAAAATCTATTGGTATTGATACGATAAATAGAACGACTTTTTTAGGATGAAAGGCATGCATTAAAGTAGTTTTGTGTAATTCTTGTACGCATGATCTTGTTCATGGTCAGAAAGGCAGATGTACTTCACGTTCAAAAGTCCGTTGTTTCAATTTTCAATTACTGTCAATGCTGCATGATGCCCGAACATCTTTTGCGTCCACCTGAAACTTACGGATATATAGTCACCTTTTTATTTATGATTCATTTGTTATCAGAATAAATCTTTGTTCAACTTACCAGAGAACAACATCTGTTGGGTGAATGGGCATCTGTAGTAAATAAAAAGTTGAGCCAGTAATGGCTACATTATATTAATATGCCCCATGGGTTATATGAATGGACATAAGCGCATATTAACGGCAAAATTTATAACAATCTTCTGCTGGCTGTGACTACCAATGAGAGATTGTCTTTCCATTTTTGTTATTTCTTTTTTGTTCTCTGATGACACTGGTAAAACAAAGACAACATTAGCGAAACTACAATGGCTGGACGCATGAAACATAATCGTTGTAAGGTAATTTAAAGTAATGAAAGAAACAATCATGTTAAGTGTTTTTGCTGAAATGTTTCCTACCAGCTGGTTATGTAAAAAGTAGTTTCAGATCTGGTTATGGTAAAACAATTCCTAAATGTTTTTTGAAATATGCTTATTTGTTTAATATAGAAATACTTAATGTTACTGAAAAACATCCTTGGTAATGATAACATAAATTGAAATATATTGAAATCGGATGAAAGGCGCGAATTAAAGTACTATTGTATAGTTCATGTATGCAGCCATTTGCTCATTATCAGATTTTCGGATGTAACTGAAGTTCAAATGAACATTGTTTTAATTTTCAATTACTGTCAATGTTGCATGATGTCCAAACATATTCAAACGCTTGTGTATGCATCCGAAACTCACGGATAGATAGTCAGTTTTATTTATGTCACATTTGTTTTCAGAATTCATCTTTGTGAAACTAACCCGAGATCTGTTGGGTGAACAGGCATCTGTGATAAAAAAGTTGAACCTTTACTGGCTGCATTGTATTAATTACCCCCATTGGTTATATGAAAGGACATACGCGCATATTAACTGCATTTTAACTAATTTTGTCATTTTTATAAATTGTTGTTATACATTTGGTTGTTTACACCATAACAGCAGCGCTTCTAACTGACAGAAGAGAGACATAGCATAAGCCTCGAGCTTTCTTCTCAATTCTGTCGAATTGTATTCTACAGCCTTTATGTTAAGAAAAACTGCAAATTCTACATGCCTTGTATATTGTTCGAAAATAGCATGTATGTTTGTATTGTATTGCTTATTATTTACTTTCTACGATTTAAATAAATAGTGTTTAAACCAAATGCATGATTTAATACAATATTCTGATGTCTTTTACTACCAATCTGAGATTGTTTTTCCATTTATGTTATTTTGATCTGTTCTCTGTGGACACAGTGGTAAAATAAAGATAACATAAGCCAAAATATAATGACTGGACGCAACAAGCATAACCGTTATTAGGTAATTTAATATTATAAAAGAAATAATCATGTATAGTACGTTTCGCTAAAATGTTTCCGATAATTTGGTAATGTGAAATATAATGTCATGTCTGTGTATGACATATTAACTTACCGCTTATGAAATTAACTGAACTCTCTCCATGTTAAGAACAATACTGCTTCCCAAAGAAGCCATTTAAACGACTGATCATGGCCCTGATGTTGCTTATCAATAGTTTCAAATAATTCAAATAAAAAATCGCACGGATCAATGTAACACCTGTTATTATTTTATCACACACATGAATACTCAATTGCATAAAACAAACATTGAACGTATAAACGTATAAATGAGGTAGATAACAATATCTACTTAAGCAATCCATTTCCAATGCATGCCGATAATTGGAACACTTATTGTTATACGTTAATAATGATTTCTTGTTGATAAGTATATTAGTTTATTTGAGTCTCATCCACAATTCATTATACTAATAATTACACTCGAAGATGCATAGCTTGTATGAATGGGGCCATCTTTAGCGAATTATAAGAGACTTTATATCACAATCTCATAATACTGACATAAAATAAAACATAACATATTACACTAATCAAACTAATATATATCTATTTACAGTTTAATAATTAATATGTTCAATGTAAAACTATACTAATCTATTTACATATTAAAAACTTGATTAATTTCTGCTAATCAAGACATTTAGGTATTTGTCTAAAATGGTATTAAAACATGACATTAAGAGTTGATGTTTTCAGGTTGCTTTACAAACTTTTTTCTTTTAAACAAAAAACATAATAAAAAATAATAATAATATAATATAATCTTTTATCCTCCCTAATCAAATATGAAAAGTATAGATTAGCAGAAATGTTCAGATATATCATAAAACTTATCATTATAATAAAAACAAATTACATGCATCATATAGATTCAAATATGTGAGTCAGTTAAAAGATCAACTGTACACAGTATTATTTCTTGTTTTCAGTATGTTACAGCAGGCTTTGGCCAAAGTTTTAATCATATCTGGACGGGTGAACACAAACTTAAGCTTATCTTCTTCACACATAATTGAGAAGGTAACATCAATCTGCTTGTGCAGAATATATTTGTTATACTTAAATTCACTAGTTTAATACGTATCTATTATATTCACATGGTATGTTTGAATTCCGCAAGGTTCGAAACAACGTTTACTTATAGATTGGTATATGTATTAAATAATTGTAGAATTTCAATGGACGCAGTTTGAATATGTATACTTAAATATTAATATTGTGCAAATAGCCATATTCTTCAAAAGAAGCATTAAATCAGTCAGAAGTCATATTTGTATTAAAATACAGATTTAAAACACACCCACCCAGCAATCATGTTGCCATTTTAAATCAACGCAAGTACAATAAGAAGCACATATGTCATCTTTTTTTAAGAGCATCATCCACAATTTCGTAATGTTTTGTTTGTACTATTATCTAGACTGTATTGTCATTATAACTGGCACATTCGTTTAGTAAATGTTTACAGTTTAAATTGACGGTAAGTTATTCTTGCATGAAATATTATGCCAAACATTATGTCAAATAATATGTTTGTTTCGACATATATTGGTGGGAAATACAGCCTTTGTCACTCTCAGTTCTTGATCTCACCAAAATTCACACATACCGTTTTGCTTCTTGTGTTTTGAAACTAATTACAAAGCCCAAAACGGTCTTTAGAATGGCGCGTAACTATAATCGAAGAATAATGAAGTCACATACATTCTTTACAAACAATTAAACCTGTCAGCTGATCCTTCCAATATAACAGGATGTTACAGAACCGATAAGGCAAACTCGTTCCTGCCAGCATGTTTTTCAATTTCAACAAAATTCCATTGCAAATTAGTTTTATAGCCTATCTCATGCAGTGAGATGTGTTATATGGGACGTCTAATTGGAACACATTGTTGGTCTGTCATTGTAGGAGATGGAAACAATGCCCCAAATACTTGAAATTAAAGCAATAAAACAAAACACCACTGCAGATGAAGTCTCAGCTAATGAGCCATTTCTCAGTCTGTACATGAAGTGAATTATCTAGTGTCCCGTTCATTTTACTACAAATGTACAACAATGACGGATACATCAGTGTGGGAAGTACCACCGATCACTTTTGCAGCACTCGTTAATTGCATGAGCCTGGTTAATCTACTGGAAATTTAGAATATGTAACGATGTCATCCAGTTATCTAATTACTCAATTAAGTCCAATAAATCAGTTCCTATTGTTAATTATTTAAATTCAAACTGGAGGGGTCAATTCAAGAAAATGACAGTCATTTTTGTTCCAAAGAAAGAGTAATTAAAATTCAAAATGCCGAATTTAATGGAATGTCAAATCACTTCAATGAGCAATATGTCGGAAGCCCCAGATTCACCAGAAAGGCTTCCCTGTGATCAGTTGTAACACTTCAAATTCGAAGCTAAATATATTTGACAAATTCTCAGTTTTAATTCGGGTTTTAAAATTCAATGTATTCAAAACATAGAGCATTCGACTTGCATAAATTAAAAAAGAACAAATCAATCATGAGAATATACTTTTCATGCCACAAGATATGCAATCGTGACAAACAAAAATGCCTCCGATTGTTAAGATAAACAAAGGTCTTTCAAGTTGCTAGATTATTGAAACCGTATGGTTTTTATGTTAATCCAAACAGTCAATCATATAAATTATATGTACGCTTGTCATACGATTCTCATTTATTGGTGGATCTTATATACAGAAAAAACGCTAAAATTGGTTACACCGTAGTTTTATTTGGAAACCTGTATGGTAATTGTTAAACAATTTAACCACTTTAAACAATTAAGAATACATTTATGTTTTTTTGTTGTATTTTTAATAATTTGAAAAGGTTAGTAGAAGTGTGCAACCATAATGCGAGAAATTGCATATAGCAAAAAAATACAAAAAACATGCTTATATTTCTTCAATGATTTGACGCAGAACCATATGTTTGTTTAATTAATAGAAGATCTTAGTAACGGAGAAATCATTATTCCAGCCCTTACATACACACACACACATATATAAGTTCGCATTCATTTCAAAGGGATCATGGCTCTCTGTCTGAATTCGAACACAAGTTCAGGAGTTTTTAAATAATCATTTGAATAATATATGCATAAAGGGAATTTGTTTTTAAATATTTCCGTGGAAAGTATTAAATGCAAGAATTATGTGTAATATATAATAAAGAATAGACGTATATACACGAACAAAAAAGCATGTAATGGTTCAGGCAGGACTGAAACTGATTACACACCATGCATGTTAATTCATATTGATGATACCAATTCTCATCGTTATCAAGCGTCCAGAAAATAGTTTAAAGAGAGATGCATGTCTAATGAAATTCTCATGTATTTGTCTGAAAAAACACGAACCGGTTCACTTTTAGATATGTTTTTCGATGTAAAACTTTGGTCCAACGTAGTAACGTTTTTATTCTATTTCTAGTAGAACATTAAAATAGATAAAACACTAGAGTAAGTGCCCCGCGTGATAAACAGTGACCTGCGATCTTGATAATTTACAATTCATAACATAAAATACTCATGACATCTCTGTGTCATTTGTGTGACAATATGTTATTAATTTCTAAGCACTCTCCAATCTTTGTCCAGCAGGAGTATTGTCCAATCAGTTTGAAAAGACAAAGCGGTGATACCAAGATCCGACGGAAAGATGGCTTTCACAAAATCATACTAGTCCTAATTGATTTAATTATCGCGATACATTTTACGGGTAAGAATGATACCAATGTTGAAACACACACAACTGCAGTCTTTTAAATAATATACAATTATAATGATCAGCTAACATGTTTTTTCTAACACCAACGTTCAATTTATGATAATTTGAACGAAAGGTAACTAATAAAACTTAAAATAAATGGGAACAATTGTATCAAAAGTATAGATGTAAAAATGAGAATAAATCAATGGGAATCAGTTTGCGCAAGGTAGAAATGACAGACGTCGACAATGACGGAATGCCAGAGGAAGTTAACGAACATAAATAAATTATTGGTACAAATAATAACCAGCTTCGATGGTCAAATAAAACATTGTTTAACCTCTACTGAACGAGAATGTTCCTTTTGCTGAATATTGAATGTGCTGAAAGTTGACGCATCGGCTCATTATGACAGGACAATTCATGACAGACAAATAATTGGAAATAATATCTGTAAGCTGAAGCTTAATGAATCCAGTTATGAGAAATGATGAAAGAAACTTATGGGCAGTCTTCAAACCTCTGTGCCGAAATACTCCTTATGACATGGTTTTAATAGCAGGTAAAACACTTATATACCTTTAGGTTTTATAGACACTGCAATTGAAATTCATGCAAGGACCGATAAGTATTAATCCTTTCAGTTCTAATGACAGTTTAGTTCACAATAAATATTTATTTAGAACATAGCCATTATGAGTTACATAGCTTCTAACTGACCATGTAGGGTAGGATACTGGGTCGGTTAATTTATACTGGATGAGAGCGTAGCTCAAACTCAATTTAAATGTATAGCCCTGAATCATATCTTACGTGGTCATGAAGAGGGCGTGTAAGAAATTTTACTTACCGAGTACCATTGTTACTATCGCATTTACATAATTTTACATCAATTAACATGACTTAACTAACCTGTAATGTACTCAATTACGCCCTATTGAAAACTTCCACTACGTCATTTAACCTTAATAAATGGCTATAACCCACTACGAACCTAATATGGAAACATACACGGTCTCCACATGACCTGGCTAAGCCAGTGAAACGTATTATGTTCAGTGTAAGATAACAATCACAATCACTCCAACATTTTGTTTGTAAAGCGCTGTTTGTCAAAGGATTGAAAGCACATCGATGTTATCGTGCAAACTTAAACATAATAATTATTTACCACTGAAATATTAACACATTATATAGGTCAATTGATTTCTTGATATTATATACTGGTCAATTATCTATTATAATAATGAAATATTTTATCGAATCAAATGATCAACAATTGGTAATAAATTAATAGTCAAAAGGCATTTTGGTGGTATAACATGTGCAAACCACAGCATGCGAAAAAAAAACCAATGTGTCAACCCCAACTGCGATAACCCGCGGGGAAAACACACACCATTTTGCATGAGAGTATGAAGGGTATGCGGAGTCTGTCAAATGGCCATCAGTTTGATCGGTCAATTTCCTTCGTGCCCCCACAATGACCATAAAGGGGGAATAATTAGAAGGGTGAAAGTGTCCAATAATGCATCGTTAAGTGTTTACAGTTAACTGACCAAATAACTGCTCTAATTTATATGACATTTCGTGTGACTGAAATAGAAATTATCTGGTATCAACATGCTCCCGTGATGCACAAGGTTCACTATTACTGTCTGATCCTTGGTCGAATATTGGTCAGTAAAACTATTTGCCCAAGATATGCTTGGATCAGTAAAAGGTATGCTGTTTCTAAAAGCACAGCAAAATACCAGAGAAGATATAGAAAAAAATGCTAGTATTTGTAAATTTGCTATTCATTTGTTATTATGCAACATATTGGGAAAATTACTTAAACAGCCGTGTGACTCTAAGTACTTGATTATTTAAAGAGTTAGTTTTCAATCAACTAAGCTATACTTCATTTAGCAACATCGTAAATGAAAAAGAATAATGTGGACTTACATCAATTTAATTCAACATAACAATACAAATGCAAAGATTTATCAATTAAAAAGTTCTTTGTCGAGAGACCATCAATCACACCTGAATAGCTTGTAAGAACAATACTATTTATTGAAAAATGTGAAAAATGACTTGGAAAGTGTTGACAGGTATTGAAATGGAACACACATATTTAAAAACAACTTAGCATGGACAATATTTGTGGTAAAGGACTTCAGGTCACACTTCCTTTGGATTCAGATTACTTATACCTGAACGCTTTCGAGTAACAATCAGTTATTGGCAAGCCATTAATATATTACCATATGCTTTGCCATGCATTGACACACGCGCAACAAAAGACTTCGCGAAATATAAATGCCCCATCCAAAGCCGAATTCATCACAACGTAGTCAATCCTTTTACTTGCTTGGCTTGAAACCACGTTTCATATCTCTGTCCATTAAAGAAATTAAATGGCACGATACTGAAGGAAAGTGCCCCGTGTTTGCTGTTCCTTTATCACAAAAGAATGGAATTAAAAGGGGAGACTGTCGGCTGCTATTCAGTTGCTGTAGGCGCTTCAAGTATGATTATCACTTTACAAGGACTCTAAAAGCCAATTTACAAGTTAATACTTGTTTGCTTACTGCTACATTTATACATTTTGAAGTAATAATTTTACACAGTAAATGGAAAGCCAAGTGCGATTATTTGCAACTTGATAATATTTTACTGGATGTCTGTGTACTTTTGTATCGGCACATAATTCCACTAGCAGTAGTCTAGTTAGATATTACAATCCTATAAATATGAACTTGTTACTGATTACCAAAAATACAGCGCTCACATATATGAACAAATATTCAATTACCAAATTATCGTTTTTGATAAATTTGTTCTATCGACTTATATAGATGGTAGTCATTACGAGTTGGTAAATATGGGTTCAAAAATCAAACACAAGAGAGCCTCTAGGGCATCTTAATGTCTGAAAAAATAAGAACAACAGAAACTAAGTTAGATGAAACATGCAACATCAACAAAATCAAAGTTTCTTTGCAGAAAAACAACAACAACACAATTATTCTTAATATTCGTCTGAAGATGCAACTGTTTGATCATGCAAACCTGAAGAACGGATAAGATAAAATGATTATAACATATCACTTCAGTGAATCTTGAGAATTTAAAGAAACTAACAATAATTTAGACCTTACGATACAATACAAACACAACATAATATAATGTAATAAATGTGTCCTTAAAATGGCATTTCACAACAACAGCTCCAACATTATGTAGCAGACTACATTGCACATCCGTCCTTTAAATTAAAACAATCAATTTAAAAACAAACGGGGGAGTATTCTACAGCAAGACGACTGGTTTGAAAATGATTTTTTATTTTTTATGTATTTGTATTCTGTTCAAACGGAAAACACGGAGAATCTAATCCAGCAGGATTTGCGACTCATTACAGCATTGATTGTGTCAAAATGTCCTCTTACTTGTGTTCTCAATCATACAGAAATAAATCACATAAGATCGAGGCCTATTTACAAGCGCAACGTTACCAAATTACAAAGCCATTTATCAATATGTAATATTGCATGCTCAATTCTGAATTCCAGCCGCTCATGCAATCATAGAAAATCAAAGCGCCGAAGTCACATCAGTTGTTTTATATTGCATAAAACTCGACCCAACTCATCTCAGCATTAGATTATTTCTCTTTAAATCGCATGTTTTAATAAACACAACACATTCGAGTTAATTGATAGTGATTCTACACGCAAATGTTGGTAAAATTAATGTATCGGTATTATAAAGCGCTACGCGTTCGAATAGTAAACAGTTACATAATGTGTACATATAAAAGTAACTAACTTGTTGAGACGGATAAAAATTGTGTGCATAAAAGGTCTTGTATTGCGATCACGTAACTCCTTTTGCTTACTTTTCCCCATATTAACCCCCATTTTGGCCACTTAAGCAATAATTCCATAACATACAGACTTTAAAGCGCTCAATGCGACAATGACCGTTTTCAATACTCGAAATTCCTGCGCAATATTAATCAAACCAGAATTTCTAAACGGTTACGAATGCGCAAGTAGTTTCATACCTTGTTGTTTACACCGTTTGATAATGGCGATAAAAGCAGTCAATATGACAATTAAAAAACGCCATTTATAATCCTTTTATCGACAGTTCGAGATACTGAATAGTTGATAATGCTGTGCGATATAATTCTGCGTACTGTTCAAAATGCCATGTTTGAAGATATCTACAACCAGTTCTTCAAATGAAGTAACAACTTCTTAATTTACTTGTTTTTTTTTAAATCATGATATTTTTTTGAGGATTCAATGTAAGTTTTCAATTTCTACAATCATTTTCGAGGTCTTTGAGTAAGGACGCGATTTGTTGTTTTCGAGAGTGAAAAGTTCGTCTATATTGTCTTCAAAGTCGTTAAAAATGTCATTGAAGAAAAATAGTACTATACATACTTTTAACTGCGATTACAAATTTGGAACTGGCATTTTCGTTAATACGTTTTTAAAATATAAAGTTGTTTTGCTAACCTGTCACGAATGCGCAGTATACTTTCTGCATGTGAAGACTTTTGAGTTATTGAGATAATTTCATGAAGGTAAAAATACAATCCACTGCATAATGATGGTAACAGCGAATGCGAGCATATGAACACTCCAAGGATTATCTAGTGCATGCTGGAGTATACTAATATACGGAAGAACAAAGTTAGACATATGTTATATACATTGCAAGTCTGTCCACATAAAGTTTCATACACTGTGTACACAGTTGCATAGATACATTTTAAAAATTGAACGTTCATTACGCGATAAATAAACTTAAGGACCGTTTCTTTTAGGACAAGTGCGATTGACTGTCATACTTGGTTTGAAGACGTAATGAATTGAAAGCGCGAGCTTGATGTAGATCAAAGTTTCACAAAATAATAAATTACATTATTGAATGTGCATACGCTGGCCATACAATTCTCATAATGCAACACTTGTCACACGATGTGATGTGGTCTAGCCAAAGGAAAATAATGAATGCAACTGCTCTCAAACACTAATCACACTAATATTTTATCAAATAAATGTAAAAAAACATATACCATGAATATTCGACAAATATTTATACAACAACTAATTTTCACTTAAAACAGGTTAAAATTGTCTTCAAATTTACAGAAGAAATTTCCGAAATGTCCCCAGTCTTCCAAACCAAGATATGCAAATGCCCGTGTTCCGAATATCAAGATAAAAGTGGTTTTACCGCTATTAGATCCGGGCTATTTCCTAACGCTGGCCAAGAACCGAATGTTGTCACTCAAATATGAATTATCAAAGCCGCCCTTGATCATTTTTAAATTAGTTTTCCCCCGAGTGATTTCAGTAATTATATATCTTCAGAACAGCACTTTGCCACTCATTTCAAGGGAAACATGACCTTCTGTCTGCATTCTAACACACGTACTGCTGTAGTGAAATTAATTCTCTTATTCCAAGCTTGACAACTATTTTTATCATTATTTAATAACAAAGTCAGTATAAATGCATAAAGATCATTATGCAAGTTAAGTTTTCTTTGCTTTTACAATTAACATACCGTAGATAGTATAATTCATGATAAGGCTGTACATTCCTGAAATATGTGTTTAATTATAACATGTACCATTAAAATGCTGTGTACTGTTTGTAACGTTTTATTCAAGTAGTCGTTTAAAATGTGCATAATTGGTAGTAAGTAAAGTTACTATATGTTCACATGTCCGCATATCTTGTGTTCAAATTAATGCGAATAACTTGCCTATAAATATTTGAAAGATAGTTTATATTACTGTATTGTGTAGAACAATGACGTATGAGGTATTGCTTTTTGAGGGCTTGAAGGGGGTGGATATTTTTATAGGAATGTTCCAGTGATTGTTTTTAAAGCATTAACTTGCAACAATTTACACATGGCATCTTGCAGACAACCATCAAGTAGATGTGACCTTAATTATATAAAACGAAATGCGATTTTGATAATATTCAACCAACAACATCAATTGTACATTACATTGATTTATTTTGTCCTTAATGTCTTTAAAATATTGTCAAGCAGTCCCTATCCTTTGTCTTCGGACAGTATATTCCAATCTCGTTAGAAAGACAAATGGGGATACGGAGACTTTGGGGTTAGATGGTATTTATAAATTTTCATTTGGCAAATTCACTACGCTACATTTAATGGAAGCCAATGATACAGCATTTGAAACAATCCTAGTAATGAATGAAATAAGCGCCAATCATTTTGTTTTTGGTTTAATACCAAACGATTGTTTTATCAAATAATCAGTGGTAGATATAATAATATAACAAACATAAATTATGGTCGAAACAATACCTAACCCATTAGTATCAAAGTCGATATAGCACTTCTCGTAAATGCACATTTTAAAATACATGCACTACAAACATATTGTTCCATTGTTTTATAAAGACAAACATGTTTTAAACGCCAACGAGTGGTATTTGCAATAACATTCGTGTACGCATGATGCGGCGTCTCATCAGGGTCTACGCTGTTTGCTTAAAGGAATTTCCGTAAGAAATATTCTAAATATAGAAATAAATATACTAGACATCCCTAATTTTGGAAATAAATTGATCCAATTTAGAAGGATGGGGTAGTCCACTAGGCATAAATGGGTTAAAAATCCCTCACTCCGATAGAAGCACTTTCCCACGCTAAAAATCATTTGTTAAAAGTGCGCATGCCTATAATTTAAAAGTTGTTTAATTTTCTGCACACTCCTTTTATTAAGTTTACACAACATATTATCATTTTCTCAACATAAGGAACTATTTGTTTGTAAAACAGTGGTTGTTTGAAAGGTTGAAAAACAAAGTATTAATTGATAAAATATAAATAAGAGTTAATCAATGTAATCAGTAGGCTCAATGTAGAACTGTCAGACGCTGACATGAACATGATGCATGTGGAAATGAACGAACATTGATTAATACGCACACATATAATTATCAGCTTGAATAATCAAATTGGACATTATTTAAAGTTGAATGCGAGTAAATAAACAATATGTTCCTATAGCTGGATATTGAATGTGCTAAAATTTGACGCATCGACTCACAATCACAATTAAAGCAATGACACCCGAACAATGGCAAGTCAGTAAGCAACCGGGGCGATACTTTCATATTGATAGTTTACATGGTGTACTGTTGACAGAACGTGTGAAAGTTTATAAAACTGGCAGTAACATTGCTGAATGCATGATTCTAATTTCAGTCAATAGGTAAAACAAAGGTATAATTTCGAGTAAAATATATGCAGTGACGAATGTAAACCACTCTAATCCGTTGTTATGAAAGTCTTGCATATAAATTACCAAGGAACATCGATACATTCACGATTCTGTTTGTCCAAGATTATTTGCCCAAGATTTGAAGTAAATCGATTAGATTAAACAACAATGTACTTTATTTTAAAACTAAAATATGAACAAACAAGTGTTCAACTTAATCACCTATAAAAATGATCTATATAAGGAAATATTATGGAACATATAGTAAACATGTTGCTCTTTGGGATCTACCGAAAGGGGTGTGACAAATGCATGAAAAAAAAGATGCGTGCGTCACAAACACATAATGTATTAATTCCAACAGTGATGACCCACGGTGCGAAAACAATCTTCGACTCAGTGTGCAATGATGTCATTAAGGGACAGTGGAGTCTTTGAAATGACCTTCATAGAGAGCCTACACATTTCATCTTGTCCCCATAATGATCATTAAGTGTGAATAATCATATGGCTGAAAGTGTCATAGAATGCATGGTCAAGTGTAAATTGATAAATGACAAAATAACTTTAATTTTCTAATTTAGATGATATCCTGCGTAATGGATTTATAAATAAGTTGGTTATCAACATGTTCCCAAGCTTCAGAAAGATCACCATAACTTTAAAATAGCTGAACATGAATACTTTTGAGTAAAATCAATGTTGGAACAGATAAGTATGATCAGTCATATAAGTATGCATTTTTTGATAGCAAGTATATCATAAAATATTTTTGAGTAAAAGGGTGCGTGAAACTATGTGTATTGTAACACCATTCGTTGCGTTTAGTCAGATTATGATATCATCATCAGTTCTTCTTATTAATTACGCATGGCGGTACGCAAATATTATTATTAAAACGCAATCCATCAAACCTCTTACTAATTCTGTCATCCAAATTCTTATTAACAGATAGAAAAAACTTTTTTTTCTGGATTCTCTTTACTACGTTTCATGATTAACAATAAATAAGCCATTTTGTCAAGCTGCTGACAATCAGACCATAATACCTTGTCAATAATGCTAAATGCTAAAGGAAAGAGCCCAATATTCGCTTTCCGTTTGTTTTTTGTTAAATAATTAAATTAACAAAAGTGTCTCTCCTTTGCTCTTCAATCTCCATTAGCTACAGTTCAGGCAAATTTAGTGTGTTTTTCTCAAGGATTATATAAGCCAATTAAGAATAACAATATGGTATCTCAATGGTACAGTGAAAATTAGATGCATATGTTATTAAAATAATATCGACACATGCTTTATGTTGTTCATGCTGTTGTGATAATGCGATACAAATTAATGTTCCAACATCGAACCATGATAATTTTAATAATAAATTGTTGTTTCTTTTTAAATTAAGGTTCTAAGTTACCTATTCTTTTCGTATAATAAATTATATAGGGGTTAATAAAAGTTAATGAATAACATTACTTTGTAATATTTTGTGTTCCCAAAAGAATTCCGAACCTTATTTTTTTTTATCTCATGCTGATGTTTACAAATTAGTGCACTTTGAACTTGACAACCATTCCCAAAGCGCAGTGCTATTATAAATGCGCAATCAGAAATTACTATAACGCAAACCATCGTTTGATAAATATGTTTTCGAATTATATGAATGGTTATCGTAACAATTCCGTTTACGAGATTGTATTTGTAAATAAGCATATGCATATCAAATTGAGGCCTCTGAATCACCACAGGATAAACACATTTTGCATCTCCAATAAATTAAATTTAAACAGATCCACATCCGGATTTTTAGATTGGGTTTATATTTTCAGTTTGTTTTATGTAGTAGCGAGACAACGTGAACTATTGTACAATATACATTAAATGTATGCTATTGCTTCTATAGCAAATGACATTTCTATTCATTTACGTAACATTATATGACAGAGAAGTTGGGCATATGACACAGAACGGTCTGTTTAATATACAGAACTTGTGTATAATATTGGCCTGACTATCCCCTTATATATTTTTTGAAGCTGGTCCAGTGCGCAAAAACCTTCTATTTTGGACATACGACTTAGAATAAAGAGTATAATGGTTGGTTGTATAATTAAATATGTATTTAATTATGAGAACGAGTTGTTTGTGTCAAAAGCACAATTGTTATCTAGATAATTGCATACGTATACGTTAATTTGAAATATTATGCCTATATGTTAGGCCAAACGAATATGTTCGTTTCACCAAATATTTGTGGGAATTACATCCTTTGTCACTCTCAGTTCTTAATCTCACCTAAATTCACACATATCTCAAAGTACATTTTCCCTTCTTGTGTTTTCAAACTATTTACAAAGCCCAAATCGGTCTTTAGAATGGCGCGTAACTATAATGAAGAATAATGAGACACATAAATTGTTAACAAACAATTTAACCTGTCAAATGATCCTTCCAATATGACAGGATGTTACCGAACCGATAAGGCACACTCGTTCCTGCCAGCATGTTTTTCAATTTCAACAAAATTCCATTGCGAACTAGTTTAATAGCCTATCTCATTCAGTTAGATGTGTTATATGGGACTTCTAATTGGAACACATGGTTGGTCTGTCATTGTAGGAGATCGAAACAATGCCCAAATACTTGAAATTAAAGCAATAAAACAATACACCACTGCAGATGAAGTCTCAGCTAATGAGCCATTTCTCAGTCTGTACATGGAGTGAATTATCTAGTGTCCTGTTCAGCGCAATTATCATTTTACTACAAATGTACAACAATGAGAGATACATCAGTGTGGGAAGTACCACCGATCACTCTAGCAGCACTGTATACTTGCATGAGCCTGGTCCTACTTTTGGAAATTTATAAGATGTAACGATGTCATCCACTTATCTAATTACTCAATAAAGTCCAATAAATCAGTTCTTTTTGTTTATTATTTAAATTCAACCAGGAGGGGTCAATTAAAAACAATGACAGTCATATTTGTTCCAAAGAAAGAGTAATTAAAATTCAAAATGACGATTTTACGGGAATGTTAAATAACTTCAATGAGCAATAGGTCGGGAGCCACATGATCACCAGGAAGGCTTCATTGGGAGACTTTTAATTCCACGCTTAGTAGATTTGACACACTCTCTTTTTTAATTCGGGGTTTACAACTCTATATATTTTAAACACACATCTGGTAACTTGCATACATAAATAAAGAACAAACCAATCATAAGCAGATACTTGTCATGCCACAAGATAAGCAAACGTGACAAACAAAAATGACTCCAATTGTTAAGATAAATAAATGTGTTTAGAAATGCTAAGTTTATTGAAACGGTATGCACATCCAAAGGGTCAATCATATAAATTATATGAACGCTTGTCATACGATTCTCATTTGTTGGTTGACAATTTGGAATTCTGTATGGTAATATTTGAACAATTTAAGCACTTTAAACAATTTAGAATAAATTGATTTTTTGTTTGTTTATATTATAGTAAATGAAAAGGTTAAGATAAGTGTGCAACCTTCATGCAAATATTAAAACAATGTGGATACCAGAGAATCATTGTGTTGTAATGTTCATTTTTTTTATTTATCTGACTATGATATTTAATTTGATATGCAAGATCCTGCAAAAAATAAACAATACAATACATTAAGATATCTTTCCATGTTTGGGAGTTTTAAAATCGAAGTGGAAAATTAATTGGTGCGTTAGTGCGAGGTGTACGAGAAATTGCCTATAGCAACAGAAAACAATGCCTATATTTCTTCAATGACTCAAAGCAGACACATATGTTTGTTTTATTTATAAAAAAGCTTAGTTGTATCAGTTTTCCCAAAAGCAATATCAGAAATATCAGAAAGTGTACCTTCCGGACAGAAGTTCGCCATTCATTTAAAAGGAACATGATTTTTTTTCTGAATTCAAACACAAGTTCAGAAGCTTTACAATAATCCATTGAATAACATAGGGATTTCATAAATATTGCCATGGAAAGTATTACGATACAAGAAATATGTGTAATATATAATAGAAAATAAACGTATATACACACCAAAACAAACATGTAATGGTTAAGGCAGGACTGGAACTGATGCTAAAACAAGTTATAGTATATTAAAATAACATACATGTTAATTCATAATGATGATACAAATTCTCATAATAATCAAGCGTCCATAAAAGTTTCAACAATGCCTACTTTTAATTTTAAGTAATAAAATGTTGTGGACTATTCCAAGGAGAAACTTTCATATTTAATTTCGAAACAAATACAATATTTTACAATCATTCTGTATTATTATAATTGATTTTATTTAGAATATCAGTAAGAGTAAGTGCACAACTCATAACATAAAATCGCCATTACATCTAGGGGGTCAGTTGTCCGACAGTCTGTAATTCATTTCTAAGCAGTTTCTAATCTGTGCCCTGGAGGAGTATTTTCCAATCACTTCGAAAAGACGAAGGGGTGGAACCAGGAAGCTGCGGAAAGATAAAATTAATAACATTTGATTAGGCCTAATCATCGCGATACATTCTAAGGGAAAGGATGATGTAAGGTTTGAAACACACAACTGCAGTCTTTGAAATAAATACCATGATTATGATGAGCTTGCATGTATTATTGTTATAAAAACATACTATTAAAGATAATTTAAAAGAATAGCAACTAATAAAACGTAAACTAAATATGAATAATTGCATTAAAATGATAGATGTTAAAATGAAAATCAATCAATGGGAATCAGTTTGCGCAAGGTAGAAATACCACACGTCGACAAGGAAGTCGCCAGAGGAAGTTAACGAACATTAATTAATTAATTGGCACAAAGAATGATCAGCTTTGATGATCAAATGGAACATTGAATATTGAATATTAAATGTGATGAGAGTTGACGCATCGGCGCATTATGACAGGACAATGCAGGACAAACCAATAATGTAAAATAATCTTTAAGCTGAAGTTTAAATTATCCGGTTATGAGTAATGATGACAAAAACTTGTAGACCGTCTTCAAACCTCTGGGCCAAAACACACCTGATGACATGGTTAAATAGCAGGTAAAACACGTATATACTTTTAGGTTTCACAGACACTAATGCCTCTAATTTCAGCTGTACTGGAAGTTTAGTACACAATAAGCATTTATTTAGAACATAGACATTATGACTTATACTACAGCGTTTTACTGACCATGTAGGGTAGGATACTTGGTCAGTAAATTTATAACGGCTGAGAGCGTAGCTCAAGCTCACTTTAAATGCATAGCCCTGAATACTATCTTACGTGATCAGTAAGAGTGCGTGTAAGGAATTTAACTTACTGAGTAGTATTATTTCCCACACATTTACATAGTTTAACATGATTCAACATTGCTCAACTTACCTGTAGCGTATTCATTTAAGCCCTTTTGTAAACGTCCATTACGTAATTTAACGTTAATGACTGAATATAAACCACAATTTAACTAACCTTATATGGAAAAAATACAGGGTTTCCCCGTTGCTTTGCTGAGTCAATTAAAAGTATTCTGTACGATGCAGGATACAAATTAATCGTTGTTCGTCCACGGATTGAAAGTACATCGATGTGATTGTGCAATATTGACCCTTATATTTACCACTGAAATATAAACACATTATATGTAAATTCAGTACTTGATAGTATATACTGGTCAATTTTCTATTGTATTTATGAAATATTTTATCGGACAATATGATCAACCATTGGGAATGATCAAAAGGCATTTGTGTTGTATAACATGTGCAAACAACAGCATGCGAAAATAATGCCAAAGGTGTCAATCCCAACTGTGATATCCCGCGGGGCAAACACACACCATTTTGCATGAGGGTATTAAGGGTCAGCGGAGTCTGTCAAATGGCCATCAGCTTGATCTCTCAATTTCCTTCGTGTCCCCACAATGACCATAAAGAGAAAATACTTAGTGGGGTTTACGTGTCAAATTAAGACTGGTCAAGTGTTTACATTTAACTGACCAAATTACTGCCCTAATTTATATGGCATTCTGCGCGACTGAAATAGAAATTATTTTGTATTAACATGCTTCCGTGATGCACAACGTTCACTATAACTCTTGATCCATGGTTGATTATTTTTTAGCAAAACTATTTGCCCAAGATATGCTTGGATAAGTAAAAGGTATTCTGTTTCTAAAAGCACAACAAAATACCAGAGACGATATAGAAAAAAGTACTTGCATTTGTAAATTTGCTATTCATTTCTAATTATGCAACATATTGGGAAAAATTGCCCAACCGTGTGACTCTTAGTACTTGGTTATTTAAAGAGTTTAAATAACTAAGTTATCCTTCATTTAACAACATCGTACATGAAAGAAGAATGAATTGCACGAATATACATTCATTTCAACAGTACAATTGCCAGATATTCAGAAAGTTTTATCTATGCGTCAGGGGTTTCTTTTTAATATCTATCTGAGCAGATGTATAGTTGATTCGTCGGGATTCTCTAGACAAATGTCATGATTTATAAACTAAAAAGTCAATTTGTCGAGCGACTATCAATTATACCTGCATAATAATATTGCAAAAGGAATGTGTAGGTATTGGAAGGAACATAAATATTTGAATAAAACATGGACAATATTTGTAGGATACTACCTCCTTGGTATTAAGGTCAAATTTCCGTGGGATTAAGCTTACTTATACATAAACGCTTCCGAGTAACAATCAGTTAATGGCAAGCCATTAATCTAGTATCATATGCTTTGACATGCGTTGACACACGCTCAACAAAAGACTGAGCGAAATATAAATGTCCCATTCAGAGCCGAATTCACAACGCAGTCAATCATTTTACTTGCTTTGCTCGAGATATAGTTTCCTATCGCTGTCCATTAAATAAATTCAATGGCAAGGTACTGAAGGATAGTGCCCAATGTTTGCTGTTGTTCTTATAATAAAAGAATGGCATTAACAAGGGAGACTCTCGATTCTCTTTCGTCGCCGTAGGCGCTTCAAGTATGATAAGCTCTTTACAAGGATTCTAAAAGAAAACAAATCACAAGTTAATAATTGTTCGCTTTTGTGCTACATACATATTGATATATACATGTTTAATTCCTTGTCTATACCAAGAAGTAAATCTATACAAATAATGTTAATTGCCAACGCTGTTATACCAAGATATAAGAGATTATTCCGAATGATGTCGAACATATAAGGTGCATAACCATTAGTACAAATAATTTGTTTATTTATAGGAGAGGGATTGTCCTTTTAAATGTGAATGCAAATGCATTATGAGGTAAGGACGCCGTAATGTTACCCACATATAATTTTCATTTTAGCTACACTATAAGTACAAAAAAAAGGCAATAGTGTGTATTGTGTATAAATAGTATTTCTTATGTGTACAAAAAACCAACGTTTGAATGCACTACGGTACACTGGAAGTATAACACCATGCTATTTACGATAGATCGAAGAAAAACCATCGTCGGAACCCATTTAAAAAAGCTATGCCTCTTAATCTTGATCTGCTTGATATAATGTTGTGACAACGGAATATAAACGTGCCGTTGATTCAGAAGTTGAAAAAGAACATACAATAATTCAACATTTTGAAGTAATAATATTACACAGTAAATGGAAGGCCAAGTGAGATTATTTTCAACTTGATAATATTAGACTGGATGTCTTTGTACTTTTGAATCGGCACATAATCCATTAACAGTATTCTAGTGAGAAATTTCAATTCTATGAATATGAACTTGTTACCAGTTACCAATGTGCAGCGTTTATATAGATAAGCAAATATAAAATTACCAAATTAACGTTTGTATAAATATGTTTCTTCGATTTATATAAATGGTAGTTTTTGTTAGTCTTTTAGTTAGTTTTATATTGCATTTGTAAATACGCGAATTAACATCAAATGTAATAGTCGGATTCTACGCACAATCGCGTTTGGCATCTCTGATAAATTAAATACATATGAATTTTCACTTGGTCGTTATATTACTAATATATGAAGCGCATATAGATAGATTTCTAATGAAACAGTTAGTCTTTCTATCAATACAGAATGAATGCTATTGAAAACTACGTGCAGAGCAAGTTCGTGTTCATGTGTTTATTAAGTATTGTATGACATGCACTGTGTGCTTATAAAAACAAGTTCCTTGCTCGCCGCTGCATAATAAAGCGTTCAAAAGCCCAATGAAGCAACATTTTCTAAACATAGAGAATACTTGTGAACATAGCTGTAAATATTATTCGTATTGTCCCTTGAACAATTTGTGACAAAAGCAGCAGCGTTAACCAAAATGTTTCCGAACGCATAAGGCTATTTTCATAGCCTTATTCGTTTCTGTATTCCCAAGTACGATTTGGTAAAAGCGGGTTCTTAAATCAAACACAAAAGAGCACTCTAGAGCCTCTAAATGTCTGCTAAAATGTTTTCGTGGTCTAATGCTTATTATAAAAAAAAATCAAAGGTTATATGAAGAAAAAAAAGCAAAATTATTCCTAATGTTCGCATGACGATGTAACTGTTTAATCGTGCAAGCCTGGAGAACAAATAAATTACAAATGATTATAACATATCACTTTAGTGAATCTTGGATATAAACAGAGATTGACAATACATTTGACCACACGATAGCATACAAACACAACAGAATATTACGTTATGATTGTTTCCCCACAAATTGTATTTCACAAACAACACATCCAGTTTTATTGTGAACATACTCAATTGCAGACCCATCCTTTTAATAAAAAAGAATCAATTTAACGAAAAAGAGGGAATAGTTTGCAGCAAGACTGGTTTTTCAAATTATTTATTATTTTGTATGTATTCTGTTCAAGGAAAAACGGAGAACCTAATCCAGCAGGATTTGAGACTCATTATAGCATTGATTGTGTCAAAATGGATATTTCCTCTCACTTGCGTTCTCAATCATACATAAATAAATCACATAAGATCCAGGCCTATTTACAAGCGCAACGTTACCAAATTACAAAGCCATTTATCAATATTGTGTAATATGGCATGTTCAATTCTGAATTCCGGTCGCACATGCAATAGAAAATCAAAGCGCTGAGGTCACTGCAGTTGTTCTCAATTGCATAACACTAGACAAAACTCATCTTTCAGTTAAATTATTGCTCTTTAAATCGCAGTTTTTATTAAACACGACACATTCGAGTTTATTGAAAGTATGTATAAACGCAACTGTCGGGAAACTTATCGTTATAATTAAGCGATTCGCGTTCGAAAAATAGACAATAGCGACTGTTACATAATGTATTACTGTATGCAAAATGCAAATGTTGTGCATACAAAATTACAGGGTATTGTATTGCGATCACAGAACTAATTTTGCTTACTTTTTCCCATATTTACCCCCTTATGGCCACTTAAGCAACCATCCCATAACATACAGCCCTTAGAATGTTTTCAATACTCAGTTGTTGAAGTTCTTGCGAAATATTAATCTTACCGACATATCTTAATGGTAACGACTGCACAAACAAACTCATTCTTTGTTGTTAATGGCGATAAAACAGACAATATCACAATTAAACACACCAATTATAATCCTTTCTTGACAGTTCGAGATACTGAAGAGATTATTAAATAATTATTAATACCACGCTTCTTTAAAACACAGCCGACAAAAGAAATAAACATACGCAAAACGTGTAATTTGACTTTATATTAAGAATGGTTGTCACAAACTGCATCCACAATTAATGAAACTCATACTGGTTTTGGGAACATATTTTGTTATATTTTGTAACAATTCAACAATCACAGTTCAGTTGCAACAGAAAAGGACAGTGATGGGGCCATACACCTATTAAACCATTTCACTGTTCTTAAATTGTATTGACTTAGATAGAATGAAGTATATAATAAAATAGGACGTATCAGGAAATAGTAATATAATCATTGGTGTTTAAGTTATGCATTTCCCTATTGACGACCACTTAAACAAAAAGGAATTATAGATGATATATAGGAAGTAGTTGTCCCAGTAAAAAAGTAAAACATTTATCATTTCAAATGATACTATTTTTTTTGTGTAAGCATTTAAGCAAGAACAATACAATGCATTTAAGCAAGAATAATAAAATATTTATATGTTATACGGGATATATAAAGAAAAAACTAACACAAAACATGATTCACATATGAATCATGATAAGAATTACAAATACAAATACATGTATATTAGCAATTCCAGTAATTATATCTTCCGAACAGCACTTAGCCATTAAATTTAAGGGGAACATGACCTTCTGTCTGCATTACCTGTGTACCTGTGAGGAAAATTAGCCAATGTTCCGTGGCTGCATACTGCGCCAAATGTAAACGGACGACTTATATCCCAGTGATCGGGGTGCAAATTGTCGAAGTCGTTTTAAGTTAGCACTTTGCCATTAATTTTAAGGGGAACACGACATTCTGCCTGCATTACCTGTGTACATATGAGGAAAATTAGTGTTTCGTGGTTGCATACTGCGCCGAATGTAAACGGACGACTTATATCCCAGTGATCGGGTTGCAGATTGTCGAAGTCGGTTGAAGTTTATCGTTATCAGACTAAAAAAGCATGCATTTTGCATTTTTTTGGCATTCCAAAACAAGTACTGCTGTAGTGAAATAAATCACTGATATCAAAATGTTTTTGATTAAATATTGTCGTTATTTGCATCACGAAGCAAGAACAAATACAAACACGTTTTCTAAATATTTGGACACAGACGGGTTTAAAATTTATTACTTTTTAATAAAAAATAAAATAAAACTTATATAAATTTATTATATAAAGATATAGTCAATATTTATAGTTATGTATTTATAGTTTATATTACTTTATTGTGTAGAACACTGACGTAATAGGTTTTTCTTGTTGAGGACTTGAAGAGAGACGATATATATATATATATATTGGAAGGTTCCAGTGAGGAAAGTTTCTGTTAAATCAATTAACTGACCCACATTCACACATGATACTCTTACAGACAACCATCAAGTAGATGTTACATATATTATAAAAAATGAAGTGCGATTTTGATTATTTTCAACCAATATCATCAATTATTCATTACATTCTATTTAATTTGTCCTTGACTTTTAAACACATTGTCACGCAATATCTACTCTTTGTCTTCGGACAGTATATTCCAATCTCGTCAGGAAGACTAATGGGGGATACCTAGAATTCGGGGTTGGATGGTATTCATAAACTTTAATAAGACATATTTACTACGCTACATTTTATTGAAGCCGACGATACAGCATTTGATACAAATCCACAGTATTGTAATCATAGGTATGAGTGAAATAAGCGTAAATCGTTTTGGTTTAATACCAAAAGATTGTTTTTCAAGTAAACGCCAACGAGTGGGATTTTCAATAACATTCGTGAAGCATAAACTGACTCTTGCTTAAAAATCCCTCACTCCGATGGAAGCACTTTCCCATACTTTACATCATGTATCAAAGGTGCGAATGTGTGTAATTTAAAAGCTGTTTAACTGCCTACACTCTACTTTTAGTTAAGTATTATTTTCGTAATTTATGCTTCTATTTGTTTGTAAAACAGTGGTTGTTTGAAAGGTTTTAAAACAAGGTATTAATTGATGAAATACGAAATAAGAATCAATCAATGGATTCAGTTGGCTCAATGTAGAACTGTCAGACGCTGACGTGAACAGAATGCTTGTGTAAATTAACGAACATTGATTAATACGCACACAAAGAATTATCAGCTTTAATAATCAAATGGAACATTATGTAAACTTGAATGGGGGTGAATCAACAATATGTTCAAATAGCTGGATATTGAATGTGCTGAAATTTGACGCATCGACTCATAATGACAATTAAAGCAATGACACCCGAACAATGGCAAGCCAGTAAGCGACTGAGGCAATAATTTCACATTAATAGTGGGCATGGTGTACTGTTGACAAAACCGTTTCAAAGGTTTTCAAAACTGGGCGGAAACATTGCTGAATGCATGATTCTAATTTCAGTCATTCGGTAAAACAAAGGTATAGTTAAGAGAAAAATATATGCAATGACGAATGTGAATCACCATAATCGGTTGTTATTAAAGTCTTGCATAATAAATTATCCAGCGAATGGACATCGATAAATCACCTTCGGTTCGTCCAAGATTATTTGACCTAAGATGTAAAAAATATATAGATTGGATTAAACAACAATGTGATTTTATTTGCTTATTTTACAACTTAATTATGAACAAACATGTGTTCAACTCAATCCCCGAATATAAATGTTATATTATAGGAAATATTATGGAACTTATAGTAAACAAGTTGTTCTTCGGCAGCTATTGAAAGGGGTTTTACAACTGCATATTCAAACAGATACATTCACCACAAACACAGATTTTATCAATTCCAAAAGTAATGACCCACGGGGCTGAAATAATCATCCACTCACTGGGCAACGATGTCATTAAGGGACAGTGGAGTCTTTCAAACGGTTTTCATAGAGACACTACATATTTCTTCCTGCAACGACCATAAAGTGTGCATAATTATTGGGCTGAAAGTGTCAGATAATGCATTGTCAAGTGTATATGGGCAACTGATCATATTATTTCCTAATTTAGATGATATTCTGCGCGATGGATTAAGAAATAAATTGGTTATCAACATGTTCCCAGGCTTCAGAAAGATCACTATAACTGTATAATAGCTGTTAATGAATACTGTTGAGCTAGATGAATGTTGAAAAATATATGTATGCTCAGTGAAATAGGTATGCTATTTAGGATAGTTATTATATAATAAAACACTTCTGAGAAAAGAGATGCATGCAATTATGTGCACCATTCGTTGCTTTACGTCCAGGTTATGACATCACCAATAATCATTTCTACTTATTAATTGCGCAAATACTATCATTTAAACGAATTGCATACACCCTCTTACTCATTCTGCCATCCAAATTCTTATTAACTGCATCTAAGCAGACAGAAACACCTTTTGTCTGGATTCTCTTGACTACGTTACATGATTAAAAATAAAAAAAAACATTTTGTCAAGCGGCTGACAATCAGACCACAATACCTTGTCCATAATTCTTAATGCTAAAGGAATGGATCCAATATTCGTTTTACGTGTTTTGTTAAATAATTGAATTAACACAGGCGACTCCCCTTTGCTCTTCAGTCTCCATTAGCTGCAGTGCAGATAAATTAATTGTGTTTGTCTCAATAATTATAGAAGTCAATTTACAGTAACGATATGTGATTAAAACGATGCAGTGAAAATTAGATGTAAGTGTTTATTATTCAAAATAATATAAACAAATGCTGTATTGTTTTCATGCTGTTGTGGTACTGCGATACAAAAAATAGTTTTACATTAAATCACCATTATTTCATTATCAATTGTTTTTTCTTAACTTAAAAGTAAATGAATGACATTATTTCATTATATGTTTTTGTCTCCAAAATGATTCCGATCGTAAAGCATTTTCCTCTTATTATGATGATTACTAAAAAGTGCGCTTAATACAATGGGTGTCTTTTTACTTATAACGAATATATCTTCACATAATTCCATCAGCAGCGATCTAGTACACAACTAAAATCCAATAACTATGAACTTGACACCAGTTCCCAAAAGCGCAGTGCTAATATAAATGAGCAATTGAGAAATTGCTATAACGCAAACCATCCTTTCATAAATATGTTATCCAATTATATTACTAGTTATCGTAACAATTCCATTTGCGGGATTGTATCTGCAAATTAGCACATGCATATCATGTGAGGTCCTCTAAATTAAGATACGATAAAGACATTTGGCATCTCTGATACATTAAGTAATATACATTTGGATGTTTAGATCGAGTTTGTATTATCCTCTGTTTTATTTCGTTGCGAGAAAAAGTATAGTATTGTACAATGTACATAACATGTTAACAATTGCAGAATAGGTATGCTTTTAGAGCAAAGGGCATGTCTCTTTTTGAACGTAACACTATCTTACATAGAAGTTGTGTATGTGGCAATTAAAGGTAAGTATAGTATTAAGAACTGGTGTATAATATTGGCCTGACTATCCCCTAATATATTCCTGAAGCCCGAACCAGTCTTAACAAACCTTCTATTTTGACAAACGACATAGAATAAAGAGTATAGTTATTTTTTTTTCTAATAGTTCTATTAGTAGAAAACCAACTTTGATATAGTTCACTTTAATATAAGAATTAGTTATCAGACCCATTTGTTTGCGTCGAAAGCAATCTTTAAATCTAGATAATTGCAGATGTATACGTTCATTTGTATGATATCTAATATTTTTTTAAACCTTAAGTATATGTAGATGAGTTGCCCAAACCTTACAAAAGACGCCTTTAATTGTGTTAACAAATCAGATTAAGGAATATTTAAATTTAATACCACAACATCGCATTATTAGCGATTTTAAACACAGTGATTGGAACGAATACACCTTTTTTAGGATAACAAAATGAAATACAAATAAACCAAACTATATTTTTTAATTAAATGATGTTTTCTCAAAGAGGATCCAATATACATTTACACCATTTCAGAAAAATCATTATTATAAAACAAACAGATTGATAAAATGTGCAAATACGACAAATAAAGCAAGCGTGAATTCAAAACTGTATTTTTAACGCGCCATTTTCCTGCAAACCTTAACCAGCATCCGTTGAAATTCGTCTGCGTAAGAAGTAAGCAACGAAAACATAAACTCGAATCTTTAAATAACATTACATCAGAACGATATAGATTCTAAGTTTTTTTTTACAGTTAAATCAATAATTCGAAGCTTATTTCCGTTATAAAACGTTTTTACATATAGTTAATAAATCAAGTGAGAATCGGAATACGTTTTTTATTTATCGAGTGTCTTTAACGGTCGAAAAAGGGCCAAAATCATTAAAGAACATTTTATTAAACAAACTAAATAAATGGATTTTTTTATGTCAAGCTATAAATTGTTATATTATACAATGACATCATAAACATTCCGGACATTCTCGTACACGAAACACATTTCTATGATACCTACATTCATCGTCTCAAAGGGCAATCCTTTTTGATATGTCATGATTTATGATTGATGAAGGATAGGAGAAAACAAGCCATCGTTTTCCGCTTTCATTAAATACATCAAAAGCTTCTGCAAAGCCAATCATTTCTGTTTGTTCCATTAGTCTTATCACAAATGATAGAAAAATGGACAGTACAATCTTATTCTGAACAAACAAACTGAAATCAATCTGAAAGCAATCGGCCAAGATTGCGCAATCATTTTCTGACAACGGGACATTTTCAAGCACTGGCCAGAGACCGACCTGCCAACGTCTGCAGGAATAGAGGAACATGCCATCTACCACTTTCTATAGTTAGTGTTCATGCCTTTGTGCCTTTATAGCTGTCGTGTGAGCAAGTTATAATAATTATAACGAAACTTGTTTTAAGTAAAATATTTTAAATACATTATCAATTGTATGCCTACGTTGTAACCATGACAATATATGTATATATGTATTATTTACTTAGTTTATCGTTGAAATGTTTTTTAAACGAACAGCATAGTAAACAAATAACCAACCACCCAATAACCACCAATTTTATAAAATAATTTTAATATATCAAACAGTCTGGTCCCTTTTTCAAACTCAGCATGCACACGTAAATGGTTTCTTATCAGACATTAGATTCAACGCAGAAACATTCCCGAAATAAACAAAAAATATTCGTGGGACACACTGAAGTCATCATTACGAATATCATTCACACTAGAAATATAAAGCAGTGAGATTAGGCAATTTGGAAAAAATAAAATTATACCATGTTTTAAATATAAGCTTCAAAAACATCCCTGCACGTTATCTGAAATATGCTGAATTGTTTAATATAGAGATACTTAATATCAAATAAAAAATCCATACCATAAATGGAACGACTTTTTTTAGGATGAAAGGCATGCATTAAAGTAGTTTTTTTTGTAGTTCTTGTACGCATGGACTTGTTCAAGATCAGATTGTCAGATATACTTCAAGTTCAAATGCACATTGTTTTAATTTGCAATAACTGTCAATGTTGCTTGATGTCCGAACATATTCAAATCCACCTGAAACTTACAGATACATAGTCAGTTTTTTTTAAATTTATTTATGATATATTTGTTTTCAGAATTCATCTTTGTCCAACTCACCAGAAAACAACGTCTTTTGGGTGAATGTGCATCTGTTGTAAATAAGAAGTTGTGCATGTGGCTAAGAACGGCCTGTATACTATTAAGAACTGGTGTATAATATTGGCCTGACTATCCCCTAATATACCTGAGGCCTGAACCAGTCTTAACAAACCTTCTATATTGACAAACGACATAGAATACAGAGTAGAGTGTTTTTTTTCTAAGAGTTCTATAAGTAGAAAACTTACTTTGTAATTGTTCACTTTAGTATAATACTTATTTATCAGAACCATTTGTTTCCGTCGAAAGCAACAATAAAATCCAGTTAATTGTAGATGTATACGTTCATTTGTGATTGTCACTATTTTCCTAAATCTTAAGTATTTGTATATGAGTTGCCTAAACCTCACAACAGATCCCACCTGAGTGTAATGGTCCAACAAAATACACACAAACAAACAAACAAACAAAAAAGAAACATGTTTTTTTTTATCATGAATATGAGAACTTTAAATTTTGTAAACAAATCAGATCAAGATATATTTTAATTAAATATCACAACATCGCATTATTAGCGAGTATTAACATAGTAAGTGGAACGAACCCACCTTTTGAGGATAATAAAATGAAATACAAATAAACTTTACTATTTTTTACTTTAATTTAATGATGTTTTCTCCAAGAAGATCCAATATAAATGAACACCATTTCAAACAAATCATTATAATGAAAAAAATAATAAAAAGAAAAATGGGGACATACTTGAAAGCAAGCGTGAATTCAAAACAGTATTTTTTACGTTCTCTTTTCCTACAAACCTTACCCAGTATAAGTTGAAGCTCTGCTGCGTAGGACGTAAGCAACGAAAACATAAACAGTTTAACACGATTTTGCATATAGTAATGACATCAAATGAGAATCGAAATAAGTTTTTACATGTATCGAGTGTCTTTAAAGGTCAATTAAGAACACAAATCATAAAATAACATTGCATAAAACCAACTAAATAAATGGAAACAAAGTATATGTCAAACTGTAAATTATTATATTATACAATGACATTACAAACATTCCGGAAATGTTCGTACACGAAACACATTTTTATGATAGCAATATTCTTCGTCTGAGAGGACAATCCTTTTTGATATGTCATGTTTGCATGATTGATGAAGGATAGAAGAAACCAAGCCAGCGTTTTCTGCTTTCATAAAATACGTCAAAAGCTTCTAAAAAGCCAATCATTTCTGTTTGTTCCATTAGTCTTATCACATATGATAGAATAATGGACAGTACAATCTTATTCTGAACAAACAAACTGAAATCAATCTGAAAGCAATCTGCCAAGATTGAGCAATCATTTGCTGACAACGGGACATTTTCAAGTACTGGACAGGGACCGAGTTTCCAAAGTCTGCAGCTAAGATTGCCGCATTGCAGGAATAAAGAACCACTTTCTAAAGTGAGTGTTCATGCATTTGAATGTATGTGGAATATTGAATGTGCATGTGTACTTAAAAGCTTTAAAAGCTGGCGTGTGTGCAATTTACAATAATAAAAGTAAAACGTGCTTTAAGTATAATATTTTAAATACATTATCAATTGTATAGATACGTGGTAACCATGTCATTATATTTATATATGTTTTATTTACTTAGTTTATCGTTGAAATGCTTTTAAAATGAATAGCATAGTTAACAAATCACCAACTACACAATAACCACCAATTTTATAAAATAATAATTAATATATCAAACAGTCAGGTTCCTTTTTCAAACTCAGCGTGCAAAAGTATATGGTTTCTTATCAATCAATAGAAACAACAAAGAGACATTCCCGAAAATAAATAAAAATTGTCAACATATTCTTGAGACACACTAAATCACCATTGAGAATATCATTCATGCTAGGAATATAATGAAGCGGTGAGATAAGGCGATTTGGCATAAATGAACATTATTGCATGTTTGAATATTATTATTTAAAAAAAAATCAATTTTATCTGAAATATTCTTAATTGTTTTATATAGAGATACTTAATATTTATTTAAAAATCCCTTGGTATTTATAACATAAATAGAACGAATTTAAGGGGTGTTGCTGCAGTTTTGCTGATTTTTTTCCATCTAATAACTTTTCCTCGAAATTTTTATTCAAGTACTACATACAAATTCTATATGAAAAATGAAATAAAAACATAGGGTCACCGGCCTTGTCTTGATTTCTTTCACCATTATATAACATGTACTTTTTAATTAAAACTGAAAAATCTCTAATTGCATAAAAATGATTAATAACCTATGAAATTGGCAACATATTGATATTATATAAGCTAATATATATCATATACCATTTAATTAAACCACAAACTACCAAAAAAATGGAGAACACAAGTTAAATTTTAAGAAATTTTAATTTTTATAATTTTTATGTCACCC